>VXBH01003568.1:44200-108133 GCA_013400035.1 Rynchops niger | reverse complement strand
CACCTAAACATGAGGAGGAACTTCTTTGCTGTGAGGGTGGCAGAGCACTGGAACAGGCTGCCCAGAGAGGTGGTGGAGTCTCCAACTCTGGAGACATTTAAAACCCACCTGGATGCGTTCCTGTGCAACCTCTTCTGGGTGACCCTGCTCTGGCAGGGGGGTTAGACTAGATGATCTCCAGAGGTCTCTTCCAACCCTACGATTCTATGATTCTATGATCATTCTATTGTCTTCCATGTTTTCCCATCATCCCCATCCTATGCATTATAAGTCCAGAGGAGAAAATCTAGGAAGGGTCTACCCATTCCAGAAGCCCCATATTTACTTTCCCATTGATGCCTCTTCCACAGAATTTCCCATCCCTTCCTAGCCAAAACAGCTGTTTTGACCACAGACAGAAGGCTTTGTCTCAGCATGAGATGGGATTAAAGGAAAAGAGATAACTGCCTGCAAGCAGCCAGTGGTTTGCTGTGCTCCACAACATACAATTATCATTAACAACAAAGGCAAAATTAAGTGAAGGACAACTTATTCTGAGTAACTATCTAGTGGAATGTAAACTTAAATATATTTAGTCTAAGACGGATGTTTTTAACAGCGAGCTTGATTGCCCAAGGAACAATTTATCAAAGGCTGCTGTAGACTCTTTATCACTTGAGGTCTTTAAAACAAGACTGGAGAGCCTTCTCAAAGTCAAGCTCTGGCCAAGCCTAAACAGCTTCATTAAGAAAGCACTTTGTAGCAGTCTATATTGGATGTTTGTGAGAGGTCTGACCTGAAGGTCAGTCATGGTCCCATCTAGTTTCAGGTGTATGAATCCATCAGGTAGAATGCCTCAAACCGGATTCAGTGCCATTAAAGCTTTACACCAATAGACACTTTGGCCCAGAGAGTGAGTGCAACACATCCAAGTCCAAGATGCAGTTAAAATGTGTGGAAAGGCTCTTTTTCACATCTGTGAGTTTTGGGTGACATCCTTAGAGGGTGGGGGCAGTGCAGACAGTATGGAGTGACCAGGCATACAACTTCTAGCAAGTATTAGGTGACACTGCCCTCAGACGGTCAAGATGGAGTAGGTAAACATTTCCTAATTCTTAAAATAAACTTTAAGGCAGGGTTTAACAACTGGCTAAATAGATTTCAAGTGACGCATTGTAAATAAATTTCTCTGTCATACGGGATTGTTGAGGAAAATGGTTATTTCTTTGACCACAGCCACCAGTAACCCAGAGTGTGAATATTCCAGCTAAAAACAAATGCAGACCTGCAACAAGGGTCAAGGTGGGAGACAGGCAGCCCTATCGCTCTTTCAGCTTCTTGCCATTTTTGGTGAATTCAACCTAGCAAGGAGAACAATGTACACTACAGAATCAGACCTTCAGCTGAAAAGGAAGAACAGGAAGGGAATTAAAAGGAAAAATTCTGCTCCACATAAAATCTTTGTACCATAGCTAAATTTGTCTAGAAAGTTAACATTAGAGAAATTAAATGGGCACTGCAAAGTCCTCTATTAGTTGACAGAATATGATATTAATATCAAATATAGAATATAATTACATTTTTATAGCATCTTTTATGCTCAAGGTATGAGAGTGTTCTGCACAGTGTGATACGGGGGATGCAGTAATAGGTTGTACCACAGCTCAGCAAGAACGAGGAGCACTGGGGAAGCAGTCAAAATAGACAGGGCTACAGGAGCAGATGTAAGCTCCTTCTGCTGAGTTGGAATTTACGGGTTTTCTGCACAATCTACGTTGTTGTGTCATCTCAGAAATGGCGATGCAGTCCCTCAGAGGCAAAGCAGCACAGGTGTCACCTTCCAGGCTGTCCCGGCAGACACAGGCTCAGGGTCAGGCTCCTGCAACGACTCCAAGAAGGGCTGGTGGCTCTGACTCTGGGTGAGGGAAGGGTCCCCACCACTGCAGCTCCACCACCGACTGTAATGGCAGGACGGCAGCTCCTGACCACAGGGTGGGTCACACCACTGATCCTCCTCCAGCTCCTGAAGGGCAACACATGTTGGTGATCTTGCCGACCTCTGTGTCCCCAGCGTCTGCTCTCCACCAGAGGGGATGGCCAGACCCCCTTCCTCGCTCCCCGTGGGCTGAAACAGATTCCTGGGATCTGGGGAGGGTGTGGGGAGGCCCTGGGGCCAGGTCCTCAGAGACATCAGGTCTGTGAGTGCCCTCAGAGGACTGATGCAGTGTGACACCAACACTTGGACCAAACACCTGAAGCGTCCAGTATAGTTTAAGCAGAGACTTGGGCTGCAATTCATCTGAGCTAACCTATGCTGGTGCTTCAAGGTGGGATGAATCATGCTCCCAAAAGGCTCTCTCACCTTCCTTGGTCGTGCATGAACCTGAGGTGACCAATGCAGACAGAGGCATCCGCACTGGGTTGTCAAAGTTTGGGAAACCAAAGACAGCTGAGAAGTTGCCAACTCCCTTGGCTCTATTTAAGACAATCTGAGTTAGAAACATAATTCATGTTGCCTAAGATAGGGGCCAGAAACTCCTTCACACAGGTAGAAATTCAAAGGGACTCTCCTGAACACCTGGGGTGTTTAATCTGGAGTGGGAGAGATCAGAAACAAGCTCAGACGGCACATTGTGCTGTAGTAAGAAACTGCCATTTTCCCTTCCTTATCAGTAAAGTGCCCCTTACCACCTTCCTGTTTGTCCAGTCTAAATCAAAAAGACATTTCAGTCCAATCCTCTAAATTTCCATGGTAGGTTTTAATACAAACCCAAGGAGACCCACCTCCTAAAATCCTTTTCACATATCTTCTGAGAAAACAAGTAAATAAAATCTCATCTTCTGGTTAAGCAGATTAATGGCGGGAAACATGGCTGATGGCAGGCAAAGCGTGCCTTTTTCAAACGCTCTCTATAAGGTCATTCCCATAATCAAAAGAAAACTAATCCTCTTCCACTAGATAACGGGCTTAGCTAGCCAGTGATTTTGCTACCTCAGACAAAAGTTCTCTGAATTCAAAGATGAAAAGTGGTAGAAATTTCAAAATGCTTGAAAAGTATTGAGCAGAAAGTACCTGGGGGAGAGGGAGGAACCCTTTTTTTTTTTCCTGTTTTGTTTTTGGTTTGTTTGTTTTTTTTTTAAAAGAAGGAGAGCAGCTCCTGAGAGGAGGAGGACACTATTCCATCTAGACTTCCATTATCACCAGTTGTATGCTGGTCTGTCATTCAGAGATTGAGCCAGCCTTTGCCAGCAGCCACCTGGCAAAGGTTTCAAAGGGGTGAACTTGCACAGGAACTACATCCTGTGCAGAAGGATATAAACTGGCCATTTTCACAAGACCTCCTTCCTGCTGCAGTGGGGCCTGCCTTGGCTGTGGTGTATTGAAGGAATTCTGGTTTAAGATGCAAACATTTNGTATAATTGACTAAGAAATATAAAGGACAAACAGCCTTCTCATTAAAATGACAAAATGGTTGATTAAACTAAAGAAGCAACTCCAAGTAATTCCAGCTGATTTCCTTTCTGACCTCCGTCACCTCTCTGAAATAAAAAGTTCAAGGCTGAAGTATCCAAAAGCAGATTTAAGGCAGAACTGTATTTTCCAATGTTTGAAAATTATAGTCTTAGTAAATCCAGTCTCCAGCATCTCTGTGAAGAACGGATAATAATCTCTCTCCCACAGAAGGATTATGGCAATGAAACAGTGTATTATGTTCCAATGCATTTGAAACACTGGACATTTAAGAAAATAATTGTCCCTTGCAGAAATTCATCCCCTCTCCTTAGGTTTTGCTCAGGCAGCTCTCCGCCACCTCACCTGCCCCCACACATAGATATGTTTATGCCATCACCTCCACCACTGGGATACTGTTGGGTTTCCTAAGCCCAGCCCACATTGCCCAGGCACTGTGGTGCTGGGCTGGTGCTTGCCAGAGGGAGATCCGCAGTTTAACAGGACCAGCAGCACAGGAGCCTAGACTCTAGTGACAAGCATGGGTCTATACAGCAGGCAGCACTTTCATGATAGATATTATAAGTACACCTGAGGGCAGTTCATTTGGCCAAGCCAGATCAGGTACTATTGCAAGCAGTGTAACAATGTCAAAATGCACTTTTTCTTTTTTATGAAGCTTTCTGTACTGACCATATGGTGCTTTTCTTTAGGTCCCCAGCTAAAGTGACTAATGTCCCCAGCTTTAATGTGACTATGAAATGTAAAGCCAGACTATAGCTCGTTCCTGCCCCACAACTCTGATTCAGTGACACTCATGCAAACCGAGAGATGCCACTAACACTACTGACATTTTGCCAGATCCGTGGTCATGAAGCTTAAAGCAGAACCTGGCCTGTATAAATTGCTTCTTAAAAAATGTATTATTCACAAAGTTGGGAATAATGTGTTACACTGACTCCAGTGAATTTATTCCAGATCTAACAATGACCAGGTTCAGTGCCTAGGACTCCACTCTTGCAAACTCATCCAACTCTATTCAGAAAGCTATTATCCAGTGTGTTAATATTTTTTCTTATCTTTTCTTACACTGATGAGAAATTAGAATGCTTTCTCACTCTCCTATCTTTCATAACTTAACAACCTGCAATATGGTTTTGTATAGATAGAACACCCAATATATAGGTAGTAAATTATTCTGAAGTAAATGTTGACATGTGGAAGGCTAGTGAAATATATCACGGGTTAGCCAGTAAATTAGTTGAAGCTCTTTAATGTAACCTGTGACAAAATTTGCACTTTGTTGGACTGTGATCGAAGTGTGGTTCTACAGCGCACAGACTGATCGACATGAAGGAAGAACCTGTCTCTGAAATCTTGAAATGAAAACCGCATCAGTGGGGAAGGAATTGTGTTTTCCAGTATACATTCCCATGGACAGTATGCATTTCTATGAATTTATCCTTCTACCCTATGCTAGTTAGGTTTTTTCATTTCTTTGTCTTTTCTTTTTTCACTCAACTACAATGTAACAATGACATGGGAAGGAAAATTTCTTGCCTTTTGAAAAGGTCAATAAAAAGCTGGCAGTAAAAAAAAAAGGTCCTGGTACAGACTTATTGAACAAAGAAACCTGCACCGGTGCAGTCTTGTCAGCTAGCCAGGAGGCTGGTATTGAGTTTATGATCAATGACAGGCAGGTGAACAGATAGGTGATCATGCATGTGAGGAAAGAGCGAGGGAAGAAAAGAAAATAGCAGGTTGCTCCTTGGCTTGGATAACGCCAAACTGCTGACTAGCAAAAGTGGTTGAATCACTGGTTGGACCTTTCTGCTCAAGCATTAAACAACCAGACAGCTTCACTGTGGCTCCCATAGAAACCCACCTTAATAACCCACAGTCTGATGGGAGAGGAGTCTGTAGACTCCATAATGTAGGATGCTAACAAAGTCTACTGTAGGTAATAATCATGAGCTCCCTCGGTGACTCCAAACTTACTTTTAGATGGCTGTTCTCTCCTGCTATGGATGCAATTCCCTTAATGTTTCTGCTTGATACCACAGTCAACAGTGGCAGCTATAGAGAGCAGCAGCTGGGATAGACGCTAACCACCACAGGCTATCTCGGTACCAGATCATGTACCCCACTACCCCTGTTTGAGAAGCCTTGCTTTGAAGTAAACCCTACACTATAAGTTTTAATCATCATCTTTTCATAATATTCACAAGGTAGGCTGCTGTCAGAGTGGCTGCTCTTCCAAAGGCTGTTTTAGGACATCTGATTCATCTATCTTCACTTGACATGAGAACTAGGACTGATGGAGAAAGACAGCCCTAAACCAAGATCTTTGAGCTGCTTCACCTTACTACATCTGGTACCTGATCTTTCATAGAATCATAGAATGGGTTGGGTTGGAAGGGACCTTTAAAGGTCATCTAGTCCAAGCCCGAAAAAAAATCTTTCATAGAGATTTTTGCCCTTGCGAAGGGCAAGACAAGATGTATTAGCTGCTCATGTGAGGAAGCTGCCCAACCAGGGAGAATTTTTTGTTAGTCCCTAATTAGGGAAGGTGAGCAATAAAATCACCAGAATGTCATGCTCGCCTCCTCACCTTCCCATGTTGCCCAGAAAGGTCTTTTCCACATGAAAGTATAGCCAAGAGACTGCCCTCACACTATTGTGGCATCCAAGGGCTCCCTACACCTCAGAGACTAAAATGAACCTAGCTGTCAGGCTATGCTCAGTTGGGCTTTAAGATAGTACCTACTGTTCTTGTAATTACCTCCTTTTAGTGCTCTTCCTCGAGGATCTTTATTGGCTTGTCAGAAATTTGCCCCAAGTGTCCAGACAACTGTTATACGCTACAGCTTTAGAATCATATTCTTGATTCCTGTGCAGTGATATGTGCATTCTCTAACCTGAGGACCTTGCAGGTTTGGGGTTTTATTTAAGGGAAAGAATGGGGGCTTTTACTGAATAGCCATATTTAATTCCTTAGTTGAGTGACTGGTTTTCCTTCAGATTTGCAGGCACCACTGGAGCCCTAGTACATGAGCAGACTGAGCAGTACCTTAGCAGACATTTTCCTAAAATGGGAATATTTGTTTTTGCAGTTTCCAAAGGGAACTTCCCTATTTTAAAGCCAGGAGCTCTCAGTGCAGAGCAAATGCATGTAGTCTGATCTCTACCTACAAGCACCATGCTACCATCTCTCACTGGTTTGTAAGATGCGGCAGCACACTGGTGGGCAATATAATATACATGAAAATGAAGGAGAAAAATATATGCAAGGCTTCAGTGGCGGTGCAGAGGGCTAGAAAATACCTCGTATAGTATATCATTTCACTGGAATTTCTGATTTTCAGGACATTGGTTCTAATATTACTGCAGTCATAGTGTTTAATGTCCCCACAGTGGAATTCCAACATTAAAAAAAAAAAAAGAAAATCTATGGCTGCTAGCCAGGAAAGTGTACATCACTGCTTTTGACTAGGCTGATTGTTTCAGGAGCTATACCTATCATAAGCAAGGGTCCTCTCCATACAAATTCACACTTAGAAATGCTGTTACAGATAACAAAAACGTATTATTATAAATTTTTGCCTGTATCCCTTTTTCTTTTTTTATCTAGCAACTGTGAAGTTGTGATGTCTGCAGGAAGGAGACTTTTTTTTTTTTAAGAGGCAGACCTCTTGGTAGTTGCTCAGACTAGCCTGTTGACCGAAATTCATTCTTTTTATTTAGGACCATCTCTGCCTGTGCTCTCTCTTTATGCAGTTCCTTATCTGGCCAGGATTAATTGATGCTGCTCTGTTGTGCTGAGGATGGTGCTGTACATCTTTCAAATAAAATTAAAATTCGATAGGGGGATATTTAGAAGGGATTCAAATGACACACTCATTCTGATTATACCACATACACCATTGTAAATGGCCTCTCTTTGGAAAACCAGGCACCATCATCCACTCTAGGAAGCACACCATTCCCACAGCCACTCCTTAGACAGCACAGACTACTACAAAGGCTTTGTGAGCCTGCAGGGATGAGGCAGTCCAAAACTGAAAGGCAGAAATAGCTGTTTCTGAGGATTCCTGTGGCTGTGTCTCCCCTCTCCTCATGAATGCATCAGAGGGCATGTAGGAAGTGCATGGTTCTGTTGGATCTGCAAAATTCAATGTTTTGCTCCAAGTCCCAGTGCTCCCAGGTATTCATCTCAGACCTGCTGCTCTGCATCAGCTGTTTATGAGCATATATCCGGAGGCCAGGGCTGATTCCTGCCCACAAGATGTCTAGCAGAGCTACAGAGCTAGTGCCAGCCTCCAAGAGAAGCTCACACTGTTGGTCTGAGGAGCAGGTGGTTGGCAGGACAGCATTTCTGAGACCTTTCTGCCAGTTTTCCTCCCTCTGAACTTGGGAGCTGCCTTCACCTGAATAAAATTGACCTGTCCAAAAGACAGAAGCAACTTTGCTTTGCTTTGCCTTGTGCTGCCAGACAACAGACGCTGAGAAGATGAAGCAACAAGCCAGAATATGGTAGAGGTATCTCCAGCCTACTCCTGGTTGTTCCTCTGTGCTGGGGACACTCCTTACCATGGGGTAAACTTACTAGAGGAGCAAAGACGACTGTAATCCCACTGCCAGCACTGTCTAATGCAGCAGGCAGTCTGGGCTCTGAAACGCTGTCAAACTGCCGTGCAGGCACATCCCAACAACTCCTACAGAGAAGACATCTGCATCCTTCCCAGCCTGTATCAGCCTGCAGGTTCTCATGCTAAGGAACCCTTTATGTGCTTGCTCAAGTTAGTTTTTAAGACGCCGTCCTGACCTGGGTTTGAAAGTTTACATGTGACATAAGCAGTTTGGGTTTTTTTCGTCATTGATTTTGTCAAATACAACATATACAAAAAATCCTTTTTTTTTTTTTTGTCATTGATTTTGTCATATACAAAATCCTTATGTATAACTTGAGCCTGATCAGGGACATCTTCTCCTGAGCAAAATCCAGGGTTCCCCAGAGGCTCAGCCTGCTGATATCAAGACCAGTGCAAAAAGCTCTTTCTTGCACATCCACTTTTTTGGAGTTCTAAAATACAGAGAGCAGCTTTACCCATCCAAAAGGCTAATGAAAAAATCTATAGCTGTTGGAGTAAAATTCTCCTTTACCCTGGATGTGGACTGAAGAAACAATGTTGTGAGATGCAATAAATATTCAGAAACCAAAATATCCAAGGGAATGGTGTGCATCATATTTTACAATATGCTTTAAACCATCTAACAGAACAAAGATGTTGGTGTGGAATATCTCTGTGTTTTGTCAGTATTGCTATTTATCATAGAATTGTCTAGGTTGGAAGGGACCTGTAAGATCATTGAGTCCAACCGTTAACCTAACACTAGCAAAATCATACTCAGTTTGGATTCATCTTCATCCAAAACAGAGAAGCTTAGACAGCTGCAGAAGGGAAAGCACTGAGGACCAGAGGCATTTCATGTAAACGGGCATCAGGCATCTAATTATCTTTGGTCTGAGCCTCAAACATGGCAATAGCAACTTCTGGAAGAAAAAAAAATCCCAACCATCCTGCTGGAGTAGACAAAGGGAGGACTCAAAGACGTATTCTGGGATTAATGAGTAGTATTTGTGCCCCTGCATGGAGCTCAGCAGTGCCCACAAGGCAGAGGAGACCCCATGGAGCAACAGGCTGCAGGAGGAAACCTCTGCAAACCAACAACTCCTTCTCACCCACCTGGGGCTTTCTTATGCCAAGGTCACTATTATGCACATTACCACCAAATAACGGGATGTGTGGGTCTGTGCAGGAAAGGAGCTATGTGGACTTTTAGCCAATTAATTTCAGAATTGATTCTCTCTGCTGCCAGCATCCTCTACAGCCAGCAGGGCTCTTCGCTGCAATCCAATGCAATGCACACACCTTTGAAAAATGATGCTTTCAAGCCTGCCCTGTGGTGCAGTAAATTTGAAAGTGCTCTTAATAATAATAAGGATCAACATTGACTTTAATGGTCTTCAAACCCTTCGTGTAATTTCATTAGCTACCCAACACAGATGCAAGCAGGGGTGATGTCATACTTTTTCCCTTGCTCTAAAACCTGAGTCAGGCGCCAGAGATAGAAACCAGTTTTATTGCCCGTAATCAGATTAAAGCTTCTGGCTGCTGGTGATCGATAGGTGATTGCCAGAGTAATCTAGAAATACAGAAAGTTCTTGTGAAGACACAGCAGAGCTTAGACTGTGGCAAGGGTCTTGCAGACCACATGCAGAGTCGTGGATGCCATCTGATGCCTGTAAGCACTCTGAATCAGCATGGGCAATTTGGCATTTAATAGCGTTCCCCTCAATAAAAGCACCAGAAGACAGTGGAGTTTCACAGCATGGAGCAATCTGTCCAGCAGTGACTCCCAGAACTCCCCTTTTTATTGCCAAGCCCATTGGCATAAATACCTCATGCAGGCACTATACCACCTTCACATGGTCAGCCTAACACTTTTCTATGTGTGCAAGTTCTCTCCTGAGCCAAACTCCTGATGTCTTCCTTTGCCTGAGACAGTGAGCACCACTGAAGGTCTGAGTTTGTCAGCCCCTTACCTCAGGCTGCTGCCTTTGCCAAGAAGGGGAGGCGATAGTGGTAACCTTGTGACATCTGTGGACACAGAGCAATGTCATCACCTCCACCACACTTTGCAGAACTCAGACCCAGTGGGTCGAAAAAAACAAAAAAAAACCAAAAACCAACAGAACAGCAACCAAAAAGGAATAAGGAAGCTGGATAAATCCATGACCATTGGCTGCTTTAACAAGACTTTTTCAATAAGCTGATAAGATGCAATTATCTCATCATCTGAATATTGCAGCACTAAAATCAATGCTACTTAAGGAGTCTGACAATCAGTAAGGTACTCTCTCGATATTTGTAAAAGTCAAGGCAATTCTGTGTAAAACATTGATTCATATGGAGATATCATTAAAACACCACAATACTAGTCCCCTAATGGGTACTGAGAAAATTAACGTATTCCAACTATGGAATTCTGATAAAATCAGACCTCTGAATCTTCCCCTTTAGCTGGATAGAGTGGTTTTTTTTTCTAGGTGAGAGCTCTTCAGCAGTGTCAGGCAAGAGGCGTTCACACAAGACCCAGCACATACCTGCCTAACAGCAAGACAGAATATATACTAACCCTCTAGATGGGCTTGTTGTATATTAACATCATAATATCATTATCCCACTGGATAATGGTAATGCTAGACAATGTGATTTTGACTTTACCTCAATGCATCTGATTAGTACATAGACCTGCAAATGCGTAACAAATAAAAATCAGGATCACAAATACTCAAATCATCAGAATTTTCTAAGGTCCTAATACCTTTTGATTGGCAGCAGAGGCAGGCATATAGCTGCCTTTCAGCATCCCTGAATGTCCTATGATTTATGTACACTACAGATGTCAAGCAGGGGAATAGATTGCTGTGAAAGGTTGTGGAGTCTCCAGCATTCAAGATTTCTTCAGGGGAGGTTAGACAAACACCTTCCAGGAATAACCTGGGCATCATTGCTCCTGTGTTCCAGACAAGAAATGGGCTGTGCAACCTCTTGAAGCTCTCCAGCTCCACAATCCTAAAATAGCCCCCGATACTCATTTAGTTGTTTTCTGATTGTATAGAAAGTCTGTCTGGGCTTTTATCAGATATTTAGATAGTAAATCAGTATTAATTTAGTCATAACAATCATACCTAGAATAATGTGGATCAATTTTATTTCTGGCATGATTTGACTTCCCTGGAATTATATAAGGGATTAATTTAGTTCAGCATTTGGATAATCAATAATCTATCAACGTCTTACATTAATGTGCATATTGAGTTATTCTACCATCATTTAAAACAGCGGCTTCGCTAATGAGACCATTAACTATAGAGATCATCAAGCCACATTGGATTCATGTTTTCATTATTTCTATCTAAGGTTAGTTTTTAGCTCAGCCAGTTAATAAATGCCAGGGTGATGCTGGCACAGAGAATATGCATCTCTTAATTTTCATTAAGATGTCATGCAGAATGGTAGTAAACAGACAGATGTGACTGTTTTGTATCACAGGGTCCTGCTAGGCAGAGGAAAGCTTAAAGGTGTATTCTCATTTAGAACATGATACACAGCTGCTTTTCACATGTTATTTATGAAATTATTTGAGCTGTACCAAATTCAGAAGCTAACTAGGATCTAGTTCTGGAAAACACATCAGCTCCTGCTGAACTTTAAGTACACAAGTAGCTGCACTGAAAACAATGGCTAAATTTAAGCTCACACCTGAGTATTTGCAGGATAGATTACCATGGCTCCTCTAGTGTGATTACGAACACAAATCTTATACTAGTTCCCTGACAAAATAACAGAGTTTTACAACCTTTTCAAGTTGAATTGGGTTGTCAGTGAGTCTGAGGTGAGTGAGTCAGAGGATTTCCCACCAGAAGCTCCATTTCAGACTAGTTGAAAACCAGATCAAACCACTAAATTGTTCTTTAACTTTGGGCTTCTTAAAACTCAAACTTTAAAACCAATAATGTCAGCTGGCACAAACTGGAATGCAGAAAAAAATTATCGCAAGACCCTCAGTAAAGTGCAACTTTCAGGGCAAGCTTTAGAAATTACATCATTTTGGGATGTTTTTGCTCTTATGTCTCTAGCAAAAATGAAGCAGATTTCAAAAGATGAAGATGACACCACAGTGCATCATATTATGTGCCAGACTGGCAACCTAGAGTCACATTAGAACTAACTGGGCATCAGGCCCATTCTTCATTGATATTCATAAAGAATAAATATTAAGAGATTAAGAGCACAGCAGCAGCCAAGATAAAGAACAGTCTGATCCCTGCCACACAGGGTGGTTCTTTAAATATTCAGAATATATCCCAGCAGTGATATCAGCTAGGTAAAATGTAGTATTCTCTTGGGTCCACCAAAGAAAGAAAAAACAACCACAGCTGAAAAAATATCCCAAAATGACAGGGGCAGCAGTGGCCACAGCTCTCTAGTCCTTGCATGTATAAATGGTCATGCATAAATTCAGACTCAGACTCCGTCAAGTGGTTTGCACAAGTTGTAGCCATGTTTTAGGCCCGGGATTGTCTCTGGCTCATGCCAGCTCCTTCCACACTGCCCTTTGTCTCCTGCCTTCCTACTGCTTTGCCCTCCGCTAGCAAGACTATCTAGCCAGCATACCTTCTCTCATGTTTCCCTGCCCCACACAACTTTGTGTGTTCCCCTATAGGACAAGAAGTGCTAGGGAAGAGGATGAACTGATCTACGTCTAGAGAGCAGCAGTTCCAATGTCAGCCAGTTCGTATTAGTGTGGAAAATAGAGAAGACAGAAATAGGGTTCTCCCCAGGAAGTTTTCTTTTCACTCCTGGTTTTTTCCATTCTCACGCCCTTTTCATGACCTCCACAGGTAATGAATCGGCCTGAGTTCTCAGTGACTGACACCAGGCACATAGGTAGAGACTTTGGAGAGAATCATGTTTTCTGTGTTTCCGTGCCCTGTCACAACTCATCAGAGCAAGGCATAAGCTGCTTGTTTCTCCCAAAGCCCACCCCATCACTATTTTCAAATGACACTGAAATTACATTTCTGTATCTAAATTATAAAGCCACTTTGCATAGCTTTAAATATCACTTTTTAACAATGTAATAACACAAAAGTGTAAAAAGAAGGGAGAAGGAAGGGGTGAATATATACACAACAGATAGTTCTTGTCTTTTGCTATTGAGAGACTTTACTGCTACAAATACAATACTTCAGGCTTTCATGGGATCCTGATTAACAATTTTTAGGCCTTTTTTAGGCCTGATTTAAGTGTGCAGAGAGCAACTGAGTATTACTACTTACCCTGTTTACACAGCAAAGTGGAACAGTCCAAGTACCAATATCTTGAATAAAATTAATTGGCTTATTAACCTCAAACAATGTCAAATACAAGAACCTGGGTGCATGCACTTCCATTATTCGTTCCTGCAGAAAAGCCGCTCTTGTTGATATCAGGAGAGATTTAAGAGAAAAAGAAAAAAATACATGATGAGAGAAAAAAGAGTAAGTAAACCCAAGTAAGAAAACATGAGGAACTGCAATGACTGCATTAGAGATGGCACTTGGATTGCCCTGCTGTCCTGGTGGGGATGATGAGGGCATTCCAAAACACTCAGGCTCTGCTATTCCAAAGTGGGTTCAGACAAGCCTTAGAAAACCCTTCAAGGGAAAGTCTGCTAAAATCACATTGATTCGTCATCTCTCATGGTGCCTGGATCTCACCTTCAAACCCTGGGATACTTACTGGAGCCTGTAAGACTCAAGATACGTTTTATTGGGCTTTTCCTGGGAAGACAATTGATAGCCAAGCTGAAAAACTACAGCAGAAGTATGAAGTCATTCTGCATTATTAGTGACTTCAAGAATTAGGTCACAGATACAGCCAGACATACCTTTTATGCCAGGATCTTCCCCATATATAAGAAAAAAATAGTTATGGAATCTGTCAGCAGGTAGGAGACCCCACCATCCATGGAATTGTTCCTGGGTTCATCTCCTGATCTCATCAATAGGGCAGAAGCAATCAGCTTTTACTGTTAGTTTAAGCAATTTCAATGACAGACCAAAGCAGCATTAAAAATTTAAGACTTCAAACACGGAAACACTGTAATAAGGTCATTTTGTGTGCTGACGAGGCTCAGACTTCATCGTAGTGCTTGTAAGCGCACACAAGGTGGCCTGACTGTGCTTTCAGCACATGTTTTGTAACGTTGCTACATCTCACACCATATGCTGGAAAAGATAAGAGAAAAAGTCTGCATTACAATTCCTGGGCAAAATGAAATTCAAAAGGCTGGTAGCTGACCCTCAATAGCAACAGTTAAGTCCAACAGGGAGGGATAATTAGACCATAAATAGCCATTTTGGACATGATTAGCAGACGTGTGTTCAGATGCTGGGTAAGAGGAAAATTGCAGGCTTGCGTGGGCTGCTGGTTGGGCAGCAGTACTAACCAGAGCCACACTTAGCATCATTACAGCAGCCCAGACAGATTCACAGCCGGTCGTTTTTCACCCATTCAAGGAAAAGAGGGGCTCTGTGCCAAAGGGGCTTTCCATCTGTGACATTTCACGGCATGTGCCATCAGACGGCTCTGGGCAGAGAGTGGGAAGTTTGTTAGCGGTGGCTGGAAAAGTTTAGACAGCTGTTGTTTTCCGCTGTCTTTCTGAAAGCCTTGGAGCATCAAACTTGTGGAGAATGTTATCTCCAAAACATTGATAAAGAATGCGTCTGCAGGGAATTCAACTTCAAATACACAAAAGGTTACAGCAAAGAGGAATGTTCCACCCATGCCCGTGGTGGAACAGACCAGACTGAGTGGGCGTACTGCAGCAAGCTAGCTGGATGCAAGCTGGACATCATTAGAAACTCTCCAGGAGCGACCACAGCAAAGCACTGGAACAACTCACCTGCAAAGGCTGCCTGCAAAGCCTCACAGGGAGGGATGGTAACAAAAGTACCCATCTTGTCACAGCAGGAGGGGGTGAACTTGGTGAGCTTTTGAGGGTCCTTCCAGATTTGCAAGTTTTTTACACATTTCACAGGCAGTAAAGCCATACAGATGTTAGAGTCATACCATGGTAACAGTTACACACATCTTCTTCAAGTCAGATCAAAAGCAGGACCTTTTTTTCAGAGAAGTTTCCCAGAATGTGTATGCTTGACTTTAGTATACCTCAAATGGCTGCATACGTGGAAGGACTGTGCTGTACCTCTACCTCTTAGCAATATTGAGCCCTTATTGCAGCCTTTCAGTACTCAAAGGGGTCTTATAAGAAAGATGAAAACAAACCTTTTAACAGAGCCTGTAGTGATGAGACAAGGGTAATGGTTTTAAACTAAAAGAGAGAAGATTTAGAACAGATATGAGGAAGAAGCTTTTTATGATGAGGGTGGTGAAGCACTGGAGCAGGTTGCCCAGAGAGGTGGTAGATGCCCCATCCCTAGAAACACTCAAAGTCGGGTTGGATTGGGCTCTGATCTAGTTGAAGATATCCCTGCTCATTGAGGTGCGGTTGGACTAGAGGACCTTTAAAGGTCCCTTCCAACCCAAACTATTCTATGATTATATGCTGAAATACTCCTTTTCCTAGTCTCTGTAGAGTTTCTAGTTGTCTACTTCTGTGCTCTTCCATGTCCACAGAGGCTTCAGCTAGCTTGGACTGCTAGTGCAAGCAACTTCAAACCTTTGGCAGGTATTGAAGATGGCAGAATGCTTTGCCTTGACTCTGTACTCCCCTACAACTTAACAGAAACACCTCAAAAACCTACTACCATCTCTTTTTGATGAGAAGCTTTCACCTTTTCATAAAGAGTGTTGGTGGTCATCATCAAAGTAGATCAAGTGGCAAGTTTTTGGAAAGTACACAGCAAAAATCATTTAGTGACAGAACTTACTTCAGATTTGACTGTATAAGCAGCTAGAGCAAAGCAAAGAGTCTGGAGTGAATGCTATGTTCTACTTAAATATGGGAGAAAGTGAGAAGTTTAAAGAAAAAAGGACTTCCAGGGAAAAACCACAGACAGCGCTGATGGGAATCCCTGGAAGGGTCAGGACCAGCACAGGGCACAGCTGCCTTGCTGAGCTTATCACATGCATTTCATTTTCCTTGAAAGGTTGAAATGATCCTTGACCAGATATTTTTTTTTTTTTAAAGAAAGTCTTTTTAATTGAGGCAGTTTTTTCCGGTGCTAATGAAAACCCCTTCATGATTAACTCAGTATCCTGATACTTGAAGAGCACTGATGTTGTGGTATTATATAGCTATCACAGAAAATTACCACTTCAGGACAGATGGTGCAGTGGTGTTGATGAGTAACAATTAAGCCCAATCATTAAGGGCTCTTCTGCTCTTTGAAGACATGTATATGAAAAGTAGATGTGACTATTTTTCTGCTAGCACCATCCTCATAGACTTCCTAGACGACCCTTTTTTGTCTTTAGATGAATTAATTAAAGGGGCTGTATTTGAATTATAACTTTTGATTCTCTTTCCTGAGTGTTAAACGGTTTTAGAAAAAGTTTTGTGTCTTAACCTATAGTTACATAGTACTCATAATCATTGAAGACTGATCCATTATATCTCACTGTTAAGTTTCTAATTTTGAACAACTAGATGAATCAGAATTTTAAAACTTTGTGTCCAAGGAACTCCACAAAGTCACAAGGAAGACACTCCCAACTCCATCCCCCAAAAGGTACAAATATGTTGTTATTTCAGTACAATATAATTTGGGTAACCTGTAAAGTAAGGCAACTAACATAAACAGTTTAATGAGCAAGGGCATTTGGTATTTGCTCAATAGAAGAAGAGAATGATGATTGAAATGGCCCACTAAACATAACAGTGGTTTGATACAGATTGAAATACAGTAATTGCCATCCGTTTCTAAGAGCGGATGGTGACAAGCATCTCCTTACCAAGATGAAGCTAGCTGGTCTGACCTCAGCCTGGTTGAAATGGTTGCCTGCACCATGCAAGTCTTCATTTTCCTTCTCTAATATGCATCTCAGCTTCTGCCCTCAAGCCACAGGTCCAGGACCAACAGCCCATCCCATTTTTGGCCTGTGGTAGGATTCCCTCCATGTGTTGGGTACCCTGCCTTTCTGGAGTTCTCTGAAGGAAAGGCCTCATGGGAGCAGGGAGAAGAGAGGTCAGTGCATCCCCCACTGTGCAACAAGCATGAGTGCCACTGGGAGAAACAGTAGAGCTGATTCAGACTCTAAGAGGGTCGTTGCAGTCCAACGCCTTCACCAGGATCTGCAACAAGGCAGGCAACTGCAGGATGGGGTGTGGGCGAGCATCCAAGACAGTGGTCTCAGCGTTCATATCCAGAAAATACACACAGAGACAGAAATCACTGGATTCAGTTGTGGTGGTAGGCTTGAAATCCAGCATTTGGGCTGAGGACTGAGGCCTTTGGAGACACAGACAGGAGTCCCCCAGCAGGACAAACACTGCGGTGTTGCAGACTGTAGTGGCAGCATGTTAAACAGACACGCATCTGCATCAGAAGACAAGACCTGCTCGCACCCTGGGTCAAAGGAGGGAGAGCAGAGCACTGCTCATAGCGGCTTGCACAGGGCTTGGAGGGAAGAGCAGACCCTTGGGGTCTCGAGCAGGGATGCCGATGGAAGACCAGGTTCAACTGCAGGCTTTCTCCAGCCAGGTCCCTTAATCAAAGGGACAAGTTTAAACTCAGGGTCTCCTCTGTGCTCTGTGTGCTGGCAATAACAGAAAATACTGCTGGAGGAAGCAATGTGAACACAAAGCTGGGTGAAATAGCCATTCAGATATTTACAGACATAGAGCAGAATCACGATTGTTTCATAGATTATAGTGACTATTCATCCCCAATTTTCTGATGAGAGCCTATAGCCTGTGACAGGGTCATGCTAACCCATTGCCCTCTTCTCCCCAGATAAAGGAACATAGGATACCAAGGGGACAGAAAGCACATGTTAAATAGCCGTTTGTGCCTTGGTATTATCCTCCTCCTTCCTACATAATAACCTTCTCTTCTCTATTTATATTCACATCTAAATTTAATGCTCACTGAAGACTACAAGACTTGTGTTTGATGTTCAGCTGAAGACATGATTCATCACAATCCTCATTTTTAGTAATGGAAAAAGGCTGTGGTAAAAAAAAACAGATGAGACTGCTTTTCATCTTGGTAGCCATGTAACCTTTATGTGAACTTGGAAAGTCACACAAAGAATGGCAGCCTCAGCCTACTGTGGGTGATTCACAAAGTTTTCTGAATGCTGCATGATCTTTGCTAGCAGTATCTGATCTCTCCTTCTGTAAAGAACACTGGTTAAAAACAGACAGCAAATCACCCATTCCTTGACCTACCACTCCTGCTGTTATTTCTAATATGAGATGTAAAAAAAAAAATTTTGTTTATAATAAAAAGCTTTTTAAAAAAAAAACAGATATTATCATTTCTATGTCTGTAGTCCTAAGAATGAAAAACAAGGAGTATAGGTGAATTATTAACTTGTTTTTCACGCTGGTGAGAGCCACCAGTGTTTTGACTCCGGACCAGGTGGCCAGACAGGAGCATGGCACTCCCTTCCCAGCAACCAACTTACTGCAAGGTCACTGAACACAAACAACCGCAGACCCTCTGATACCAACTCGCAACAAAAAAAAAAAAGTCTACTGCTCTTCCTTACAAGAGTAACTGGAGCACCAGACTATTCTGTGTCATTGAATGTATATACTGAGAGCCTCCTATACATCCTTGCATGGAGAATGCCAGTGCTGGGGTTAAAAATATTCCTATGCACGGAAGCTAGTTGCTAGCTATTATTTAGCCACAACTTTATAAGTCTCTTTGCACAGAAAATAGATTTACCTCCCTCTTTTCCAAACTACCTCATTTGACTTAAAATAACTAACATCAGCCTGTTAGAGATCAGACATAGCTGGATTAGATGACACTATAATTTAAGAATATAATTTAATGTTAACTTTTAAGACCAATGTGAAAGATTGAAATTCCACTGGAATAGGTGAATTCAATTAAACTGAAGTTATTTTCATTCTTTAGACTGCATTCTTTACAAAAATAAGAGATAGTGTAAGTGACCTCCAAATTCACATTTGCTATTAGGGATATTGCAGGTGTGTTTGAATTTTAAAAAAATCTTTTAATTTCTGGAAAAGAAAAAGTACGCATCCTTCATCTCTCTCATTCCTGCCTTCCCCAAAGGAGCTTCAGTCAAAGGGTGGTTATGGTGAGCAAGGAACCTGAAGACCTGGCTGAAACTGCATCTGCATGGTGGTAAAGCCAAACCAGAAGCTGTGGTTTGGAGGCCACCCCTGAAAGAGGCAGGTGACTTCATGAGACAGGCTCATCTGATAACCTCAAATCACACCCCAGCACCATTTGTTTGCTCAAAATCGCTCCTCGAGTCCAAAACATCCTGCAGCTGCTCCCATGCCAAGGAATTGACATCCAGCTCCTAAATGCAGCTTCTGCTGCACGGTGATGGGGTAGGGCAGCGGGCACACACGGGTAGTCACTCATGGGGAAGGGACTGTGCCCAGGGGTGCCGAGACCTGAGCACCCCACCATCCTGCCACTCTGGGAGCCTTTCAACAAGCATGCCCACACAGCCCAGCCCTCAGACTTTGCCATGTGTCCCCCTCCTTATATTGATTCCCAATTTTGCAATGTCCATAGATGTTCAAGTCACGCAGAAAGCCAACCTGTGACCTCCCTCGCGTCCAGGCACCACGCCAACTGCCCGTCACTCGTAGTGCGCAGTAGAACTCATTTCTGCCCAACATGTGGGCTGCAGCTCCAGGTGTCAGTGGCCAGTCCCGGCCACTCCTTCCTCTTCCCTCCCTCTCCTTCCTCCCGCTGTGGGTCCCAGCCCTCTCACAGCCCCTCAGCTGCACCAGGGCAGCTGGCTGGCGTGGGCACAACTGGATGGTGGGACCAGCCTGAGTGAAGCTGGTTCATTCTGCTGGCCTGCATTTCAAGGGGGCTGGTTTTGTGACGTCCTGCTGCCCAAGAGGGCTGAGATGAGGAGAGCAGAGCTGCTGAGCTGGGTCTGCTACCAAAAGAAAGCCTTGTCCACATTTAGCCTCAGAGATACCATTAATTGGTATTTCTGGGACTGGGCACCCCATGCAACATTTTAATCTGCGCTGCTACTTACACAGACGCTTACAGCAACAACAGGGGGGCTCCTCTTTGCACGTGTATGTTGTACCTCTGAACTTCTTTCCAAATAGCATGCCATTTCCCACCTCCCCTCTCTCCTTTCCAGCCATCGCGCCTCTTCCCTTCCTCTTGCCGTTGCTCCCTGCGTGCCAGACTGGCGGGACAGGAGACCACCACCCAAGCAAGTGCTGCACAGAAGCTCAGGAAGGGAGGGCAATGCAGAAAAGGCTGTGCTAGAAATCAAGGAGGTCACGTTTTACATGCAAGGCAATTGCCAGACCCACTCTCCCTTCCATCAGCGTTAGCACCGCAGCACCATATAAGAGAAGATCTGGCCCACACACCCCAGAAAATCTTCCCCCAGATGCATGAAAAGACTGAAAACATAAGGGCAGATCAGGTGCAGCTCTGTTTTCCTGCTATCCCCGTCCCTCCCCACATCCCTATTAAAAAGCAATGATTGAAACCCATTTCCCTCCTTGTTATTCCTGCATTATAATTGTTTGTAAATGCCATTTTCCCTTTAATTACCCCTTCCTACATATACACGAGTATGATAGGGTAAAGAACAATCCAACATTGCAATTGAATTACAAAAGCATTGCACACTGCTGTCCTATTAACTTCATAGCAGTGATGTGTTATAAAATGCAAAGTGCAGAAAAGGGGGTAGTAATTTGTTTATAAATATGTTAATTAGGTGGAGCAAATGCCATATTGCCTGAGAAAAGAAAATCACTGATTGCAAAGTGTGCCTTCTAGCATAGATTTCACAGGGCAAAATGTAGTTAATAAAGCTACCTTTATGCTTTGTATTACAGCTTTTTAGCATAAATAGCTAATAACCAATTTACATTAATGGCATTGGTACAAATGTAAATTAGGGTCTTTTTGTTTGTATTGCCGAAGTGCAATTCTATTGCCAGATGATTGTATTTGGCCATTTCATTAACTGGGGAGATCTAAGAAACAGATACAGTTCCAGGGCCTGCCCAAGGAATATTAATATGGAAAAGAAATTGCACCACACACCTGGTTACAGGCTCGGGCCTCACAAAGAGCTTGTGTGCTTTTCACACCCAACCCTGCTCCTCTATCGGAGATGTTGGCATCGGGAGACCACATCCCCAACAGGTTGGTACTGTCTCGAATCAGGTTTAGAAACAAGGCTTTCCAGTCTCTTGCGGCATTTCAAGGTTTCTTTCGGCTGTTTTCCTATTCCGAGTCACAAGCACTAAGGTCTTGGCAAGATGGTTGCCACCCACCCTAACAAGAAGGGAAGGCTGGAGGAAAACAACTGTAGTCTGGGGTCATTCACTAAGAAGAGAGGGGAACTTGCCTCTCAGGCATGGCAGCTCCACTGGGGGCAAAGCCAGCCAAGGTGTCAGAAACGGGGCCGTACCCTCCCTAAGGGGGCTGCACTCTCCAGGTCCAGCTCTCCTTTGTTAGTAAAAACTCTCCAGCTCCCGACTGATGCAGAGCACCCTCCTCCTCACTACCACGGAACCCTTCTCCTGCAGCCCAGAGATGCACCTGGTATTTTCTCCAGCGCAGTCAGTGATGTGGAACCTTGCAGGGGATTTACACCACCGCTTCTCCCCATTCCCTGGGTGATGCCTCTCCTGCTTGACACCTAGAAAAAGGGATGGTTGCAATATAATGATTTTTATCGGCATAGATGGCAGGTGGAGAAAGGGGCCTTTACAGCCTACTAAATCAATGCTTCTGCTAACCAAAGATCAAATGGAAGTGTTGGCAAATTGCTGGCGAGGAACACAAAAGCCACACAATCCCGTCTGCTATAGCAATAGAGGTTTTCCATTTCAGGCCTCATTCATCTGGGACCTTTCATATTCACAGGGTCTTCCTTTAGTCATGCTATGTAAGCAGCTACTGTATATACTGAAAGCCAATTTTCCCATATACTTAAGTGTGCTGCTGGAGTAAGAATAAATCATGAATCTATTTCCAATTTCATTACCCTTTATGTGATATTGATACAAAAGCATCCCTTCCCCTCATCTGCTTGTTTCTTAGATGAAGACTAGAAGAAATGCTTCTTCCCTTTATACAAATTGGCAGTTAGCTGTCTTCCTTTCATCAATACCGAAGGCAACAGGCATTTTCTACAGAGAGATGATTTTGGAAAAGGGATGCATGTATTGGTTTTGTGTTGTTTCACTTCCAAGCATGCAATACACTAGGCTAAATTTTGCTGCCATCAACACCACTTCAGGAAATACCTGATGAACACAGAATAATTTTTTCCTTTTGAACAGAAACAGCCATTTTAAAGAATCATTATGTAAATATACATATATATATATATATATATATATGTATGTCAACCACAAATCCCCCTGATTGTCATTATGAACAATGTAATTCTAGCAGATCAACAGAATTACAGGAGATCTCAGTCCTGTGCTGATACTATAAAGCTGCACTGCTATAAATCAAGAATAATTTAATTAAAGTTCATAAAATTCTGTTGATGCAACTCCAATGTAAATGAGGGCAGAAGTAGGCTTTGCGACCTCTGGGTCCTCTTGCCTGCTACATGCACAGAATATGATGAACTAAGCAAACATAGTAGACAAGATAATGCTATTCCAATAGCATACAAATATTAAAAGCAATTAACAACATCAACATTACAAGATGAATGTTATGAATGTCCAAGACTTACAAGAAGTAAAAGAGGAGAATCACTTCTCTGGAGATGTAGCAGACAGAACCCATCATATGAGGTCAACACACCAAGCTTGTTCTGATTTGGTAATTACTTAAAGTAGTTACCATCTGATTGCAATTAGGTGGACTAAGTGAAAGACTCCATGGTTTCACTTTCATTCCTAAGCAAAAGACCCATGCTCCAGCTGGCTCACATGGCTCTCTTGCATATTATGAGCCATACAAATACTAAATTGAGCTAATTATGATTCATGTTAAACTTATACCATCTGATCCAAATCCCATTATCTGAATACAAAGATTCCCAAGGGGTTCCGTGGGGTTTGGATCACATCTACAATGACAAATGCCAAGTTTGTAGGGCCAAAATGAGCTGACTACACCAGCGTAATTTCAGCATAACTCTATTAAAGTCAGTGGGGCTACTCTGATTTATGAGAGCCTGGGAGAAGAATTTAACCATTAGTGGTTTGGACTGGAATATAGTGTGCTTCTCATTTCATAGCAGCCCTAAAGATTTTGGTTTTACTTCACTTTTTAAAAAGAAAAAAGAACTAATTATTTTTTCTTTCAGCTCTAGCTGTTACATGTTCTCCTCATCATTTTCCAGAGATAAGATACCTCATTTAATGACCTCATGATTTCCTCCAGTAAGTGTATTGGTTACAACCTATAATAAATAGGGCAGGAGAGCTTTTAGTACAGCATAGCCTTAAGCCAAACTCTTACTCACACTTCAGTGGGGTTCTGTTCTCACTTGTCATCAATAATGTTGACTAAGAGGAAATGAGAGAGGGGTTTGGTCAATTATACATGTATAATTTTTACAGAACCAGCTTGAAAGTGACAGAAATAATCATTAATGAAGACTAATGGGAAGATTCTGGGGTACAGAAATAACTGTTTACCATTTCACTTTAAAGGCAAGAATGGGAAGACAAAAAAATGAATGATCACAAGAGCTACAACCCGCTCTGGAGCAGTGTGTCTAGGAGTCTATGGCCATTAATAAACTCATATGCCGGTATTTCTGTATGGATAATATCTCAAAGGTTTATGCAGCTGCCGCAGCCTCAGCCCACATTCAATGAGAAGGCACTACCTGCCGCTCTGAAGCACTGAATGGGTTAAAAAGCTGGGTAAAACTATCTTTGTTTCTGCAGAGGCTGTCTGGTTGTGGCCGCTCTGCTCCGATAACTGGGGAGCTGCCCTGTGCTTCCCTGCTGTCCGTGCAGACATCCCAGCCCTCCCCAGCAGCCACCTGCACGCCTCTCCAGCATGCGGGAGTCACAGCATTTTCCAGGGAAATAAAGCTGCCTGCAAGGACAGACAGTTATTTTGTTTTCAAAAGTTATCTCCTGCAAGGAAAAAGCCTGTTTCTCTATCGCTGGGAATAGCACTATTTACAACAAAAGGACATCAAATCACGCCAGTCTTCCCAGAGAAAGCCTACAAACAGACGAAGCTCAGGAGAGTTTGGCTGCTGATTTGATGCTTCTTACAAGCCCCCTGAAGCTCTGAATGTCTTGGCGTCATTATTAGGGGATAAAACGGCACATTCCATAAACCTACCCTAATCTGGCAACTTTTACAACTTTTAAATTCCCTTTTAAAAAGGTGTTAAAAAGAAAAAAAAAAAAAGTACCGAGGCACAGATTTAATAGCTTGGAGTTAGTCGGTCAAAATTAAGGGCAGGTACGGAATAGCTACTAAAAAAGATCAGATGTCGTGCACATCACATCCAGCGGAGGTGGGTGCAGTGATATATTGCGCAGTTCAGACTGCCCCATTTGCCCGTAGTCACTGTATTACCAGCACTATATTCTGACCTAACTGCTTCGTAAAAGTGCTTTGGAATAGGGAACTGCGAGGGGAGCCATATAAAACCAAATTCTCTTCCATTCTATTTAAAAGTTAAAGGCAACAGTAAAAAGAGAATAAATATCACTCCTCGCTTTACGCAGAGGGGAATATCCATCATGAAATGACTGATAAGCCTTATTCCAAAGGCAGCCTTCAGTGTGCTGCCTCCCTGAGAGATGCAGTGCCGTATCCATGGCTGCGAAGGTGGTGGGAAGCTCCAGGCATGGACAGTCAGCTCTGGGGCAGCCTGTGGAGGTGGCAAGCTAGCTGCGGTGCCTTGGCTGGGGGCCTGGGCACGAGCCCTTTCCTGTGCCCCATGGGACACTGTGCCCCTGTGCACCACCGCACCAGTTGCCACACCTAGAACTTTGCATTTCAAAGGAAACAAGGATGCTCCAGGCTATCCATGGCATCAGAAACAGTGTACCAATAGCTGCCCTGACTCTGAGCACGTTGCTCCTTGAGCACCTTCCTTTGGGAGAGAAAAAACTCTTGCCTGTGATCTTTACAAACCCAGAGGGTGTGCAGGAAAAAATAAATTGCCTACACCAATTCCGGGTGCCTGGAGACCTCTTCAGTGCCCATTTGCAATACCTGCTGGGAGAAATGAGGGAAGCATTCAGCGGACAGCAATCAGTCACCAGCAAAGCCAAATGCACCTGCAGAAGAGTAGAGGACCTGTTGCCTGCTCTCCCAGACAGCCCTGCTTTTACCTGCTGGCACACCGGTCTGCAGTCGGAACACCAAAACGCGGGCGTCTGGAGCATCACCAGCCTCGGACACAGCCCCAGCTGACCAAGAGCACTGGCCATAATTGCAAAAAGCAAATTACTTAGGTAAATACCAGGCTAAAATTGTGTTGAATTACGTGTCTGTCTTATCTCTAGCTCCTGTCAAATGCAGTGGCATGTCCCTTGTGCTAGCCTCACCAGCCAGTGCCACCACGTGCCAGCTGCTGCCCTCCTCCTGGCAGGCCAACACACAGAGCCGTCTCTGCACACACCAGGCACAGCCATCAGCCTGTGGTCACCCACGACCAGAGGCTCTGGTCACATTTCCATCTCTTCTCTTCAAGAAGAAGTTTCTGGAGGGTCTCACTCTTTACCAGTTGATGGGCTGGCCCCTCCTGCATGCTTATGAATCTCCTCTAATTGCTAGGTGGTGTAATCCTTAAAACATCTTTTTTTGTGACTGGTTTGTTACCTGCAGTGTAGATTTTGTTTGCATTGTCCATATGGAGGTGTTTATTTCTAAATTTTATTGTTTTCTACCCATCTGTGTATAAGGACAGGTGTAAGGACCTGTGTAAAAGAAGTCTCTTATTTGATGTTACTTATGTATGTCTTTCTTAGAAATAAAAAGTGATTAAAGAAACTGACCTCATATATATGCCAGTCTCAAAATGGGCTTCATTAAATTACAAACATAACAAGCTTAATTGATAAAGATGCCAAATTATTTCTAGAGAAGACTCCCTTCAGCGTTGGAAGCAGTGCAGCAGCCCCAGCAGCGGGGCATGGCGAGCTGCCACCTGTAGGGAGGGGGTGGCAGGTCCCTACAGGGCACCCAGCAGGGTGACAGCACAGCTGCCTCTGGCTGCCACATCTGGCAGAGGTGATGTCTGAGCAGTTGCTGGGGCCCAAACGGAGCCATCGTCCTTCAGAGGATTTCTCTGAGTAGAGCCAGGGACAACTCGTTTTTTAAAAAACGTTGCACCAATTGAACATGGACCATTTACTCTACAGAGGATGCTGGGCAGGTTTCATTTCATTACCCAATGAGTCCCTGAGATCCTCAAGGTAGGCAGATCCTACACTTTGCTTCGATGACCCATAGAGCCCCACAACTGCATCTGACCAAAGAACAGCTGGTTTTGGTCTGACTGAGACATTTTGGTCTGTCTGGGCATCCAGTCTTGCTATGAAAACATTGGGAACAGAAACTCCATCTCCTGCCTCCATGGTTTACTTCAGAAATCCCAGCCACCCTGCACTACGTCTCCAGCCAGTTATGCCTTTCTCTGATACATTAATACTCTTTTAATAGCTACCATTCTATCCCCACAGAAGTGTTACTCACCACAAGTAAATCGCTTCTCTGGCAGGTAACAAAGACAGCAAATGGTTTGATCCCAGGTTCTGCACACCTGGGGTGAGCAGGTGAGCCTGGTGGAAGCAGCTTCTCCATAACCTTCTTTTGAGACAACAAAGTCCCTGGGGTGGGACTGGCCTTTGCCCAGGTCAAAGCTGGTGTCTGAGCTGTCCCATTTGGTAAGAGAGGACAGCAGCCCTCTGTCTTTGGTGTATGACTTTGTTTTAACACACTGAAACTTACTTTGCTTAAACGGGTGTGCTTCTTCTGAGTGTGCTGTTCTCAGCAGTAGTTACTAATCCTTGTGGTAGCCTCCACTAATCCTTCTAGTAGTATAAAATTTTAAACAAAGGCTACTTTACCTTTGGAAAAAAGGTTACTGGTAAAAATGTTGAGTAACATTTGGTTTAGAACAGATCTCAGAATTACAGTCACCTCAACTCCATAAGCCTTCTCCACAGCCAACCACTCCTCCAGACCGGTCAGTCCATTCCCAGTCCATGGTCTTTCCAAATATTAAAAGAAAAAAAAAGCAAGCAGATTAGAAGACATTCATAAAATGTGAAGCCAGCCACTTACATGTGCTACATCTTTGCAACCAAGCCTCGCAGGAAAATTCATCCTCTCATCCAAGGAATGTCTCAGAAAATCTTGGTTAGAGCTATGATTTCTGAAGCCACTTCCAGAAATCAGATGGTTGTGACCATTCAAATCAGTGACCACTTCTTCTGCTTCCCAATGAGAGAGGGGTGAACAAGTGCACCTTTGCTGCTTCAGAGTCATCAGGAGATAATAAAAGTGCAGCCAGCAAATATGATGCGAAGCACAGAAAATGTCTATAGTCTAGTGAAAACACACCAAAGCCCTTGTTACTGCTTATTGCTTCCAACCACATATCCTCAGGAGTAGCAACATGGAGGGAATATAGGTTTACTTCCACCAAACGGCTCTGTTTGGGAGCTGGAAGCACTGACCGTGGGCTCTGCCAAGTCACACCAGGCCCATGAGGCAAGCACATTCATGTTTTATCAGCCTGTTGGTAAGGCTGTCGCTTACTGCTAGAAAGTGTCTCTTTACATATTCTTGGAGGAAGGATGGTATAATTGTTATCATATGAGTTTCGGATTTAGGATTTCCTGGACTGCAATAGCTCTGTGATTTCATCAAGTCACTTAATACCTTCCTGGCAACTCTTCACTCTTTAAAAAATGTAAGGATAAAAATGCTTCCCTATTCACGGCAGGTTGTGAGGATAAACACAGCTCAGATGCTGAAGTGCTGAGATAGTGTGATAACGTATGTGCCATAAAAAGGAAATGTCTCATGAATACACTGAAGAAGACAGAAAACGGGTTAGACTTCAAGGAACAGCATATGTCATTCTAGTAATGTACAGTCAGACATTTCTACAGCTTTCTCCTTTTCTGCCGTGAAGGACTAAAACCATGCCCCACTAGCATCATCCGCTTGCCATCAAAGCAACAGTGCTCAGTCAACAGCACCAAAAGCTTCCTGACAAGATCTTAACTGTGCACTAAAAATTAATAGTAGAACCTGCCTGGTGCCTGTAGCCTTTTACACAGAGACAATGGTGCACAGGGAACTATTTGCAAGAGAACTAACTTTGTACCATGACCTCTGATGAAATCTCAAAGTCAGGAAAGTGCTTTTGCTGTGGAAGAGAGGATTAACCAGACTTACCATGAAGGTAAGTCTTTCTGGCAAGTTGTATCTGCTTACCATAATGGCTGGATCCAAATTTGCCTTAGCTCTGGGGAAAGGTTTAGGGCTTGTTTTGAAAGACAAGAGATGCTGCAAAGCCATGGTGTTCTAGGCAGCCTGAATCATCCTCAAGTAAAGTTGGTAATGCTGGTCAGAAGCAACCTCAGGTACACCACCTTGGACCTTTGTGTCCAAAATTTACCTCTGGGTTTAGTTCATGACTCATTTGCTCAGACAGGTTATTCTGAGCCCCTGCAGTGCTGTACATAGTCCATCCAGTGCAGTACATACAGGCCTGACCTTTACAGTAGAGCATCTCCACAACTTCTCAGATTGCCCTTTCTGCTGTGACCTTCACAGTTCCTCAAACCAGGAAAAATATTGATAGCAAAATCATTGTCGTGGTTGGGGATAAGAGTCATGTTCTCAAATAAAACAGTCTGTGACAGCTTACAGTACCAAAAGGTAAATAAAAAGTCTGTAACTTGGGAAAAGAAAAATTCCATGAACCTGGAGCAGAACTTGGTGCAAAGTGGCTTGTAAAACCCTCGGTGGGGCTACAGAAAAGCAGTTCTTTAAAGTTCCTGGGATAAGCCCAGGAAAATAGAGAAAAACAGTTTTGGGGTAAACATGATGACAGAATTGGATGGATTGAATATACAACCAGTGATAAAAGAAGACTGTATGAACCAGGAAGAAAAAGGTAAAAAGCAAGACCAGAACTAGTACTCCACTGGTACAAGAATGTCCTACTAGGAACAACATTAAGCTGTCAGAATTTGATCCAAGGGGAGAAAACATGTACGTTCATTGTCAAGAAAAACAAGCAGAAGATAAACACAGTGAAGAACAGCACAGAATATTGGGCTGCACCTTGTCAGACACGAACACCTACCTCCAGGCTGTTCCTGCAGCTTGATTAGGGCAGGGACTGGGTTCCTCTGGATACACTAACCCCCTGTCATACACTGGTGTACAGCAATACTTTTGCCTGTCTTCCGTTTTTATCAGAAATATATGATAGTATCATCAAAATAACAACACTTCTGGAAAAAAAAAAAACATTTTTCTTCTGATTTTGTACTCCGTATACAAAAAGAGTCATATTCTCTTGGGAAGCGGATGTATTTGGAACACATTTCTTCTTTTTCTTTCTCTTAAAAAGGTGAGGCATTTAAAAATAGTATAGCGTCATTTTAAAATAGATTTATCTTCTGGTTTTCCAATTTCCCTTAGGCTTTTATAATTATGAAACTATGAGCATGGGAGGGACACTCTGCCCTACGTAAAGAAGGCACCTTGCTGGCGACCCAGGCATGGCCACAAGTCCTGTCCATGACTCAAGCTTCTCCCTACCAAGCACTTCAAAAAAACACAGTCGTGGTTGCCTTTGTCCTTTAATTTTTAGAACAAAGGCTGATAAAAAAAAATGACCCCCAATCCTCATTCACACAATGATCTGTTTACACTTTTCTGGAATTTTAAAGGATCTTTCAAGGGGGTTTGTGTTTAACATTTGCTGCCTTTCCAGCACATGCTGCTAGCTGGAGATGTGACTTAACAAGTCTCATTATATCTCCATAAAGATGTCTTTCTAGATGAGCTTTCTGATCTTCTTGTTTGTGTTTGTGATTGAAAGTGTAATGTCCCGAAACTGCCAGTGTAAATCATTAGAGTTTAATTATGAAAACTGTTTTCTCCTCCGAGTAATCTTTGGCTAAACAAGTCAATGTGACAAGTAAAGAAGACAGGAGTTTTTACAGACAGCTTGTGTGCACCCACACAATGTGGACAGCAAGTGCACGGGTAAGGTTCTCATTTCAGGAAGCTCTGCAGGATCAGATCACGTCCTTCCCCCTGGAACAGGCAAAACATGGTGCACAAACCCAAGCACCACTCCTTTCCCTTCAGATGATTGTTCCCATCCTGGACTGACAGGATCTCACCCAAACTCATCCCCATGAGGAAAGTCCACTGTGGCTTCTCTGTGCGTCCTCAGAGGTCAGCTGGGTGCAGACGCCCCCTTCACGTTGGAACAGATGACAACAGATCTAACACTGTATGTATGTTATTTAAAAGGTAATGTGGCCCTGCAAGAAAGTCAGCAGTTTGGATCTGTGACCTTGACAGCCCAAAGTGCTGAATCTCTCCACTCAGGCAGTACAAGGGCAAAAGTGTGTATGTTTGCCAGAACTGTAAGAATATTTCCAGTTAATAGGTTGCATTAATGTCTAAAAGTTAAATTACAGTCTTTACACTTTCTCTGCCTTTCCTCTGAATGCTCAGCTCCATTTGTGCATGTACAGACAAGAGAGATTTTGAATTAATAAACGTGGTATTAGGGCATGATCCTTTAAGCAACTCAGAGATGAAAGGCTGATTTTTGTTTCAGTCCTAAGCACACTGACATCAGGGGTAAATTTGGAGCTTGATGCAAGGGATTCAGCTGTGCAACTGACATTAAAGCTAATAGGAGCCACAAGAAAAACAAAATGACATTCTCTTCCTTGGAGAAGAAATTAAATACAGATTGCAACTTATTCAAAGAGTTCAAAGTCAATTACTTTTTCCAGTTAAATCAATGAGAAGGACTTTCCATTTCAGTTCATCAGGCTCGCTGCCCGCTGAGAAGAGTGCCTTTATCTGGGATCTTTATCACCATTTGCTTTCCTGGGTTGTTGGGTTTTCTTCCTTCTTTTTTTGCCTGATTGATGATCAGTCTCATAAATACAACGTTTATTTTTTTCTAAAGGCAATTCCGCTGCTTTCAATAACTGGCTAGAGTTTTGAAAAATCACTGGGATTTTCCTTTAAGACACCGTAAATGCTGCGACAAAGACCAATATTAGCTGGATGAAACATCCAAAGCACCATCCCGTTCCCGAACAGGTCTGTTAAAGTACGGCTGCACATCTATGGAGCCACTCTGACCAGGATCGGCTTTCATCCAGTGACCTCTCTAAAAATGATCTGCATACTTTGACTTGGTCTTCATTTGTCACTTTTTGCTTAAGGTGGGTATCACTTGAATGGACTTGGTATTTCTCCATCGGCGGTAGCAGTACAGAGAGTGGCAGTCAGTTACTTATAAAACCACTACAGAACATGGAGTAGATGTGCCTGAAGGAGATTTGGCTGAGGTCTACACTCTATTCATTCAAAGATGCCAACTCTATCTGCTTACATGTACTGATCCCAAATTTTGTTCTAAGGGATTGGGTGTTGGCATTGCCATCTCCAACATCTGGGCTGGTTCCTGGCCTGACAGCTGTCATTCATTCTCAAAACCACATATCCACACATAAACATGATATCTCTTCCCTGTATTTATCCATACGAGGTTTGTAGATGATTTGGGGCCAGTATAAAATCAGCGCGCACTCCCAGCTTATGTACAGCTACACCAGCTGAGGATCTGGCAGCCAAATCACCAGGGCCCAATTTCTAACATTACTTAATAATCATCATAGCATTTATCTGCTAAGTAGCCAAAGTAATTAACCATATCATTCTCAATTTCCCATGTCCTGTATTTCTCTCAGTCCCGGCAGTGGTTGCTCCGCTGCCCACCCAGCGTTCCTGCAGCGGATGGCGAGGGATGCACCAGACCACATAAGGGCTCTGCCCAGATGATTTCAGCCCCTGGTCGTTTGCACCCCGAGCTTCTGCTTGTAAAGATGGATGGATGTGCAAGGTGCAATGGGGACGTACGTGCCAGTGGGGCAGGGGTAGAAGGAGGAGCTGCCAGTGCAGCTGATGCTGCCAGAGTTGTGGTGGTGGGGTGCAGCTTGCCATGCAGCCCCCAAGGGGAAGGGACATGAGCAAATTGGGGTGGTTGTCTGAACAGCACTTGCCCTCCCCACCTTGATACTACTATATAAATGTACCAAATATATATGTAGTATATGCAGGGTTTGCTACCAGTTAGCTAAAGGAAACTATTATTTTAAGGGCTGTTCTTCTCATGGTAGACTTGTTTTACTCTTGAATTACAATTGGCAGTTTAAGGGGAAAAAAATCAGATCCATATTTTCATGTAAAATCTTGGTTTAGACTAGGTGAAAGAGAAAGAGGGACAGGCCGAGACCTTTTGGAGCAAAAGCAAAGAGCATGACACATCCCAAGCAGACAGGCGACAGGTTTATCGCCGTGACCAAGGCTCTGTACGGTAACACCTCTGTCAGCCACTCAAACAAAACTGCACAAAATGCTTTCTGATAGCTGGTGCTGTGATAAGAAGCAGAGTCTGTCATTCACTGAACACCCATACGGGACACAAGCTGATGTGTTCCGCTGGTATCAGGTCTCCGGGCGATACTAGAAAGAGGATCTTCTCTTGCTGGGTTCCACTGTGAGCCGCATCCAGCCCTGACTGAGCTTCCCGCTCTCACAGACATCCATCCCCAAGGGCGGGAGCAGCCCCAGCACTGCCGGCTCAGCTGTGACTACCCTCTGGCAACACTTACACTCCACTGCAGGATTTTTTTGAGCCATCAAAGGCAGCAAATTTCACCCCAGATGAGATGCAGTCTTCCTGATGAAGCAGGCACCACCACCGTATTGTAGCAGAGGCGGTGCGCACTTGCGCAGAGCTGTTGCCCTCGGGGCTCCCCTTCCCTCGGCAGAGGGAAGCCCCTTTCCATGGCAGGAACTTGCCCCTTCTGGTGTGATGTGTGCCAAAAACACTGGGATGCACCAAGCAGCCATGAAGGGACTCTATTTTGATCATTTTTTCCATGGAAACACAATGCTTCCAAGCACCAGTGGTGATTAGACAGGCTGTAGGCTTCTAGTTATCATGTTTTTGGCACCACATAGATGTTCAGGACAGCCAAGTGGCTTGAAGACTGTTTTGGGGCATTAGAGACATGAGTTCAGCTCAGCCACAAACTTCCTGGAGATAAACTGCTCAGCCTGTTCTGTGACTCGTCCTCCGCCTATGCAAACGCAGACGCTATCTCACAGGGGTGTCCAGAGAAGAAAATAAGCCCCAGATTACAGTGCTCTGACCTGCACCAGCGCTGAAGGCCAGGAAAGACCGCAGAGCTCCCACTCTCACTATTCAGCCAGCAACTGGTTAAGGACTGACCACCACCTCCAAAAGTTCAAAGCATTTAGGCCTAGTTATATCCTGACAGTGTCAGGGTTTTGGCCAATTCGTCCAATGGCCAGCGACAGATGCTCCCCCCCAGCCTCTCATGCATGGAGAGGAGGAGAGATAAAGAGAGATTTATGAGTTTAGAAGAAACTAAACTACTTTAATGAAATATTAATAAAGAAATAAAAAGGAAAAGAATGAAATAGATACAGTATATACAAAACCGTATCAAGCTCCCAGGATGGCGTCACCAGCAGGCACTGGGGAAGTCCCAGGCTGGACTCAGCCATGGGTGGGAACCGGGTTCTAGAGCTGGAGTCAGGAAGCCACGGAACAGAATCAAAGGCAGATGAACAGAGAGGACCCACCTCGGACGTCGGCCATTGAAGGAAGAGAGCTGACCCTCTGGTCCCTCAGCTTTTATACTGAGCATGGGGCAGATGGGATGGAATACCCCTGTTGGTCAGTTTTGGGTCACCTGCCCTGTCCGCTCCCCCGTGCAGGTGGGACCCTTCTACACCCCTCCACTTCCAACTCTCCAACGGGGCAAATAACAAAATTATCTGACCTTGGTTGTTACAGCAGTAAGTATAACCAAGAGCCTCTCTGCACACCATTCCTTGGCACAGGCTGTCTTATCACTCTGAACGAACCGCTTTAGACAGGACATGCTGTTAATTTCAGAGCATTAGAAGAGGCCTAGCTAAGAAGTAAAGTTACTCAACAGCAAGTTGGTTCTGTTTTACCTCAAAACAGGACACAGAGCTTTCACATGTGCTTGTATAGCTGAGACAGGCCCTGAGATCACTAGGGTGAGTTATAAAGTCATAAAAAATCCAGTGAATCTCATTGCTTTTCACATTTCATAAATAAAAATAATAAAGCAAGACTTTTTTTCCTCAAATATTAATTTAATTAATGAATTAAATTCCTGCCATTTGGCTCCACTCAGGATACAGTTCTAAATGTACCAAAACGATAAAGAGGAGAGAGGTGGAAGACTGTCTACACTATGAAGATTAAAAGAATAAACATTGTAATCTGTGAAAACCCTCTGGAAACCCTGTTTTGGCTCTTCATTTGGCTTCCGCCCCGTATTTTTAAGAACTCAGTTGAAATAATAAATATCCCACCTTCTACCACCATAAGAATCATTGCATTTCATAAGACATAAAACATAAAAAGTTCATATAGAGAGTTCATACAGCTTATTTTCAAGCAGATTCGTATATATTCACTCAGATTGTTAACCCTGCTATGTGTTTGGAGTCACATTCACGTACATGTGCCTGTACATACACATTTCTTTCATTATGCATGTTATTAGCAAATAGAAATGTTTACATTACAAAAGGACAACAGCTGGATCACAACAGAATCCCAGTGGCCACTGCCTCATGGGATCTTTATTGAGTTATTTTTACAGCAAAATCACTTGCAGTGCTTTATACACCACGAACAGCGCACCTCAACAGCACAACCAAGAACATGAAGAGCCGGCAGAAGCAGGGAAGGCAAGGGAAACAGTCTTCCCACCACAACAGCAAGGGGAAAAAATATAACTACTCCAGTAATAAAAGTTTGTCACAACATAACCTTCCTCTGGGATAGTATGTAGCATTTGCTGTGCGTTAGCATTAGTGTTTACTGTGACAGTGAGGGTGTTGCATCCAAGTATTTAGCAAAGGGACAGAGGCACGGGGTGTTGGTTTTCCATGAAAGGGCTCAGGGTGTGGAAGAAAGAGGAGACCCCATGCCAGCCTCGGTGCCCTGCCTGCTGTGGAGGGTGGCAGCCCCAGGAGTGCTGGGGCCAGGGCATCTTCCCAGGGGGCCACAGGGGACATCCTTACTCCTGCCACCCCCCAAGTCACCCCTTGCTGCTCACTGGATCATTTCCCCCTGGTGGATGAGCCGCCGGCAGCAGCCACCCCTCTCTGTCCTGCTCCCTTGACCCTCCATGAGATCAGTGCTTTGCAGTCCCTTCCCCAGGGTGCTGGCTGGAGCCCAGGTTAGGTTTGGAAAGATTCCCCCCACAATGTGTTTTCCAAAATCCTGCCCTCCATGCAAATCTCACGAGCTGTGTCAGCTCTGGCTCCAGGAGAGCAGAGGCCCCACTGCCTCATGCCTCCTCGAGCTGCCCCAGATCAAGAGACGAGACCCACGGCACACTTGGAGAGCCAGAGCCCACCTCAATCCTACCTCTGCCCACAACTCTAGGGACATGGACAGCTTCATACCTTCTCTGTCCTTTTTCTAAACCTCGTGATAACCTTGGCAAAGTTGATAAAAAAAAAAAAAACTATAATCATGAGAGACCCCTCTGCTGGCAAATTAATTTCTGGCTGGAGAAGAAATGACAAAGTTTGGCTTGTGTTGGGTTTCTTCTCTACCCTGTCAGCAGATCTGTAAGGTTATACAAAACAGCGTCCTTTCATAACTGCATTAAAGGAACAAGGACATGTGAAAATTCTGTGTGCTGGGAAGATGTTGGTGAACAAGGTCCCCAGGTTAGGGAAATCAATTTAGGACAGTTTGCTGCTGATTTCCTGGAGCAGATTTAACTATTGAGTTAAAACCCACTGACATTAGAGGTGCTATTACAATGTAAGCCAAAGGAAGATGCTGCAGAAGTTCAGGCTGAAGAGCAGAGAAGGTGAGGACATGCTCCCCATGCCATGTCCACACACTGATTAACTGGGTGCATCACGTTTGTGCTGAATATCACGTTTTCTCATACAAGGCACAAATCTGGCCTGCCATTTGTGCCACACAGGCGGTCATCCAAGTGTTGGGCATGAACACTGCTCTCCCCATTCTCTGCCTTTCAGTCCTACCACAGAGGTGTACTGACATACCAATTCTGTTAGGACAGTATTATCACCTTTGAAAATTCATTTAGGGTTGAAATAAACACAGGGGAGAGCAGACAGCCGATTAGGCATAGGTTGGCAGTGCTGTGTGGCTGGAAAGCAATCAGTGCGGTGTCCCTCTGCAAGCAAGGAGGATCATACCCCAGGGCAGGAAGGCAACCCTTCCTTCCTTATGCAGCTTTATCATCAATCATTTCTGATCGCTTGATTATCTGTGACATACAACACAGGAAGAGAAACGCAGGAAAAAGCACAGGTGAGGGAAACTATGCTTCAGGTATTTCTATTATCTTACTCCATCAAGACCATTCAAATTAAAAAATGCCCCCAGGAGTCTTTTTCCTGCCACTGCCGATAGCCATGAGCACCATGCCATGGTGGGTGTCCCCTTGTTTTCGGTCACTGGCCACATGCCGGAGAGGGCAACACTTCTGCACAGGACTGCCCCTGAGGAGGGAGGGATTCCTCAAAACCACAACTCTGTGAGCCCCTTCAATATTTATAAGTTGCATTAACCCTACGCACCACATGTTAGGGTATTGATCTAAAAGCTCCTTGATAACACACAGAGAAATACTACATTGATGATCTATGGCAAGGGGAAATACATGTGGGAGATAATGACAACTTGTTGCAGTTTGAAATCATGACAAAATGTGATTATCTGAGGTAAAAATATGCTACTAATCATTTGGCAAGAGGTCAAGCATGCTTCAGCTTTGTGGTTCCCGTGCAAAGCCTGACAATAAAAAGCAAAGGGAATGAACAGCGTGAAGACTTTTTTCTCACTAAGATCAGCTTTTTATGTTCATCTATTGAATTTTAAAACAGCCAATTTGGAAAGGAAGCCTTAATAAACTGGCCTATTCTCTGCAACACTGGTTTCATATTTTTAATCTCTTTCCTAATATAATCAATACTAAAGGAAAGATTGGGCTGTAAGTAAAATTGCTCATGTGGGCACTCAATGGAAAGCACCGAGAGGTTGTTTTAAACACTCTTAATGACAATTAACATCTCAGAGAGGGTGTTGCAGCCAACTGTGGGGCCGGCGTTAGTGCACTGTCAGCAGGAACTGCTTCCGTCAGACCACACACCTCTCCACACCACAAGTTTCTCTTTTTTTGGAAAAATGTAGTGCACTGGGTACAAATTTAATGGTGGTTGACTTCTTTTTGCAGGGAGAATGCAGGATGCCCGGCATTTACTCCAGAGAGAGGAGGTAAATCTCACCATAGAGACAGCAGGGCAAAAGGGGCAAAAATATCACTGGACCCAAGACCACCCATGTCATGAGCATCTACTGCCAACAGGACACAGGATGGGTACCTTTCCTGATCATCCTCCACTGAGCACACCTTCCCCTCCAGTCATCAAACCACCAGAAATTATTCCCTGACAGACAAAAATCCTGGCCACGGGCCAGTACACAGGTTTCTTTGATCATTCAAGTGGGCATAAGGCTATTTCATATCTCCCAGGAACACCGGCCACAACTGGCAGGAGCTGCCCTGCAGGAAAAATACCACGAGCCTCTCATTACCTGTCTATGCTGTGAGCCCAGAAGTTAATCTAAGTACCACTTGCAGGTAGTGGACTTCCTTTTTTCTTGAGTAACCTTGTTCCAAGAATTGCAGTACAGACCTCAAAATGGATTTTATTAGTACTACTTTATTTATTTATTAAAATGTAAGGTTTGCGCTTAAAACAGAGAATGCTCTCCAGCTGTCAGCTATCTTATGTCAATTCATTATTCATAATCCTGATATTAATTTTTCAGATGTTAAGCTATATTCCAATAGCTGGTCGTGACATTTTGGAGGAGGGAGGGGAGTGGAAATGAATGCTTTTGAAGTGGACCAGACTCACTGTACAGGAATTGCAATTGCAAGTACCCCTCACTGCTCTATTGCTGACTTACTCCTCTTCTGCAACGTGATTTCTTGGACCCAGGAATGAGCCCCAACAAGCTCCTTTGCACCTGTTTGTCTGCCAGCTTGTGTGACAGGGATGTGGCTTATGAAAAGATTAGTTAGTCTCTGCTGTGGAAGGTGGAAAGAGGTATCAAATGACACCAGGCTGGAATCAGGTACTTCCACAACCTTTTAACAGTGCCCTGAGGCATCCAGTTATGAACAAATTGGGATTTTCATCACCTAAGGGACTATCAGATCTCAGTAACATGCAAGGAATCAGCCACTGAGCTGTGGTTTAACTCTATCCCAAGCACTGAGAAACTGGAAGGTTTTCACACAAACTCCCCTGGGACCAGAGGCACCACAGTCCTGTTCACATGGAGGGTCACTGCACCGATGTACCACTCTGTCCCAAAGCTTGGGGAACTCAGTTCTTTGCCTGAATCGATGTCACCTGAGATCTCTTTTTTCCCTCACACCTTCACTGTATGTTCTTGGGCTTATTTTCTGTATAACTTGCTTCGGCCAGCTTATTCCGAACTACCCACTGCTATGGATGACCAAGAATTACTACTGAAATAACCATGCGAGAACAAAGGAGGAGATACTCAAGAGCACAGATGAGCATGAGAGTCTCATTTGTGTCTTTGAAAATTCCCCTCATCAGTATTATAAGCATATCCTGAGAAGGATGACTGACAGTGGCAGCCCATATGGCGAAAAAAAGCCAATGTTCACATAACAAGAGAGGTATTTGCCAAAATCCAGCACAGAAGCATCATAAGATTACATCCCAGGTGTCATGTTCATTCCCCCAAGCGCTCTCTGGTCATACACCTTTGCTGTATGTCAGACCCTTCCTCAGCACCTTCTTTAAAGAGAAGAAATAAAACCTTTTAGAGAGTCTGGTGAGACACCCAGAATCAGTGTCGTAACAGAGCACCCACTTTGCAGTGCCTCCAAAACCACCCAGCAAATGCAATATTCCTCTTGCTTTCTCATTCCGGTTTCTACTCGTTCCATAAAACTAAAATCTCATCTCTACACAAGCTTTGCTCTACAATTCACTCTCCAGTCTCTGTTTAAAACACACCAGATTCCAGCTATAAGCTGCTTCAAGTATCCTGAGAACTTCTGCAAAGCACAATGCAAATTTGAAAAGTTCAAGCCTGGTGCTAATGCAATAAAAGAAGGCGAATATGATTCCAGATATACAGTTGGTGTAATGCCTTTAGGAACTGCTCCATCAGTTTGATTTAGAAAATGATTATATTATGTTAAAACAACTAAATTGGATAAGAGGGAGAGGGATTTGTTGACGTAAATCTTGTCTCTGGGTTCCAAACCCCTCCAAGTAAATGCAAATAGGAAAATATATACAGAGAGAACTGCCAATTTCCCCTGAGGAGATCTTTTTTCAAGGAAGTAAAAGTCCATATTGGAAATCAATCCAGTTGTTTATAAAGCAAGAAACCTCTATTGGAAGTCAGCGGGAAGGAACGTTGGAAGCAAACCATCAAATAGCAGAGAACAAAGGGAAAAAATACCCAAACTATATATCCCAAACTTATTGTTTTCAAAAATGGTTCTGATTCTGACCTCATCTGCAATAAATTGAGAATAACTTGGCATGTGTCAGCCAAACAACACCAGCTCAAAGCAAACAAAACACAATGGAAGAGCAATCAGGAACAGGCCAATAGCTTTAGTAGAGGTCTCTGTGAATAACCAGCACAGGGAAGCAACAAGGCAGAACAACCTTAGGCAGCAGAAATTTTTTTAATATTTTGCACAGACCTGACATGGCGTGCTGGTGGCAATGTTCAGCCTACCAACTCAAAATGATAGCTATGCACTTTTATGTTTCTCCTGCCAGAAGAATCCTGTCAAACAATATCAGCCTAGTAGAAACAGGGAGCCTGGGCAGAGGCCAGGGTAGGAGATGAAGGATTTGCTTCCTTTCTGCTTTCCCGTCCCTATAGCTCCCCAAAATTGGGAGGAAGAGAGGCAGGGAGCAGAGCCTGCTGGAGGCACCTTTCCACAGACAGCTGTGACTTTACTCATCGATTCTTTTTCCAGTCCAGCTTTGTTTGTCCCCAGCCTCCTGCTTAAATCGGTAATTGAATATTGCTTGGCTGAATTAAATAGAAGATCTGGGAAATAAGTGCAGCTTCATGCTGTAGAAATGATGGGAAAAATTATCGATACGTACGTCTGTGTAATGCTAAACAGCTGTCAAGAAGTGAAAAGAAACAAATCTGAAATGGCACTGTTACGCATCCCCATAAAAAATTCTTTCCCTGTAACCATTACTGCTCCTTCGTCTGTTAGGCCAGCAGGGAAACATTTGCTAGATGGTGAATTAACTCATTAAGATTATTCAAAGCTTTGATTGCTGAGCAATGGCCAAAAGCTGGTTGGTTACTGTCCCTGTGCCCACAGGCTGGTGTGGCCATGCCGGTCACTGGCAGCCCTTTGTCCGGGCAGACGGTGGTGGCAGTGATGGTGACAGCCACCCGTGCTCAGCGTAGGTGCTGGTGCAGGTGAGGGTGACCTCAAGCCGTGCACGGGGCACTGGCTTCAGGGAGAGCGACCTATTTTAAGGGTTTCCAGCACGGAAGTGCCTGGATCCTAGGCTCAACTCGCCCATAATTTGAGCCAAGTCGTCATGCAAGCAAGCATGAGTAAGGTAAATCCCAACAGGTGGCACGGCTGCAAAGCTTATTACAGACAGAGGCTGATAGAAGTGGAAATAACCCACGCTTTATTGCTTCCTGCACATGGTGAAATCACAAGGGCATCCTGCCCTTGCTGTGAAGCCACAGGACCTTGGTGACTGTGGGGCACGGAGACTCGTCTCTGGGCCGGCGGCTCCAGCGCCTCTGCCCGCCAAGGCACCACTGCTCCTTGGCACCTTTCAGCCCTCTCGCCCCGTGAGTGACCGCTCTCGTTTCTCCAGAATTGCTACCATCTTCTTGGCAGACTGGGCGTAATCATTGCTTGTCCCAGTGGTTCCTATTAGCACCTGCCTTAGTGCTTGACAAAATCTTCAGCACGTTACTGATCCATTAGAGAGTAAAGTGCTCTCTCCCGCTCAGCACAGTAGTGGACTGCCTGAGAGCCTGACCATGCACTGAATCAGACATGGTCTGTGACCACCAGAGACTAGTGCCCACATATTGTTCAGGCATTTAAGTTAGATCGGTTAGATTAGCATTGCCTCTTTCACCAAGATGAAACAAAAGTGGGTATGGCAATCCCTTTGGAAGAGGCTGACCCCACCCTGGCTTTTAAGGAAGGCAGGGGCAATTATTCTGAGAAAGCAGAAAACAGCAACAGCTCCTCAACAGCTCGTGCCCTTGCCATGGGCAAAATAAAGAACAGCAAGAGAGAGGGTCTTCATTCTCTTTTATTGACATACAGCTCAGTCTTGACAAGGAGGCATGCCCTGATACCAGGGCTCTGATCCCATAAGAATAGGAATGAAGCCAAGGGACAGCATTCCTGGCTACCAAACCACTGGAGGAATGTGTTTATGCATGGAACAGAAAGCAAGCTGCAAGCCTTTCCTTGGACTTCGCTGGTTAAAACCAGGGGATACAAGTGCTGTATCTCTACAGCATCTCAGAGAGGACCCAGGTTTCCTCACAGACAGGGCTGCAGAAAGTGAAAAAACCAAAGACCAAAAAAATCTCACCTGCCATTTGGCCAATATTTGATCAAGTAAGAACTCTTCTTTTCTCCTTGAGAGTCAGTTCTCATTGATGCTTATAGATAGTCTTGCACTGTCAGCTCATATTTTTGTGATCCTTCCCAGGGGACCGAAAGAACCTTATTAGCATTAGGTAATTTAGTCTTCTATTACCCTGTTTAAATTGTGGCTGTGACATAGCACAAGGGGCACAGGTACAAACTGTAAAGACAAAGGAACATCTAAGCTCACTGGAGGTCTCTCTTGGTGTCTTGCAGAAATCCCTGTGGAGAGGCATCATCTACTGCTACCTCACTGCAAAGGCCCGGCACTCAAGCCACAGCAATTCATTTTTCATCTCAGGAGAGGGAGTTGGTTGAGATGGCATCACCATAACTCCATTTTCACCCTGAGATGAGCTTACCCTCTACCAGTGCTTGTTGTCAAACCTTACCCTGCTCCTGCCCAGTACTACCCCGATGCAACAGTCTGCTTCCACTCCTGCAATGCCCACAACAAAAATGTCATGGACATGCCTCTGAGATGTAAAAACGTTTCTCCTTCCTTCTCCTTGGAAATCCCTAGGTCAGCTCTACATTGCCATGACACCCCCATATGAAAGGGAAAAATAAATTTATCCAAAAACCTCAGGTGCTGAAGAGTGGTTTTCATCCTAAAACGTTGGACTGCTGCCTCTGCTTCTAGTAAGAGTCATTGTGGCCTGCACAAGGCCAGCTTTCAGCCCTGATAGTGATTTCCCAAGGTGACCTGCAGGAAAACCAAGAATAGGAATAAAACATCCTGACTCCAAACCTCACACTTCTATCCCACGGCCACTGCCTCCCCGTTTTGCCTTTGCCAATTTTATACCGTCCTGCTTGCAATGACATTCATGCTCTACAGCACCTCTCCCCTCCAAATGAAAATCAATAGAAATCACTGCTCATTTAAAAAATGAAGCAAGCAAACGCACTTTTCAGTAAGTCTATCAATTGCTCAGAAAGGACAAAAGCACTCCCCACGTGCACTGCATTGGGTTTCTAAAGCAGTAGCTGTTGTACCTGGACTGATCCGCTTCCCCTTGCCGTTTCTACCACAAAAAAACCAAAAAAAACAAAAAAAAAAACAACAACAAAAAAAAAACACTCCTATGTCGTACTTTACTCAAGAGTGTATCAAGATCTACCATTCTGTACCAATCTAGGGAAAATATGGAGGGGGAGTATAATAGCTATAACAACTAGCTCTGCATATGTATCAGCCAGACCTGTACTGCTGGATAAATATATCGTATTGAAATCCCTAGGAGAAAAGAGATTATGGTAACAGTGGCTTATCTGCATGATATTTGATTAACTGAAAAGGAGCTAAACAAACAGTGATTTCTCTTTGGCAACCTGTCCCGCTTCCTCCTTTAGCAATACAGTATTGAAAAAAAGAAAGCGAAAAAAACTATTTTTGGATACAGTGAGTTCTTGACAATGGCCTGTTCCCGCGTCCCAGGCAGCTGCCACCTGCCACAGGTTTGGGGAAGGTGAGTGTCACCGCTGCTGGGAGAGCTGGCAGCCTGCGTCCCTTGCAGCAGCACCCACAACACCATGGCCACCAGGACCCTCCGGGGGGCTTCAAAGGCAAGAGGGGCAAAGCAAAATCCAAGTCCCATCGAAATTAATAGCAAAACTTCTGCTGAATTCAGCCAGGTCAGGGCATCATCCACAGACTTTCACAGCAGAAACCTCCATTTCTGACTTCATTTACTGCAACAGCTAATTAAATACATTCCAATTAACATTCGCACCAGCAGCACATCGCTTTGTCCTCCCTGGCACCCCCAGTGAACCTGCGCGCAGTGATTCACCCCAGGGATGAGGAAGACTCTGCTGGCAGCCTGGAGTGCAGGAGTCCACACTGAAGGAGCACCCACATGCCTGTGTGAGACAGGACCGAAGTCCACAATCGCAGAAAAATAATTAAATTATCCTTTAAAAAAAAATTAAAAATCCCTGGGGAAAACACACAAGTACATATAATTTACACCTGTTTTTTTCGCTAGAAATCTGGCCCCAGGGTATGTGTAACAATGCAAATTAGAAAAAACTCTTATTTGGGGAAATTAACTGTGCAACCTCAAAAAATCCCCTTCACATTAAAGACATGCTTCTCTTATAAAAGTGAAAAAATCCTGCGTGGTTGTTAACTGTTTTGTAGGCATACAGACAATATATTATTTGCATCAAGATGGGGATGGCAGAACTTCTCAGGGGAACCTCAGATATTTCAAGGGTTTCTTTTTTTGTTTCTTTTTTTCCAGTTTTCTATGTGTAAAACCTAATGGCTTGTTTTTCTCTTTTCTCAGAGAGAAAAAATGATCCTGATTCAAAGCAGCACTGAAACACAAGGCTCTGCCAGATGTTACATAAACGATGATGTAATGCTGAAGTATTTCATTACACATGCAGCTCTGTTCTTCAGCCCAGCAGTGATTTATTACATTTTGTCAATCCCATTTTATATACCCACATCATTTTTACATCGTTTTTTTTCATGACATTGTTACATTCTCACAGAAGCACATAGAGATAACATCATAACAGTGCAGGCAATGAAGTTAGCATTTTACAAATAACGTTACTAATAAATAAGTATACCGGTGAGGGGGAAATGGTCTGTCTGAGAGAGTGAAAAGCAAATTTACCTGTGAATAACCTGATGGGGGAGAGAGGCCATAGGTCCAATAAGAAAACTGAGTTTGTATCCTTTCGGAGCATCTTCTGCCTTCATGCATAACGATGAGGAAATGCTGCTCTTGCCTCTTTTCAGTTTAATCTCACATTCTCTTTGTTTTCCTAATGTGTTCTGTGTGCTGCTGGCTAAATCTCATACACCAGCCCCTTCGTCAAACAGATTCATCAGCAAGTGCAAGAAAATAAATGCTTAAAATATGTTTTGACCCTGAAATTATCAAGCCATCAGATATATTCGCTTTTTTTTTTTTTTTCACAATTTTCCATCAAGGTTTGTTAGAAAAAGCACACCCAGCAACATTGCCTCTTGTCGGGAGAAAAAGAATTCCAGAAACTATAGGCTGAAAAGCTATGAAGGTCGTGTCAAAATAATGCAGCAGGATACTTAGAAGATGCATTCCTACAGCAATATGGTTAAAGAAAGTAACCCTTCTAATGAACAGGATGCCAAGAATCCTATAAGATACCTGAAATAGAGAAGTCTCTTTCCTAGCATACAGACATCAATCTGCACCATGCAAAATGTTGCAGTGAGAAGGCGCAGCTGATAATAATTTAAAATTTCCTTCTTCCAAGGAGCAAAGGGCGAAATTCTGCTTTTGCTCTGTCCCTAGAAAAAATGAAAGAAATTTGCTATTTTAAATGCTGTGTCCCCCTTGGGCATATAAAAGGCATATCCCTGTTTTATGCAGAGTCTCTGCAGGTCAGTATTTGTTACTCAGTAGTTAAGGTGCAGGTCAGCAGAAGACTCAAGTATATGTTTAATACTCATTAACTTCAATGATTAAGCACATGCTTAGAGATTTGGCTAAACCAAAACGTCTCCTATTCTTCGGGATATGCTTGGGCCCTATTCCAAAGACCATTAAAATTTGTTTGAGGCCACCCACCACCTGCACTGCATCTGGGAGTTCATTGCAGAGCACTCAGCCTACCCTAAAATGTCAGTGTTTCACAGAGACATGCTTCTACACTTAAAAATAGCTGAGTGCTTCCCCAATCTGGATGTCAAAAACAAGCAGCCCAGAGAGGAAACTGCTTTCTGCTCCAGGACATCTCTGAGTAGCTGTCTGGTCCACAGACTACTCTTACTGTCTAAAGTGAGTGATGAGATAAGCTGGGTTTATTTTGATTCCCTGCTTGGGTTTCAGACCATTCATAATTAATCTTCTAGTTACGTTGGTGAGTTGGGACTCCCTACCTACTGTTGCTTGTGTTCCCCAGCTGGTGAGTCACCTTTCTACCAAAGGAATGCAGAGTAGCAGTGGAGAAAGCTCAACATACTGCAATTTTTTTCTGTCTCTAGTTAACACAAGATTTTGCCAAGCAGGATCTTCTTAAAAAAACCCTACACCATGCTGTCTTTATTGTTTATTTACTTATGTAGAACCAACCATCCATGGCACTGCAGTAAGTCATCTCTACTGCCATTATGCAGTTCAGAAGAGGGGTATGTGGGCAAGGGGAGGCACAGAGAAGGGAAAGGACTTGCGCAAGGACATGCAGAAGATGAATGGCAGAGGCAGAAACAAAGCCAGGTCTCCCAAGCTCCTGTCCTCTTACTGGACCTCACTATGACAGTGAAACGCTGACTGAGAGCAGAGTTTCAACTCTTTTGGGTGTTTCAAGCAAAATTTTCATGGGTAATTTTGGAGGTTCAGGGTCTTGACCAGCACATTCAGGGCTCACATCTCTGGGGTGTCTCAGCGTCAGGTGAGATGCTGAGCCGCCGGTGGGATGGCACATTTCTGGCAGGGCAGAACACCCTGCCTGGCTCTGGGCATCACTCACAGAGCCCGTCAGGCTCTGAGGACATTTCCATGGTTTGGTTTAGAAGCTGACATTGGGGTTTTTTGGAGGGGAAAGAGGAAGAACTGGGTGTTTGGCTGTCTCACAAAGACCAAAATAACTGCCGGCACCCCAGCAATGCAACACAGTCATCCTCTCAGCCTCGTCCTATGCAAGGATACCTGGAAATGGAGAAAGAGCTTTTAAGGTACCGTGGCACACCTGAGGATATAACCTGTTGGCGGGTGCAGGCTGCTTTTATCATCTCACCAGAGTAAAAAAAAGAAAAAGTTTATTATCTAACTAGCCATGAGATTTAAACTGGGGCAAATAGGAGTTTGATTTCTTTTCAGATAAAAGAGATGTTACAAATGAGAATTTTATCTTGCATGGAGGCGTGACAAAGTATGAGACAGAATCCTTCTTGATTACAATCTTCCATCATTTTGATTTTATAATTACTGAATGGAATCAATCAGCTTTCAATTGTTACCTTGGCAAAAGATTAAAACATCATTACTTGTCATACATATTTCACACTTTAGCAAATTTTAATAAACTGAATGCATGAGAAATGGTCATATTATCTTTCACGGCACTGAGATGCTAATGACATTTCTATTGATTTTAATTCGCATTTGTTGGTCAAAATAACTCAAGATTCAGGCAAGGCATGGACTCACATAATCAACACTAACAAATGAAGACTGCTGAGCACTGAAATGGATAAAATGGACTCATTAATCAGAAATATCATAAAATAATTGCCAATGAGATAGGGAGGTCTTATCTTCCTAATGAGCACCCTTTATGGTCTATCGATCCGTTTATAAGGGGTACGTGTTGGTGATCTCTCCGTGAGAGTGCTAGGGAGGAGGTAAAGGAGAGCACCACATAGCAGGCAACGCAAGATGAGCAGAGGAAGCCATCTCAGAGACAGCTGCCCAGCGGCCATGACAGCCGTTTTCACCCCCCCGGTATTTCGGTGGGAAGCCAGGATGGCTCGTCGGGGATCTGGCCTCGGCTCGCTGTGGCAGAGACCTTTTCCTCATGGCACTCATGTCCCAGGCCAGCCAGGGCAAGCCCTTTGGACCCACCAGCAGTGTCCCTGCCAAGTCACAGCTGATGCCGGCGCTAGCCTTTACAGCAGTCAATCCCACAACACCGTGTGTATGCCAGGTCTCATTTCTGCTGTGCCAGCCCAGTCCATGCAAGGTAGCAGTGCCTCTTCCATGAATAAAATGATGGGGAGCAGGTTTGGGACGTTTTTGGTGGGTTCTGAATACCTTTTAAATACAAATTACATGACAGTCTGCTTCTCTTACCACATATCCTATGAGTAAACCAATACTCAAAATTATCCAACTAACCTAAATAACCCCATGTATTAAGACAAGCAGAGATATTCACTACTCAATATTCCTGAAAGTTTTAGAAATCTAGCACAAGCAGCACTTTTTGCTGAATCATATTTTGTTGTTTGAACTCATATTGGTGCTTTCTCTTCTACTTCTAAGCACGACTTAATAGCAAGATGAAGTAATTAGACCTTGAATTACTCAGACTTCATTACTATTATCAATACATTACAGAACATTTACTAATATACTCTGAAATGTTATAAATAATTAAAACTTAAATACATTTGTTGAATTAATACAGAACATTTTGTGATAAATTTTTTTTCTTCTTCTCCTATGGTTCAATATTGGGATGCTATTAGCCTACAGACCTGCAAGCTTTTAAAAATCAACTCATCCCTAAACCCTTGAGGAGTGCCATTAACACCAAAAGAGCTAAACACAGCTTTAAGGTTGAGCGGATGCAGAAGTGTCTGCAAGACCAAGATTGAGTTTTTCTGCCTACTACTGATCTCCCTGAGCTCCCATGTCAGTCTTTGGAGTAATTAGGTTTACCATCCCATAGAGCAACCCAATAATACTGTCTCAAGCCTTTATTGTTTTAATGCATGCACTCACAGACATATGCAATTCACTGATTTATAGCAGAATTTCACCAGTCACGGAGCACATTAGCAAAACTATAACTTGGCTGAATTACCAGATCTCTACAATTACCATCGGAAACTTTAATTGTCCCTCTCTTCATTGTCAGCAGATACAAACATGGGTGAGTAGGCATACTATATGTCATGCTTTTAATGCAAAAAAGTAGATTCATTAAGGCCCTTAAATAGGGTGTGTTTGTTCTAGTGGTGCTGTGGTTTGGTTTCAGAAGTCTCCCACACAGAAGTATGGAGGTAGTGCTGTATCTCTTTAGGAAATATTCTGATTTGAGATCCAGCTTTACCAGGAGCGGAGAATGTATACCTACTGTGGTAACCCTTAGAAACCATACCCCATCCTGTCACACAGCGTATGTGCACACGTCACCATTCAGCAGTCCCTGCCCTAAAAATTGCTAACTCATTTGCAATGCATGATGTAATAGCAGAAAAAGTGGATTATACATATAATTCATTGCAAATCATTTAACTACGTAAAGAAAGTGAGATATAGGTACTTGGAAAACAAAATGTGGGATGTTCCTCAGTGTGTTCCCACTGGAAACAAAGGACAGATTCCCTGCATTCTCTCTGTTGTAGAGATTATCAGTTACCTGGTGAGTCTGGTGCCTCCAGGAACGGTGCTGTGAGCTCAGGCCTGCCAGGGTTGGAGACTCACTTCTACACTGTACAGTACTGAACGAAATCCAAAGATATCAGTAGGGACAGAGGGGACGGCTTTAGAGTTTGGCATGGATGCACAGATATTTACGGACAGCGTGAACTGGAAACATAAGAAAGAACTGCACAAAGCTGCATCCTCTGAGAGTTTGACTCCCAAGTGTTTCAAAAATGTATTGGGATGAGTGCATGTCACTGGGTCATACTACAGGCTTCAGTACCATATTTCAAGGCTGATCAAGGCAAGTTTTCCTGATACTGTCCCTCTTCTATCAGACACATCTGCTAGGTTAACTAAGGCATTCTAGTAAGCAGCAGAAACATTGCAAAAGCCAATACTCATTTTAAGATCTATTCTGCTAAAGGTAAAGTACAAATGTATATGGCAGGAAAATTGAACTGAGCTTGGAGCCATAATGAAGAGAATCACGGAAGCAGCATATGGTAACTCTCAAACGCTTTAGCAGAAGCACATACTACACGAGGTTTTTAAGTGTTTTCATTCTTAAAAAATGTTATTCCAAGCAAAGCTGCTTGTGCACTTGCCTTCAGTAGGTGGCCCCAGGCAAGCTCTCCCAAACAACTTGTTCACATCCATAAAATGAAGAAATTCCAGCCTCTGAATTTGCTTGGCAATGGGTGAGCCACCAGCAAAACATCCCCCGATATCAGCCCACAGGACTTCACGTTCTCACCAGAAATACGTAGTAATGGGAAAACAAAAACTCACTAACTCACCAGGAAGCCAGCAGCATTTTTCTGCTGATTATAGTGGCTTGGGAACAATCAGGCACTGTCCTTCACATCCAAAGGCACAAGAAGAGACACTAAGTTTTATCTTGTTGACTATTTGTTGATTAATGTCTTCCTAACGGTCGAGGTCATTTACTGCATATCAAACATGACTGATGCAACACGCTGTGGTAATAATCTCAAATCAGAGGGACATCAAAAATGAGCCTTGAGGACAGAATTCTCCCTTTCCTATTGCCACATAATGGCCATTTATAAAGCTACAACAAGCCTCAAAGTGCACCTTGAAACACCAAATTTAAACATAGGAGACTGACTTGCAAAGTAAAATTAATGTAGAAGAGTTTACCCGCTATATGTTTTGAGCTTTAGAGGCCTCTTACAGTATCACTGTTAAAAAAAAAATAAAAAATCAATAACATTATGGCAGTGACACAAAACCAATAAAGCAGATAAATTTAGAGTCGAGGAATCACTCTTACACTACATCAGTCCCTAAGAGAATCAAGTGTGTTGCTAAACTAAAGCCTCATTAAGATGTGATGTACTCTTCCTGTTTTTCTTTCCATGGTCACCAGTTACCAGGGTTTCTCCCTCCTAATCAGTTCCCTTTTAATATCTTGCTCATACCGGGTGAAATATTGGCTCTAGAGCCAGTGTGAGATTTTCCGTTTACTTCAGCGGGGCCAGAACCTCACACTCAGATTTTATTGTGCCTGTGGCTTGGCCCAGCCCTGCGGTACGCTTTCTGCCCTGCACCTCTGCCCCCTACTACCACCTTCCCAACCCTCTGCCCACCAGGTATCCCCACATCTCCGTCGGTAGCGAAGACTCTTACCTCTTACTGAGCACATGGCTCATATACATGTACACGTATGAATACGGATACAGATATGGATATGCATATGTATGTATTTATATCTCTGATTCCAAGGAGGGAAAAATAAAGTATATACACCTAAACTAGAGATTTTGAATAGGTATCGGTCCCACTGCTCTATGAGCTTACACAGTTAATTTGCCCAGCAGCACAGCCCAGGACACCTTGGAGCATCAGGACACTGGACAGGTGTCATCTCCTGGTCCCCAAGTTTTGCCTCCCTGCTGCTGTAAATTAGATAGGACTTGGAGAGATCTTGGACAGGACTTCCCGCAAGTCTGATATGTGGTCGTCATCATGGCGACATTCCCGTCCTCCCTTCACTGAGGGTCACGGCTCTCCTGGGACTCTTGTTTCGTGCAGTCCTCTGCCTGTCTGGTTGTAGGCTGACACGTGTGTGTCACCACCACAGGGAAGAGGGAGATACAGGTTTCAGGGTTGGCGAGGAGCTGCAGGTGAATGGGACTCTCTTGTAACTTGTTGATTTTGCCCTTCTCTGTTAGATCCATAATATGCTTTTAACATCTTTATAGATGTATAGGGAAGTGTCAGTTCTGTTGTTGTTATGTATTGTTAAAGAAGCTATAAATGTCTTATGACTCAAGGAACTCCAGCCAGAAGAGAAGAGCTTAAAAATGGAACAAAATTGCCATCCATAATTTAAATGGGCAGTTCTCCCATTGAAAAATGCTTTTCAATTTGAACTCTATTAACAGGAAATTAGGAGATCTCCCATCACAGTGTTATTGTTTATTTTAAAATGAAAACTAAGGACATAAAAATACTATCAGCAAAAATGTTTGATAGACCCAGAAATAAATTAAACAATTTTATTACATTTTTTTAGCCTCAATGTTTATCTTATAGACTCCAGCAATTTAAATTTAATAGACAAAACTATTAAGAAGGTAGTATAAATTGAAATTTTGGGCCATCTCCTCATTGCTCTAGAATCAATGACGGAACTGACATTGATTTCCATATGATCAGGATTTAGACTAGGGTGTTTGTAGGAACACTACAGATACCACAAAAGGGGCTGACCCTTGACTCTTCGCATGACCAATCTTCCACTGGCGTCAAGAGGAGAACACCACAATCATAATGTGCAAAACAAAGGTTTCATACTTGCTGTCTGGGCTCACTTGTAAAAAATATATCTAGGTATAGATGTAATGTGTATGCCTTTTAGGGATGAACACATGCATATACTTGTGCATAGCTGTGTGTGTGTACGTAGGTCAGCATAAGTATCCGACTGCACTGCCAAGGTGGCCAAGAGTAATGTAAATGGGAAGTTGGCTCTGGGAATTTAGCCCCTGTTAAATAGCTGCATGTGCAATGTAGGGTTCAGCAAAACAGGTAACTCGCTATTCCACCATACAGAGTCCTGCATTTTTATTTGCATAACAACCAGTAGCCTTAGGCATAGTTTTTAAGTGTCCAAAACTACCCAATTTACAAAAATGACAACATGACATGCCTTTTCTTCCAGGAAAGATTCTGAAAATTCCTCATTTCTGTCCAGCCAGATCTTTCTCATAACACATGGGTAATATCTAAAAATAAGAAGTGTAAAGAGATGCAAAAAGAACAAAAAGGCTAGCTAGAATTTTGCAAACCTCAAGAAAAACACAAACCGTAATTGCCTTCACAATTAAAATGTTCCCAATCAGTGCAAGACAGCCAAGAAAGCTCCTGCTTTTCTTTAGTTTGAGTATTATTTTTTATTTTCATATGAACTGTGTTGGCTCAGTCATTCCTTGATCTAGTTTTCATCAAAGTTTACTCTTCCCATGTCGTGTTTTTAGCAAAGAATTTCCACATGTTTACAGTAAAGCAACGTGACTGCTTGCAGTAAGAGGCTGCTTGTTTTTCTATCTCATATCCCTTGTCATATGCCCTAAGGGCTTGGTCTCCATGAACCAACCCCAAAGAGCACTAATAAAACCTGATCAAAATTAACAGTGTCAAAACACATGGGCAAATGTGACAATGCCCTTCAGCGAGCTGCACTTTACAGGAGCACTCCTAAAGAAACAAGTCTGTAGGATGGGGTTGGCTTTTCCATGAATTCAGCAGCAAAACCTTCTTCATCCTCCGGGTTTATTCACTCCCGGTCCTCCTCTCCCCCCGGGGCCAGCGTCTCCGAGCCCAGCTCATGGCATGCCTCCAATGTGGCAGCATGCTGTAAATGGGGTGAGCTTCTCCTTGTAGATCATCTCCTTCGGTGCCAGGATGCCCACGTGACGCCAGCCAGACCTGCTCTCCATTAAAGAGGTCTGCACATCCATCAAAGAGAATGAGGGAGGGAGAAACAGCACCAGGAGCCACTGGTTTACTACCACTTTGCCTCTCAGGATTGGGCTATCTAATCTATCACAAGCTCCAGGTGAAGCTTTTTTTTCAGAGTAACATCCAAAATATCCCTTTCCCATGTAGATTTTCTACAGGGTTCAGTAAAGGGTGAAGACAGACAGGCACCAGCCCCTCAAAGGAGCCCTCCATGGCAGCTCTCCTCTATCCGGGCTGTCATTTTCATTAAAATTATTTTAAATCAATGCTTCTACATCTCTAGCTGGAATTAGCCCATACGTCCAGGTGAATGATGTAAGCTTACAGACATAAATGCACTCTGCGTGGCTACAACAGTGCTCTTTTTATGGGGAAAAGAGGCAAAAAGGATGGGTCTTGGCCGTTATTATTACTGGTGCCAAACTTCCTGACAGGAACACATACCGGTCAAGGCATGTTGCTCTCTTGGTGCTGCAGAGGATATCAAGCTGTAAGACATGTGTACCAGTTAAATCCCCAGGCTTTTCCTCACATCCCCTTGGGCTGCCATCAGAGCTGAAATCTCTCTCTCCTGGTAGCTCAGATGTCCATGCTGCTCTGAGCGCTTGCCACCCTCCTCGCCCCATCCCCTCTGCAGCCTCAGGTTTTTCCAGCATATGCATCTTCAGAGGCTCTAGAGTCAACACATCTCCTCAGTGAGAGTGCATCAATCCTCCTATGTCCCCATGTGCATGGAGGAATCTGCAGCAGCTGCCAGGCTGAAGCCAGTTTTGCACTAGCCTCATCCCAAACACATCTGACATGTCTGCGGAATAGATCAAAGGGAGGACATCAGCCAAGTCATCCTGGGAAGTGTGTGGCTTGATGCTGAGCTGAGTAATAATCCTTACACATGCACGCAGCATGCACTCGCTCTGGCTGAGCCTCTCACCACAGCATGCTCAGGCTGAGCTGCTTGGTGTCCAACCAGATCTGAGCACAGGCAGAGCTAGCACCATCCCTCCAGCCTGCCCCGGGTTTTAATGGCTGTAGGACTCAAGCTCTCCATGTCATGACACATTCCAAGTGCTTCCAGCTGCTCCAGACATGAGAAAAATGAGCCTTGGTAATAGGCTGCACTAGAGGGACTGAGACGTGACATCTCCCTCACATCATAATCCCAATAATCAGGAGACAGAGCAGCTTGATCGTCTCTAGTATGGACTAACTACTTAGCCCCGTGCTTTTTCCTGATAAATTCTGGTAATCTCCTTCTTCCACATCCCATCTGTCTTTATACTCACCACTAAATCCAGACCTGGCACAGTAGGCCACTCCATTGGTTTCAGTGGACCCAACACTTGTGGATACCAGTATCAGATCTTACCCTTCATCATCCATGATCCTGCAGGGCTGCCCATCGGCTGCTGCTCTCTGACTGCACACAAAGCAACCACTTGTGCAGCAGCATCCGCTCTGAGTGAGCTCAGTGATCTTGGGCTGTTCCAATAACCTTGACTGAATCCCTTCTCCTTTTCTTTGCTAAATCCACCTACTGAAAGAAAGGCCACTTCAAAGGGAGACTCTCACCCTGACTGACATCATGGCATGTTGAGATAATTCAGAGCAGTTATGATAAATGTTCTGACTACTGGCATCAAGAAACAAAAAACGGGCTCACAGCAACATAAGATTAAACATGTTTGCACAATTATCTGGGGAATTGTCTTGCTGGCCATGCCCTTTCTTGCTACTTTTTACTGCCTGAAACAAACAGAGAACTTTAGAGAGTTGTGTGAAATACAGCTGCAGTGCTTTAGACCTTCAAAAAACGGCAAAGAAGCCCTGTTGGAAGAAGATTTTCAATTGCCAGGTAAGGAAGGACATGTTTGTAGCCTTTGCGCCATAGGCTCCTCCTGGTCTGTTTGAGAGGGAGGCAGCACTGCTTACAAGGGCTAATTCTCGCTGCTGGGAGGGTAATGCTGCACCATTAGCCTGGTGGAGAGAGGCTACACTCCATCAGGAAAGAACAAGCCTGGGTGGCAAAAGCTGAAAGGGTTTGCAGTTAGAGGAAGCACAGCCTGCCAAGCCAGAATGCGATACAAGCCCTGATGCTGGCCACCAGCTGTGCCAAAGAGCCTGGTACTCTGTATCCCAGCCATGAAAACACACAGCCTTGCCAAAGAGCAAGTGGGAGCAGATGGAGCAAGCTGGGAAGTACAAAAACATGAGCTCAGAGCTGTAGGCAGGACCAGAAAGAAAAAGAAGCAAGAAATAATTCATCAGAGCACCTCCATCTTAATTCAACTGCTCCTTTCCTTGCAATCCTCCCCCTGCTGCATTTCTTCCTTTGGTTTCCATTTCCATTGCTCCTCCAACAAAGACTTACCACTGAGGTTCCCTTCTTTCCACACCAACAGGACAAGCTGCCTCATTTGGCCCGCAGTTAACTCCACACTCCTCCCTCCTTAAGCCAGCCAGCCACCCTCCATTGCACTCTACCTCCAACCCACACGATCTCACAGGGTCAGTAAGCTGTGAGCAGTCATGCTGATGAGTTTCCTTGGGGCAACAACCAAACCCATACCCCAAGACAGCCAATGGGAACCCAACTGCCCACAGCCATGTGTGCCAGAAGCCAGTCAAACCATTTCACAACTTCAGTCCGGTGCCCAGGCTTAATTTTCTAGCTAGGTTCACTGCTGCTGGATGTGAGCTTTTCTACCAGCCTGCTTTCCTAAGCATCACCTACAGGTAATTTCATTGGCTTTGCATCATCTCCTCCTAACATGTTTTTATTGTTGGCCAGCCTTAGCTACTGACAGAGGTCCTAGACACACTCAGTTCCCAGTTTTGTGAAAATATGCAGCCACGTGGAGGAAAGAGATCTAAACTGGTGTCCCACTAAGGAAGAAGTCTTCAGTGCGTTTGACCAAACTACCAGACAATACAGAATCCACATAGATTAGGACCATCCTAAATGCCTCAATAGCAGGAAAAGTTTCATTCAGGCTTAATTAATGATTCAGAGGTTAGAAAGTCATTCTAGACAACCTACATATCATTAATAGCTATGGTTTTGGCAAGAAAAATGTTCCTTTGTTCACAGTGCCTTTTTTATATTTCTCTTCTCCTCACCTTACCTGCTTTCATTACGATGTTTTTTAAATGCAGAGAAAGTATTTTATTCAACCTTGTGCTACAATACAGGCAAAAATGTATCCTCAGCATAAGTCTTGGTTCTCCAGGGACTGGGCCCTACTATACATCTTGTCAAAACAAGACCTGAGGAATACCGGTATGGACGTTAGCAAGTTACAGTATGGGAAAAAAGCATGATTATCCCAGGACAACATACAAGAAAACACGAGCCTGTTCAAGCACTATATACACATACACCCAAGAGCTCAACAGTGGTCAGAAACCCTTCGCTCTGCATCCTGATAAAGTAGACCGTCTGTCCCCCAGGGGCCTGCAGAAGAGGAGATGAATGTGTAACGTGAATTCTGCCTTCAATTTATGGCTTAATTTTAAAATAACTGGAAATAAAACATGAAGAGGAATATCACCCACAGAGAGTAGTCTGAACTCTGCTTTCCATCGCTTTCCTACAGCTTCCATTTATCTCTGTCAGCACGGAGAGCTTTCTGAATACGCCTGTACTATGAGTTACGCATCAGGCCAGGCTTGTTCCCAAGGCTGGGCTTGCCCACCATCCACGTCGTGTCAAGCCCATGCATCTACGGTCCTCCACAGCCAGCAGCCTGAGGTCTAAGCGCTTACTCATGGGCCGTACATAGCTTACACCGGCACAAAGCCAGACACAGCAAGGCACAGTCTACCACAATACAGCCCATATATACGGTTTCTACAGCACATTTTATTATACTTTTTTTTTAACACATTTTATTATACTTTTTTTTTAACAAAAACACATTTTTTTAACACATTTATTATACTTTTTTTTTAACAGTATCTGGGGGGAGGCAGGAGGGCGGTGAAGGAGGTCAGAGGGCTTAAGACATTGCATTCAGCATGTCTCCATCACCTCCCCTGTCTGCATTACCTCTTCAATTTTCTCCATGTGCTAGAAAACGTAGGTGGGCTGGTGAAGACCAACCACTAACGTTTTTATCTCCGTATCATCCAGGAGGTTGAAGAAGACAACGTTTTTATTGCTAATGTTCACATGATTGTGACTCCGTAATTGCTGCCGTGCGGGGGAGGGGGAAAATTTGAGGCAAAATGCTCTTTAAGCATTGAGATTTGTGTGGTTCAGCTTCTCAGCAGCATGTGTTCCTTGTTATTCAGGACTGTCACAGCGGAGGGAAGACAAGGCAAAATAAGAGAACTAACTGAAGCTGCCGTTTTCGGATGGAAAGTTAGCATCATGGATTTGTCTCTACCCACACTAGCCGGGCTTCATGAGTTTCCTAATGCAGAATTCACTCTGTCAGCAAAACAGAGTATGTGTTAATTTACATCCTTAGGAAGGAAAGCAGTGAATCATTTCTAATGGTTCAGGTGCTCTACTCATAGCACCTAATTAATTCTGACTGGAAAGTCACAAAAAAATTCTCTGAGACAATTTCAAGTATTTATTTCAGCTTGATTATTATGCAAGTCATAATGAATGAGGAATTGTCCATGTGGTTAAGCCACTGGCCTAGGTCTGAGGTTGGGAGGTGTCCCTGACCTTGGCAAGGGGTTGGAACTAGATGACCTTTAAGGTCCTAACCCGAACCATTCTATGATTCTATGATTTTATGACGCAGCTCCCTATGAAACCACATCACTTTGCTGGCCCTCGCTGTATGTGTTCTCTCCGCTGATCTTTTTAGCAAACCACACACACGACCTTGGGAAATGCTCAGCTCTCCGCATGCACTGCTGCCATCAAAGCGACAAACTCTGAAGGGGGAACAAGGAAAGGAAGACTGACCTCTGGGGTTTCTTGCTTTTCTTGGGGAAAATCCAGGTCAGACTGCAGAGTAGCTCTCAGCACCCAAGCAAGGTAGTGGAGGCTGATTGCCCTCCAGACCGGAGCTGCCAGAGACAGCCAGATACCCACCACCAGCCCCATCTGTGCCGAGCACCAGCAGGGCCAAAACCCCGCCAGGACGATGGCATCGGGGCCACAGCCAGCACCGCTGCTCGGTGCCGACAGCCCACAGGAGGGAGAGGAGGGAAAACCATTGCCAGAGACCTGTGTTAACGAGTCCGAGTAACAAAAGCTGCTTATATCCAAACAAAAGCTTTCTGATAATGCAAAATTAAACTGACAAGAAGCAAGACACATGTTAGAATACAGTCTAATAGATGCTTTCGTGATTGTTTTATGTAAATTTGAACGGTCACCATCCTCTGTGACCGGTTCGATAAGGAATACAACTCTCATTCCAGCACAGCAACCCTGTGTATGTTTTCTCAACTTTTATTTTCTGCTACATTGACCTCAGCTACAAATTTCCCAGCAAAAACACAATAGATGGTTTATGTCACATTATGGGAAATCACGAAAGCCTCTGAAGTGACCCTGATTTTCAGATGCTTTTCTGATTTTCTATCAGCCCTTTTTTCCCCTTCTCACGCTATGTAGCTAATATTGGAGCTTTTTAAGAGGAAAAAGTTGGTTTTAAGTCACAATAAGGCTTTCTTGCTATGTCATTTATTTTCTCTGAAATACTACAAAAGAGGCTTTTTTTTTTGCTGCTTTCTCTTCTGTCACTGTAATTTCAATAGTTTACATAGTGATATACATGGATATACAAAAGCAGCACAAGAAGAGACAGAGATTCACAGCAATCCAAGTCATGATGTTATTTCAGAGACAGCTGCCCTCCTTTCTTCGCTTCCTCAGACATCAATCCTGAAATTTTCTGCAAACAGCTGGGCGTCAGTTTAGTATCATGACTGAACTGAAATCCATGGACCTCTGATGTCTCCACACTTCCCAGTAATGCCACTCTCTACTCAGCTGTTCTTCACTAGATGAAAAATGGAAGGGGACGGCTTGCATTAGAATCAGAAGGAAGAAACGCAGAAGGCAAGTCTTAGCAAAGTCACTGTACTCTCATGCCGAATCAGAGAGAAAAGACACTTTCTGCCATTCCAATTATTTAGTTAATCCCAGTGAGCTTTTCCTGGAAGAGATATCTGTGTCACCATTACTCAATAAATACAAAGCTATTAAGATATTTTCTAAACAAAACTCTTAATGAAAGCACAACTTGGAATAAATGCCCACCGGCAGCATGGCTCTGACAGAGCTCCCCCACCGGGACGTTTGCCACCGTCCCGAGCATGCTTCCCTGCAGACCCAAGTCCAAAGCCCAACTCCTGCATTCGGTGGCACCCACACACATTGTTTCTTTCCACCCAGGAAGAAAATGCTTGATTTTTCTTGACAGACCAAAAGCCCAAACTTGAAGTGACTCTGCAACTCTTGATCGAGCACAAATTTATTTACTTTTTCTTTTGGGGCGGGGGATATTTTTTGTTTTAATCTACCGTAGTTAAGTCTTATCTTGAAACAGCAAAAAGAGGCATGTCACTTAGAAAGCAGCACAGGTCCTTTTTTGCTTCAATTGCACCAAGACCTCGTTTAGTGGAAAAAATGAAAAAAATTTTCCTCACAAATTTCTCTCAGCCTTTCTCTTCTGTGTCTCCCTTGGCCTCACAAGGTTGCAGCAACAATCGGGTTCACTGTTTCACAGGGACACGTCTTAGGCTTGTGTTCTCCCTACCTTGTCACATTTTCATTAAGGGGTAACACAGATACCCTAGGACCACTGCTAACACTCCAACTACACTTTTTCCCCACAGCTCTAAGCTTTTAGATACTTTGATTTCACAACTCAAGTCTTCAGGAGCATGCAATATTATAAGCAAATAGGTACGCAGGCTTTGCAAGGCTCCTCAAAAAATAAAAAAGATTAACTAGCTTAATAGACAATTAGAACTAAAAGAAACAATAAACGCTTATACAAAAATTTATGTCTTGATTTTCTCACCATTTCTGCAGGTTTTGCGGGGTTTAAGTAAGAGCCCTTTCAAACCCTGTTCAAGAACCCCATATCCTCCTGCATATGGCTTCTCTTCTTAGTGATGAAGTCTCTGGGTTTGGGTCTATTCTTTCTGAGACTTTAGTTGCTCTCTCCTTCAGCTGCCTCTGCAGACTCCAACTTTGCTCTAGTTAACAGTCATTGATTTTCACCATTCCTTTGAACAATCCTAACCAGTTTTACCAGGTGTTTTTCCTTCTGCAGTTTTGTTTGTTTGTTACCCAGCCGCTGTCTTCACAGCAGGACAGTAACTGAATACCACTGCACTAGGCTGACAAGCCAAGGGTGGATTTCCAGTATGTCCAGACAGATCCACAGGCACACAAGCTGATGTCCTAGGTATGCTTCTGTATGTACAGGCAACGCAAGACCACCAATGTGGCAGGATACATGTCCTCCTGGAGGGCTCCTCCAAGACAAGCGTCTTGCCAGGGTGCCACAGCCGGGGCAGGGGAGCCCTACCACCACTACAGCCCAGGACACTCAGCACCATCAGCAGCCACGAGGATGCCACCAGGCATGGGTGCTCAAGACACGTGCTGAGGACATGCTCAGTAGGGGACAACTGGTGAATCGAAGGCTGGCATCTGGGACAACATAAGGCTTGTGTGTGCTGTCACCACCCAGGAGTCACAGGCAAGCCACTGATGGTCAGCAGCCTGTCCCAGCACACCACATATTCCCATCCTTAAAAAGTATTGAGGATCCATGCCTGCATCCCCTTGGTCTTTGCAATGCTGTCATTTAACTCACACCTCTATTTTTTGTGTTTCTTTAAATTTTGGTCCCAGAAAGCTCTCCCCTTTTCCTCCTCTCTAGCCTTTTTCTCTTTTCCCTTCTGCATGGCTCTGACCCATCGGGTTGACCATTACCCTCTGCCCGCTCCCACAGCGCTTGGTCTCCCTGCTCAGCTCCAGGGCCATCCACCCACCCCTGCCTCTGGTGTGCAGTCCTTCCCCTTGTGCTGTTTGCCAATATCCCCATCTCCCGGACACAGTGCACACGGCACGTAACTAAATATCTTCCCCCTCTCCCACCCCGCCTCCTGCTTACAAACGTTATCAACGTTTATCGACATCTTCTGGTTGATCCATGGGCTTCAGGGAACTTCAGGCTGTGAACTGAGGGCTTTTGCACAGGAGGCGGGAGCTGTGGATTAAACTTTTAAGGGGTCTTCACAAGGTGGCTGAAATAGAAGAGCCGGCATTTCTCCTAACCGGCTTATGCTTCCCATGCAGAGTTCCCCACGTGCACTAGGAACAATTTGCAAATCTGCAAATTAAAAAAAAAAAATCTTTGATTTCTGACCAGTGAAATTCTGAAATATCAATTTGCTGGCAGACATACTCCTCTGTGCTCCCATCCCTCCATCTCTTCCCAGTTAATGTCTACCCAAGCTTGTTACTTCAAAGAAATCCAACACGCAGCTGGCCATTGCTGAGACTCCTGCAACACATCACGCTAGAAGAAACAGACTTGAAATAGGCAAGGACACTAGTTACAGTCCCCCTTCTTCTCACCTCTTCAATCTCCTCTCTCAGAGGCACTTGGATCTGTATCCCTTTCCCTCTGCCATTCCTCCCCCACTCCACCTCACTTCACATCAGTTGATTTCTGATTTGTCCTGCCTCAGTGCTGAACTAAGGACCAAAATCGTGTGTTGGGATGTCGCAAAACCAGTTTGATACATGGCTAGAAAAAAGCTGCTAACTCACAATATGGGCATTTCCAACCTTCTGCCTCAATTTTCCCATTAGTTTCAACTGGACATTTTAGTCCCCTCCGTTAACACTTCATGTGTCATTCAGGATGTTGCTTCACTTTACCTGTGAGTGAAGGAATCCCTGTGCAGAGACCCTACTGGTACACTGGAGGTGGGGTGAAACCAGATGGGTGTCAGGCACTTCACTGAGGATAAGTATCAAAACCCACCCACGTGGAGGACTTCCCAGCTTCGTGAGTGTTACCAGAAAGATCCTGAGTGACCTAGTGCATGCATGAAAGAATAGCCATATAATGGCTTTGCAAGCAAGATCAGGCTTGGATAGAAGCATGGTGATGTTGATGCGTTGTCCAAAAAGCATGGCATCAAGGGAGGGATGCCACAGGCAGGAGCACTAAGAACTGGCTATTCAAAGCAAAGGAAGTGCTCAGGGAACTCACAAAGTACATGTGACAAGGTTCTGGTTCATCCACCAAATCACCAGGCTGCTGGGGATGGACTTCATTTCAGTTGGTATGTCTTAGACAAAAATTCTGATCCCAACAATCTGTGTAATTAGAAATACACCTAGGAAACTAGGACCAGAGCAAATTGCTCAATTGCAAGGAAGAAACGAAGAGATACCCAGTGAAGGATGTGAAGCAATGGTCCTGAGAAAAATTAAAAGACTGAATGTATTTTTGGTGGAAGCACTTACAGCCTTGGAGACATTAGCAGGAAAATCTCCTGCTGCTTGATCCTGACAGTGGTCAGGACAATAAGGCTTTGCACTTAATAATACAAAATAATGCAAAATAGGCAGGCTTGCTGTAAAAAAAAAACAACGCAATTCCACAATTCACCTTTCCTAATGGAAACAAGTTGCAAAGCTCTATATATCAGCCAGATATTTGTCAGATCGAAAGGGGTGACATAATACAGTGCAGCCAATTCCTGCTAACTGGTCTATCTGATTCCTGCCAGCAGTGTCCTTTAAAAATGAGAGTTACTGGTATATACCATTTTACTAGTAAGAACTGCTGCAGTATAGTTCTGATATTGGGTGGTAGGATGCAGGCCCATTTTCAGGGCACCAGAAACTCTTAAACCTCCTGAGCCTTGGCAGAACCTCACTCTGCAGCACCGTATAAAAAACCACCATAAACAGCCTGAATATATCATGTACAAGATAAGAACGGACACACTTCCTTTAAAGAACAGTAAAAGTAAAGGAGAAAACTCATGTGCGGGTTGGGAAAGCAAGTCAAAGAAGGACTTGGGAGTGCTGGTTGATGAGAAGCTCCACATGTGCTGGCTATATGTGCTCGCAGCCCAGAAAGCCAACTGCATCCTGGTCTGCATCAAAAGAAGTGTGGCCAGCAAGCAGAGGGAGATGATTCTGCCCCTCTGCTCTGGTGAGGCCCCACCTGGAGTACTGTGTCCAGTTCTGGAGCTCTCAGCACAGGAAGGACATGGACCTCCTTGAGCAGGTCTACACGAGGGCCATGAAGATGATCAGCGGGATGGAGCATCACTCCTATGAAGACAGACTGAGAGAGCTGGGGTTGTTCAGACTGGAAAAGGCTCCAGAAAGACCTTATAGTGGCCTTTCAGTACATAAAAAGGGTCTACAGGAAGGATGAGGAGGGACTCTCTCTAAGGGAGTGCAGCGAGTGAGCAAGGGGTAATGGTTTTAAACTGAAAGAGGGAACATTTAGATGAAGTATTGGGAAGAAATTCTTTACTCTGAGGGTGGTGAGGCACTGGAACAGTTTGCCCAGAGAAGTTGTGATGCCCCATCCCTGCTGGAGGTGTTCAAGACCAGGCTGGACGGGGCTTTGAGCAACCCAAACTAGTGGGAAATGTCCCTGCCCATGG
>VXBH01003568.1:23629-43114 GCA_013400035.1 Rynchops niger | reverse complement strand
CCTTCCGGGGGCGGCGGCCTCCGGCTGAGGCGCAGGGCCGGCGCGGGGAGCGGGAGGGCCCGGGGCCTGGTCCGTGTGCGTGGCCGCAGGTGTGAACTGCCCTCTCTCCTTTCTCAGGCTGACTCGGTACATCGTGCTGCTGTGCTTCACCAAGTTCCTGAAAGCCGTGGGGCTCTTCGAATCGTACGACCTCCTGAAGGCTGTCCACCTCGTGCAGTTTATCTTTATAGTGCAGCTAGGGTGAGTGCGCAGGGGGTGAAAAGCCTTGTCTGCCACCTGTACAGCACGCTTTGTCTACGGCCTCCTGTATCAGCGTCAACCTTAAACCCTCCGTTATGTTGTTATAGATTAATCAAAACAGGAGAAGACATGGCAGTGCATCCAGGAAATACTGTGTTCATAGAAATGTTTTTCCTTCATGTCTGTGATCACTATAACTTCATAATCATGAAATATCTCAAGTTGGAAGGGACCCACTTAAAGATCATCAAGTCCAACCCCGTGCTCCTCGCAGGACTACCGAAAACTAAACCCTATGACAAAGAGCGTCATCCAGACGCTCCTGGAACTCTTGACAGGCTCGGTGCCCAGACCACTTCCCTGGGGAGCCTGTACCAGTGACTGACCACCCTCTCAGTAAACAACCTTTTCCTGATGCCCAATCTAGTCCTCCCCTGATGCAGCTTCATTCCATCTCCTCGTGTCCTTTCGCTGGTCACCAGAGAGAGGAGATCAGCACCCCCCTGCTCTGCTGCCCCCCCCGGAGGAAGGTCTAGGCTGCAATGAGGTCAGCCCTCAGCCTTCCCTTCTCTAAGCTGAGCAACTTAAGCAGCCTCAGGCACTCCTAAGTTTTGCCCTTGAGATGTTTCACCATCTTGGTCACCCTCCTCTGGGCACACTCTAATAGTTTGATGTCCTTCTTATACCAAGGCACCCAAAACTGCATGCAGTACTGGAGGTTGGGCCATACCAGTGCAGTGTAGAGTGAAATGATCACCTCCCTCAGCCAGCCTGGCTGGCTGTGCTGTGCTTGATGTACTCCAGGACACAGTTGGCCCTTTTGGCTGCCACGACACACTGTTGGCTCATGTTCAACTTGCCATCAACCCAAAGCCCCAGATCTCTTTCCACGGGGCTGCTCTCCAGCCTCTCGTCCCCCAGTTTGTACACATAACCAGGATTACCCTGCCCCAGGTGGAGAATCCGGCACTTGCTCTTGTTAAATTTCACACGGTTGGTGATTGCCCAGCTCTCTGGTCTATCCACATCTCTCTGTAAGGCCTCTCTACCCTCAAGAAACTTCAGTGTTTTTGCAGTTTCAAAGTTGGTCATCTGACAGTACCGATCATAGGAAACTCAGGCGTGTCCAAAATTTTCTTTAAGAAGGGTGTAGAAGACAAGCTTTCTTCCTTGTAATTTGTATTCCTGTAGTTCTTCATTATCTACTCCTGTAGAGCTTCAACTGCTATTTTTCCCTGATTGAGAGCTAAAGTGTAGGAACTGATAGCAAATAGACACAAACAACCTTTGCAGGCACAATCCTCATTCGTATTTACCTGATAGCATATGGAAAAGCATTTCTGTAATAAACTTGGCAGAGGTGGAACATTTGGAACCTCATTTTTTCCTTTTTTATCAAAATTGTTTACGTTTCTGGGCTTCTCACTTGCATGTTGCCAAGCACCATAGTCTCTTTCCCCATAACTTACCCTTGATCCCAGCTGAGGATGATGCATGCTGTTTCCTCCCATTTCTAGCAAGACTGTATTTGGCATTCCATGTGTGAGTAAGCCTGGGGTGTACATATTTTGCCAATAAACAACATAGTACTCTTTTTCCTCAAAATTTCTGAGATAAGTTATTTTGATATTTGTAAATCACAGGTAGACTTCTCATTAGCCATTCTCTGAAGAACTTAAAGTTGACCAGAACTGAAGTTCACTTGTCATCACCTTTGTACTCGTATCTGACACATGTAATGCAGCAGGGAAAATGAAACCAGTGAGTGTGATCAGTGTGGCCTTTTAATGAAAAATGGAGAGGAAGTTGTTTTATAAACTGAGCCTGATATGAGAGACCTAGTTATTTAGAGCTGGTTTGAATAAAAAGCTGACTGCTAATACGCTGATAGAGAAAACTTTGTCTTTTTAACAGGTCTGCATTTTTTATGGTTTTGTTTCAAAAACCATTTTCTTCTGGAAAAGTGGTAACCAAGCGTCAGGTGAGTTGACATATGTAATAGTGATTCACATTTTACAGATATTGTTGACAATGTCACTCTTGCCAAAAATGAAAGCGGAACAGAGGTTACTCCACTTGAAAGATGTGGTTGTGATTTTTGACTTTGTGCCTAGTGTGCTGTAAAAAACAATCAGCATTTTTAGCATTTGTCAGCTTCTTTTGAGAATATAATGAAAAGGTTGGTCCTTGGTTCTATACAAGCATCTATTTTGAGGACTGGATTTTCAAAAAGAGCTTAGTCTACTTAGCTGACTTTGACAGTTTAGAAGGGCGATTTCTGGACTGCCAGAATGTCAGAGTGCTCTAGTCACGTTCCCCCACGCCAAGAGTGCTTCCTGCGTGGTGTGTTGTGATGAGGGGCTAGTCTAACTGCTCTTCAGACCTGGGCTGAGTTCTCAGTATCCCGAGAAGTAAGAGTAGGGCCAGATTGGAACCTGCTGTTTTGTAAGAAATAGATTTTCTTCACCTGCTCCATATTCGTCTTGGTTTTATGTACTTGTGTGCACAAAAACTTGATCCATGCAGAGTGTTATCAGTGTATGTGCTAAGTAGAGAGAATCTGAAGGATATTCTTAGAAGCATTCCAAATGTCAACTGTGTTCACAATTAGACACGTATGGCAGAATTTTAAAGTGTAAACAGGAATAAATTGCATCTTTGTGTTAGGAAAAATCTGTCCATGTATGGTTTCACTGTTGCTAAAAAAATATAAATTACGGATTTTGAAGGTGTGATGTTTGTTATAGACACTTTTATCTTGTTTAATGTATTTCTAGAACACAACTTGCAGAGCATATGTTTCCCCCTCTGTTTCTACAACTACTATGCTAACAGAATGCTAGTAACAGGGTGTTTATTTTTAAACTGTGAGAAAATGATAATGAAATACCTTTCTTTTGTAGTGGATCAAAATTTTTAAGCATGCTGTTGTGGGATGTATCATTTCGCTCTTGTGGTTTTTTGGCCTTACTCTTTGTGGACCACTGAGGTAAAAATGTATTTACTGTAAAAATGTTTTCTCTTTAAGCTAGTTTTTGTGATCTTTCCCTATCTTGCTTCTTTGTTTTTTGTCCATCAGCCCACTTTTATTTTTTGAAATTTTAAATGAATCTTTATGCTTTCTCCTGTGAACTCAGTTGTGCTTGGGAAAAACTATATATAATCTTCTGTAAAACTTGTGATTTTCTTCATTCCTTGACAAGATGCCAGTGAAGTTCTTGGTAGTGCTTAAAATATCAATATGAGTGATACAAGAAGATCACTGACTGTTTTACTGTTGGTAGTTTTCATCATTCCCCTGGTCTCATTTGTGTAACTCCAATTGTTTATTTACCTGTTTAAGTCCATGGCTTGATAGCTGGTGACAGCAGCTTGTATTCTTGTGACCGGTGACTAGAATCAATTTCTGCACTTGTCTTTAGGGCAAGTGCTTTATCTGGTCATACGCCTATGCTGTGTTGGAATTGGGTAGCATTAGTGTATATACTCGGAGTAAAATCACTCGTGCTGTTTGTTAGCAGTACTGAGTAACTATAAAAGAATAACGTTAGACTTCCAAAAGTGAAGATTAATGTATTAGAAAGCATCTTTCATTAGAGAGAGGAAGGTAAAGCCTAAATTTCAGTTGTCATTTTATGAAGCTGAATTTTTTTCCTCTACACAGGAGAAGGCATACCTGAGAATAATAGGATTTCTTTAAGAAATACTGCAGTGCTTTTTGGGATGCTAGCAGTCTTCCCAAGCAGAACCAGTAACATGGGCCCTAACAGGTTATATTGCTACGTGGAGAATGGCAGAAGCATTTGGTAAACTTGACAGCAATTCTGTCATGTTCTGCTCGTGTTCTGCTCTGGAAAGCTGTCGGTATAGCTTGTTAGTCAGCCTTTGCTATCTGAATAGCGTTCAAGTTAGAATTTCTTATTTTCAGCAGTTAAAAGGTTCTGAGGTTGCATAAACTACTAGACCATCAACAGCTCAATAAACAGGATGTAATACAGCAGAACAGGACCTCTTTTTTTCTGGGAGACAGAAACATTGGTTTAGAGTTGGTATTGTAATGCAAATAATAATTCCATCTTGAGCAAGTTAGTATCTCCTTGTGCTACTAGAAGAAAGTACAATTCAGAGTAATCTATACATGAATAATTTTAATCTGTTCCTTGAGTTAGGAAGTTCTTCGTTTTGTGATACGTCTAGCTGTCTGCAGATAGATCTATTGCTGGTGAAGGCAAATAGGTTTACGTTTATCCTTTTGAATTATTTAAACTTGCTGTTGAAATCACAAGATAAATCTTTGACTGCTGTGTCATTGAATTTTATCTGAAATAATATATATTGAGCTTTTTAGATAAACTCCTTGGAAGAGGATGTAAGTGTTTCTTTCACTTTTTTTAGGACGTTGTTGCTGTTTGAGCACAGTGATGTGGTTGTGCTGTCACTCCTTAGTGTCTTGTTCACAAGCTCCGGTGGAGGACCAGCAAAGGTATTTAAAAAAATTTTACCACATGTTAAAAATACCAAACCCTATAAATACAAGTACTTCTTTACCCAGAACAAACAGTGTTTCGGACCTATGTTTATAGAAAATGTGCTTTTTTTAGTGTAATTAGTGGTGAAATGGTAAGATGTACTACTTGAAATAATAAACACAACATGAAGGGAGAAATAGTGGGTGAAGCCGTTGGAGATCCGTAGCAGATATCTGAGGTTTACTGTTTGTAGGCAGAAAGGAACCTTGAGAATGATATTTGCACTTCAGTATTCTTTGTAATGGGATTTTGGGTACAAACTGAGAAAAGGACATAGGTGCACATAGTGGTCCTGGCCTTTAAACACAGAAGTCCGGCAGTACAGTCTCCAGGTCCTTGCCTACCCTCTTCAATGTCTGTAGCTTTTCACGTACTTTGTTTTTTCTGCCAAAAAGCCCTCTAAGGACTTTAATGTCTGCATGAGCCTCTGTGTGCTGAATGCTTGGTCCCAGTCTTTCACTTAACCGGAGTTCTATACTTGAAACATCCTTTGAGTCCCATTACCCACAGTTTTGCAAGATGTTTTCTAACTATGCTTAATTAGCCCTGAATGGATTGAACTCAGCCCAGCACCGAGCAGTCTTGGCCACTTTCCCTCAAAAACTGTGATAGCTGGAGGAACATAACCTCTGATGTCATATACCTGAGGCTAGAGTACTTGCTGTGTTAAGAGAAAGTCTGTCTTTGGCACTGTCTCAGACAGGGAGTTTTGAAGTCACTGTCTCATAACTGCTGTTGGAGTCCCCTAATCACTTTTAGGCTGGCTGGAGTGAATAGCACAGTCATCTGCTCTGACACTCTACCCCACCTCCTCAAATTGAGATGCTTAGGGCATCCACCATGAAGCTTTTCACCTAGAATACCTTTTTTTTCCTCCAGCCATCCACCCAAAGGGTAAATATAAGAGCTTCAGAGAGGTTCTTTGTCGAGGAACTTCTTTACTTTGAGGGTGGCAGAGCACTGGAACAGGCTGCCCAGAGAGGTGGTGGAGCCTCCGTGTCTGGAGGCATTCAAAACCCACCTGGACGCGTTCCTTTGCATCCTGCTCTGGGTGACCCTGCCCTGGCAGGGGGGTTGGACTAGATGATCTCCAGAGGTCCCTTCCAACCCTACCATTCTGTGATTCTGTGATCTCTGTCTTAGTGGGCCGCGCTTGGTAGTTAAGCTGCGTGTCTAAGGCAGCAGAAAGAAGGGAGCAATGACCCTGTCCTCTGAATATTGCAGCTTCATGACGTGAACTCTGGCAAAGAGAAATCAGCTGACTTTCCAAAACAAGAATGTGATATCTGTATTTGGCTTTTCCCAAGATGATGAATACCAAAATTTCAGTGTTTTAAAAGTCAAGGTGGTGAAGGCTCTAGGAGCTGGGATTTCATGGTTACCTCTGTTCCTTCCCATGAAAGCACTGCAGAGCTTTGCTTTCTCAGAGCCTTTGTACAGTGCTCTAGCCTGTACCTCCCAGAAGACAAAATACTACAATTCGTTGTCTAGATCTTGTTTATAGCTCCCTGATGCTACAAAATATTGAATTGTCAGACTTAAGTAGCTCTGTATTTTGGCAGGCAGAAGACACCATGAAGAAGGAAGCAATCACACTTGAATTTCTTAAAATACAGGCTTCTGTCTTGTCACAGTGGTGATTTGCCCTTAGTTATCGGGTAAATCTGAAAAATCGAATAAATATAAAATTATATTGTCAAGATCACTTTTTTTAAAAATGGGGGTTTTCCTCATTTTTTTTTAACTGAACTGAAATATGCTTACGTTGATCAGTAAGTGGGGAAGGAGGGAGATGATTTCCTGGATATTTTTTACATTAGTCTGGTACCAGATGTTATAAAAATATTTGGGTTGTTTTGTTTTTTACAGACAAGAGGTGCTGCATTTTTTATCATAGCTGTCATCTGCTTACTACTTTTTGATAATGATGACCTCATGGCTAAAATAGCAGAGCATCGTATCCTTTCTTGCTGTGTGTAAGAGCAACTGCCTGTTATTACTGGAGCAGAGAGAATGTGAAGTTGAATGTGCTGAATTAAATATGCTTGCATTTTTTCATAGGAATCTTACCTTTAAAGAATATTATAGCACAAGATTTTAATTTCATATCTAAATACTGATATTTACAGCTGAATTAATGGCATTGCTTGCTTTGTTGATAACTTAGAACACAGCTATAGATTTTAAGTTGTAGTTAAGGGCTCCCTACCCATTGGCACATGTCATCTTGGTACTTAGGATTGCTAGAAGCTTTTTTGATCAGCTCTCACTTTAAAAAAAAAAATCTAGATCATTTCTGTAGCCTAAGTGTGTGCAGTAAATGGTTGACAGCCTGGCCTGCAGTCCTTTTGGTATATACAGGAAGATTGCTTTGTGCTTTTGCAAATGTGGTAGTCTCAGTTCATCTGCTAAATTGAAAAGTGACGTGAAATACCTGAAGTAGCTCCAACAACAATGGACTTTAAACTGCAAATGGCAACTAGCTAACATGCTTTCAAAGCCACTGAGTTAACTGAAAGTGATGCTGAAGCAAGTTTTCAACAGGTCTTCTTCTTATAGCAAAATGTACTGTCAAAAAGTGGTGCATCTAAGTATGGGCAATAAAACCAAACATGTTGCAAGTTAGCTTTCTCAAAGAAGTATGGAAACGTGGAATTGCAGGTGCAAATTCAGGAATAGTGTTGATTAATCCACTGAGTTTTCAGTGAGTATATTTATTGTTAAAGTGCCCTCTAGTAGTTTTCCCAAAAGCTATCATTATTTTAATTCTGCTGGGTTATGCTTGTCAATTAGTCTTTGTTTTGTAAAGTTTAAATATTTAGAAACTGGAAAGATGTAGGTCATATTTTAGACACAGTATTGTAGTGCTTTTAGTGAAAATCAATCTAATTTTTAAGGCTAGTGAGTATATTTTTCGAAGTCTGGTTGACAAAATTGCACAATAGTCATGATAAAGGATTTACATTATATTTAACAGTTACTGTTGTCATGTTTTAAAATACTCTTTCTTTTTTTTTCCAAACATTTTTAACTATTTGCTTTCTGTGGAAATATTTTCATCTGTCCTAAATGTTAAGTATATGACAAAACTTAAAGCTCAGTTCACTTACTTCAGCTTCCCACGATCTTCTGCTACATCTACCTGTTCTTTGGTTTTAAAAAAAAAATCATCAAATGAAACTCTTCCTTAATTTTTTTTTTATTTAGCTGAGGGGCATCATGACAGTGCCCTTACACATGTTCTGTATACAATCATTGCTTTCCTGGGTGTTGCAGATCACAAGGTAAGGAACTTGCATTTTAGTGGGTTAATATTTATCTAAGGCTGTAGGTAAGAATTTTACCAGCTCAGAGCTAATCCAGGCCTAATCAAAATCAGAAAGTTCAATATCCCCACCCCGTATTGGAACTGAACTAGCACTGTAATTTTTGCATCTTGATTGTGTATGAGCAGCTTCCATAAAGTAACTCCCTGTCATCGGTGGTCAAGGTGGTCATAATGCTTTGCATACAATAAGGTTCTTGCTCACTTTTGGGGACTGTGTTTTGTTGCTGCTTATTTATCTTTCCCCAATCTTTTCTTTACATTAGACACTTGTATTTGAAGACAAAGATTCTGATACTTCTCAGTAGTATAAAGCCATTGTACTTGGTGCCATGAATAACTAAGTATCAAAGTCTTCCTGTATGGGATTAACCTGCCAGATTGAGTTGTCCTCTTGGTTTAGTCTTGTTGATGTAGTGGCTGCACTGAGGACTAAAACAAGAAAAAAAAATACGGAACAGCTGAGAAAGTATTAATATAAAAATAAATCTAATGTTAGAGATTCTGGTTAACCATGCGCAAAGCAAGTGTGATCCAAGGAAGACAAGATGTTGTGTGTGTGTGCGCGCTGTGTGATTCATTCATAGAACAATTTTGAAAGAAAATATTGTGAAGAAATATGGTATGGTGCAAATAAAGGTAAGTGAATGAAAAGGTTATGAAAGGATTAGAGGCCAGGGTGACATGACACTTTGGGTTTTATGTATACTTTCAACACTTTTTTTATAATGGAAGATGGGAAACCCAGTTTTGTGTAATTTTTCTTATTCCTTGTATGCTGTTCACTACCAATTTGCTGCTGTTTTATGCCAATTAACACTATTGAGAATTTTAAACATCAAGTCATATTAGGCTGTTGTGAATAGTGCTGAGTAATATAGCTGAATATGCTATATTACTCTTTTTAACTAGAGTAACAATTAGAGGAAATATCCTGTCTTTGGCTTTTGTTGGTAAGTTAAGGAAAGCATATTAATCTTTTTTCATGCAAGTGCCACTTTGCTTGGAGTAAGGTATTTGGCTCTTGAGAAATGTTAACAGGATCCCTCTGTGTTTCCAGGGAGGAGTACTGCTTCTGGTGCTGGCATTGTGCTGTAAGGTTGGTTTTCACATGGCTTCCCGAAAACTATCTGTAGATGTAGGTGGAGCCAAGCGTCTTCAAGCTTTGTCTCATCTTGTTTCCGTCCTTCTGTTGTGCCCATGGGTAATTGTTCTCTCTCTGACAACAGAGGTAAGATAGCAAGTATGAAAATAAATAATTTTTTTGTAACGCTTCTGCTTGTGAAGTGCAATTTAAATCTATAAAATTAGCAAAGTTGCCATCTTTATTTTTCTAGTAAGCTCAGTTTGAAATTTTTCCTCTCTATTTTGATGTGTATCTGCATGATACCTTAATTTCCTCTTTTGTGTGATAGCTTTATTTTATCTTGCTAGCTCAGGTATTATATCCTGGATTCATATACTAACATTGCACACATATTAATGACCAGATAAATACAGGCCTCTCTTTATTCCGGAGGATTAGATTACTGTGATTTAAAGACATGTTTGTTATGCCTGCATGCTTAGGGAGAGACCATTGCAAGCATGGCATTGCATATGGCATTGCTTTTAAATGCATGAAAGTATTGAAAATAAGGTACTGTAATCCATAATAGCTGTATGTGTTTTTCTGTAGCTGGAATGTTGGTTTCATATAATAAATTGAACATATAACAGTATTTATGTTTCGATGTGTTGATGAAAATGTTTGTAATTAAAGGGAGATAGATTTAATGCTGTCTATACAGTCACATCTAATGGTGAACGATCCTGTTTGAAATGTATTTTTTGTTGCAGAGTAAAGTAGAGTCTTGGTCTTCTCTCATCATGCCTTTCGTAACAGTCATCTTTTTTGTTGTGATCCTGGATTTCTACGTTGAGTCCATATGCTCTGTCAAGATGGAAGCTTCCACGTGTGCTCGATATGGATCTTCTCTTATTTTCATTAGTGCACTGCTTTTTGGCAACTTTTGGACACATCCAATAACAGACCAACTTCGAGCTATGAACAAGCCAGCACACCACGAAAGCACAGAGCATGTTCTTTCTGGAGGGGTGGTAGTGAGTGCAGTCTTCTTCATTTTATGTACGTATTCTTAATTTATCTTTACATAAATCTGTTGGCTTTGTGACTGGGAAGCCAATCAGAAAAATAGGTGTGTGCAGAATTCTTTTGGATGATCTTTTATGGATTCTTTGGAATAAAAAGGCCCTGTAACTTTGTGCTCTTTTACTGTCTGTTTACAAAAAAAACCGAGAATGTAGTAGATCCGATCTGTAGTGGAAGTGATGATCTAATCTTACATAGCAATGAAATCTAATGGTAAATCTCCCGATGAAGTTGACAATCACTTTGCTGCCTGCAAATTTCACGTAAGCTTTGATTGCTGATAAAACTCATTATAAAATAGCTGTGAAACTTAGAAACAGCAACAAAAATTTCAATACTTTCCTTGCAGCTGCCAATATCCTGTCCTCCCCCTCCAGGAAAGGGCAGAAGGGTACACTTATTGGCTATTCCCCAGAAGGCACTCCTCTCTATAACTTCATGGGTGACGCATTACAGCAGAGCTCTCAGTCGTTACCCCGGTTTATTAAGGAGTCACTGAAACAAATTCTTGAGGAGTATGATTCTCGGCAGATCTTCTATTTCTTGTGCCTAAATCTGGTAAGTGCGTGTCTGTTTTCAAACCCAATCACAGTGCATACATAGTACAGTAAGAAGAGTTATTCTTTAGAAGTTCCATGATTGATTGTTTTTAAAGTGACCCTTGATACTTTCATTAGATGGAATGTTAAAATAGAAGATTCTTATGCTAATCTTACAGTAAGTGGCGGGTCACTTTGATTTGTTGTCACAGTGAGGCACTGGTTCTATGTGTAACTGTTGTTCTAGTAACTAAATACTTGCATGATGGTAGGTTTAAGATTGAGGTATTTCAATGTTACCAGCAGATAAGCTGAAACTAATGACGCCTTCAAGGATGGGGACAACAAAATAGTAAGTGTGGGATTGATGAGTGTCATTTTGGAGAAGGCTGGTTTTATTTTTGGCTTCTCCCTTTCTCGAATAGGAAAACATCATGCAGTAAGCAAGATTGATAGAATCTCATTTTCAAAGATCTCTCTTTGTTCTTTGGCAGTTTTCCAAGAAAACAGGGGGAAAACCTGGAAGTGTCTGTGATAACTTTCCAGAATTCCATTATGGAATACGACAGATTGGCAAGAAAGTTTATAGGCAGACTAATTAATAATAGTAAATCATACAGGGAAAATGTATGTATTAAAAATGTTTTCTCGTGTGTACCCTTTTGAAAACTAATTCACAAGATTTAATCAAATAATTGTTGAAGAAAATTTTTACAGAACAAGTGTATAGACAGCATTGCTTTTACACTAATAATAGATCAGAGATGTTATGTTGTTTAATGACAAAATGCTTAAAACTTTGTCTGCCCAAGGTTAGTTTAAAATTCTAAATTAAAACTTAAATCTGCTCCTGTAGAGGGTTATTTTCTTATGTCTAAGGCTTTTGGGAGGGTAGGTTCAAAAATGTCTCTTCATAAACTTGGAACATCTCTCTTATTTTTATCTCATTGGAGGAGAAAGAAAATGGTCTAGAAATACTTTGAACAATACCTTTGAAAACTATTAAGTGTCCTATGAAAAGAGTTTCCTGCTAGCTACCAAAACATCAGATTACAAGTTAATGTTAGAAGAAAAATGCAAACTCTCTTTTGTTTTAGGCTTTCACTTTTGTGGAGCTTTTTTATGGAGTATGGACCAATAGTCTTGGTCTGATTTCTGATGGATTTCACATGCTTTTTGATTGTTCTGCATTAGTGATGGGGCTTTTTGCAGCTCTGATGACGCGATGGAAAGCAACTCGCATATTTTCTTATGGGTATGTATATTAGGTTCTTTAAAAGACTACCTGAAAATTATTCTGTGTGCTCATTTTAAAATGCCCTGCTATAAAGGTATGTTCAGGATATTTTAATGGTGCATGCTTCTGTGTGTTTTTTGCTGTATCTCTTTTCTTTTCCATTTGTGTTCATGCTGTTTCCCTCTTACCCCAGCAAAAAAGTGTCTGAAATGTAATTTTCATTTTTCTCTACAAATCAAACTTTATCACTGTGAATATTATGTAGAAATTGCCTCACTCTATATATGTATGTATGTCAAACAAAAATACGTGCTGAAAAGTCAGTGTTTATATGAGGATTTCAATTGTGCTGACATAGTCAAAATTTGTGTAGTTAAATTGCATAGCAGTTTAGCAGTGTGAAGCCCTAAATGTGCAGTATATATAAAAAAATGCTTACGTTATTATAGCTTTATACAGTTGTTGTTTGGACAGTTGCAAACTAGCTACCTCTTATATAAATAACTAATTCAGAAATTAAGACATGATTTTGTGGCATTAAGGAAAAAATCAAAGCAAACAATGCTATAGTAAATGTGTTATAACTTTATTTATTATAACTTTGAAGTTTGCTCAGAGTACCTGTTTTTCCACTCTCAAAAGTACATTTTAATTTTTTTTCAGGTATGGACGTGTAGAAATTCTCTCAGGATTTATTAATGGCCTCTTTCTGATGGTAATTGCTTTCTTTGTTTTCATGGAATCAGTCGCCAGACTGGTGGATCCTCCTGACATAGATACAAATATGCTAACTGTAAGTTTTGTCATTCTCTTTGAATGTTGTTTGGCAATGTTTCGTTCATTTATATTCATCTTAACTAAAATATTTTTTAAAAAGTAGACTAAAGTTGCATAATCTAAACTGTGCCTTGACTTTTTAACATATTCTAATTTTAAAATCCAAACTACATGTGTTTTTAAAATACGAAAATATGTAGCTGTGAATATAACTTAATTATAACAGTTACATTGAATTTTTTTCGAAGATGTCACAGCTCTAGTCTTTTTAGATGGTGTTCTTTCTGTAGTAAAAGATACCAACGAAATAATCGGTACCAAACTAAATTTGGTTTGGTTGTTATGTATATCAATGTCAGTTACTACAGAAAAGATTTTGTATTATTCTCTGAGAAACTTCAAAAATTAGCCAGAATCCTTGTGTTATGCTGAGTGTGTTACTATGGCATAAACAATTATGCGTAAACAATCATGAAGCTGTTTGTAGCTAATCTTGACTATAGCCGTGTCTGTCTGCATTCCACAGCCTCTTCAGGGGCTCCCCACTTAAATTTCCAAGCTTCCGTACCTTTTTTTCAAATGCAATAGTTTGTTTTCTTAAAACTTTTTATTTATTATGGAATTCTGCAAATCCAAGCCTTCATTTATCACATTTCCAGTTTCACTTCTTCTCTTTCCCACATGCACAAACAAATTTCTGCTTTCCTGTTCTCTCCAGTAACAAAGAGAAATGTTTTTATGTAGGCACNAGAGATTATGTGTCTGAATTAAGTCCAGCTATGGTAACTAAACAGCTGCTTATCCTGGATAGTCAGGTAATGGATGCCCTAGAAATTGTTAAATGCCCAGCCAGCTTTCTGGTTGATCTGCCCATTGATGTTACTTTGATCTGTACATTAAATCATGTTTTTCTCATCCTATTTAGCATTGCAGTCTGCTAAGTTTTTTCATTTAGTTTGACTTTCAGCTTCTAGTCTTTGACAGTAGTAGCAAGGTGACCTTTCAATACTACATATTTCTGTATATGGCTTTCCTGGAAAGATGCATTGCTCTCCAGCTTCATTACCCTGTGAAGTATTTGCCACTGATATCCATGTACATACACAAGCTGAAAATGTGTTCTTAAATACATTGTTTCTGATGTAATTCCTTTACAGATACAAAAAATAGAGGGAGTCATATCCTACAGAGATCCTCATTTTTGGTGTCACTCTGCAAGTGTTGTGGCAGGTACAATACATGTGCAAGTGGTATCAGATGTGATGGAACAGAGAATTGTTCAGCAGGTAACATGCAAGGTTTTTAGACCCTAATGTCTTAATTTCTTACTGTGTAGTCCTTTTTCAGCAATAGACTGAAGTTTGAAGCTGCTGTTTGTGATTATTTTTGTAGCTGTTAGTTAATATCTCAGAGCTGGTCTCCTGTGCAATAATTCCTTTTGCCTGCTAGTTTGGAATTAGTTGCATCAAGAGTTGTTCGCTAAAACACCTGCCAAAACAAAACACAAAAAAAAGAAGTCAGGGGCGGGATTTTCTCGCTATTGAAAGTGGTGCTGCATCTTCCCCGAAAAAAGGAGGAGAAGGTGGATCTCACGCTGCAAAACAGGCAGTAAACAGTAGGGTTATCTGGATGCTAATCATGGGTTTATAACTGGCTTACTAATATCTGTCTGCCTTGGGATTTTCTTTCCCTTAAAAAGACACTTGCTTCCTTATGCAAGACACTGAGAATGACTGTTGCAAAGCCATACCCTCTGAAGCTAGTCTTTGCTTTCCAGAAAATTTAATTGTTTATGATGATTGGTTTTTAATGTACTGTATTTCAGAGCCAGAGTATTGCAAGTTACTGTGAGATGCATACGAAGTGTAATGCTAATGTTAACCATATTGTTCTATTCAGGTTACAGCGATTCTGAAAGATGCGGGTGTAAACAACCTGACTGTCCAAGTGGAGAAGGAAGCTTATTTTCAGCACATGTCTGGACTCAGTACAGGATTTCAGGATGTCCTTGCAATGACTCAGCAACTGGAATCCATGAAATACTACAAAGATGGTACTTACATCATGTGATTCAAAGTTGTGTTTGCCGTAGGAGGTGTAAAGGGTAAAGCTGCAGGATTCCATATTCTTATTAATTTTTGTCAGGAGATCTTGCACATACATGTACAGAAACAAATGTATTATATATTTGAATTTTTTTAAGCATACTATCTTTGTTAAAATTGGATCAAGATGCTTTTATAAAGGAAATAAGATGGACTTGAATTTTTGCTGTATATGTGAAAATAATGGAAATCTCAATACTGTACCTGGTGTTTATTAAACAGAAGTCTTGCAACTTGTGGATGCGCATAAATATATTCCATACTTTCTGTTAAGTATGGAACATGATGATTATAATTTTATGTTAGCAGCGGGAAATGGAAATAGTTTGTACTGGAATGCAAACATAATCAACTGAAAAATATTTTTTCTTTCAAACATAGCTTGAAGACTCTTTGAATGAAAAAAAAATTACATGTTTGTTATGAGGAGCAAAAACCAACAGGAAGTCATGGTTTTTGCACATTTTGCTAGATAATAGAAATATACAGTTTTTATATTATGTCTTGGCATACAAATCTGATCTCTAAACTTAATTTTAATGCATCAGAGCAAATAAATGTTACCATTTTAAATTTATATCAAATTATTTTTTAAAGAGAGAAATCCACAGGTTAACAGCGCTTTTTAATCTTCAATATTTGCTCCATTTTCACTACTGATTCTGTTTCTTGGGGGCAGGAGTGGTTACCCCCTCTACATGAGCAACTCTGCATAGCCAAGGAAAGGTCTAATAACTCACAAGTAGGACTTGCTTAACTCCTTTATGAGCTGGAATTACTCCTACGCCTTGCTAGTTTTCCAAGATAAGAGTAGAAAAATAGGCAGGCAGATAAAAAGCACAACTCAACCACTAAAGCAGTAGTTGCTGTCTTCAGTTAAGTACAATTTTAGATGACTGTGCATGTCATAGGTACAATATACAAATATTTTTTCCTAATAGTGAAAGCAAAACAAAGTTTGTATTCAGACCACTTCATCTCTTTTTGAAAGCAAAATCAATCACCCCTTCTTAAAATTAAATTTGCTGTCTTGTCCTGATTTGTCAATACTTAGTTTTGCATTTTGGTGGTAGTTATTGGATGGGTTTTTTTGGGAAGGTTGGGGAGAATTGGATTTTTTTGAGAAGAGAAGAAAATTACTTGGAAACCAGCTTGTATACTGAAAGGAATATGATGAGGAATCCACATTAGAATAATCCTTCCACAGTTTTCCTATATTGGGTGTACAGTGTTTCTGATTACCGTGTTCTAGAAAATAAACTTGAACACCTGGGAAGATGTAGCGACGTTAAAGACTTTTCTCCCTCTCACAGCCAGTCTCTGTTGGAGGGCTGATCGTAAACCTTGTTGGTATCTGCGCCTTTAGCCACGCGCATTCCCATGGGGCTTCTCGGGGAGGTTGTCACTCCCACGATCACGGCCATTCTCACCATGGGCACAGCCACAGCCATGGGCACGGCCATTCCCATAGTGACCACGGGCACAGCCATGGACATTCCCACGGGTCTTCCGGAGGAGGCATGAATACCAACATGAGAGGCAAGTACAAATTGCTGAATCGTAAATGATGCATGTGATTTCCAGCAGACTTCAAAGATTTTCAGAATCAGACCCTGTGCCATGCATCATTCCTAAAATCTCCAGAAGTGATCTGACAGCCGTTTAATGTAGTATACGTGAATTTCACACGCTGTTTCTTCATTAATGAGTTTAACTGGAAGAAACATAACTTGAACTGTTCCTTTGCATGGATTTCTTAGCCACGGGTAATACCTAAGGACCAATAAAATCATTAATCTACAGTCTTCATTAACATTAATAAACAGCCATTGTAAACCTTACCGAAAGAGCTTAAAGTCCATGGTTCTAAGTTCCACCTGGAAATGAATGTACAAGGTCTCTATCTATACAGATGTTACCGTGCTTCTAGGTATCATGCAGCACCTGGTTATAAAAACACTGGGGGAGGGTATAAGAAGCAGAACAACAAAAGCAGACCAGCAATCTAGAATATGCTTCTATTTGTGATTCAGAAGATAAGGTGGGAAAGATGAAACTTTTTTTTTTCAAATCCAAAATCAGAAGATAACTGGGAAGAGTAATAGATGTAAAATTTCAGCATAGCTACTTCTTAGAATTTTTTCCCTGGTAGTTAGAAGGTAGTTATTTACTGACTGCCTGGCTTATAAATAAATCTATAAAGGAATGAGGTTTTTGTGTAAGCTTGTCAGAGCATAAGCTTTTTTAGCTCATAGTCTCATATTTCATTGGATATGAAATATCAATCCTGATACCCTAATTCAGTTGGCTATTCTGTTGTCTGGCATTTTTTGTGAAGTGTGTCCATACTCTTTAACTATTTGAATATTCTTTCAAATCCTGACACTTAACCAGCACTAATCTTAAAAATGGTTAGAGATTATTTTTCTGTGCCCTTTGAGCGTATGTTGAGAATGCTGTGCACTATTAAAGCAGTATAAAGGATTATTCCTAGTAGCAGCAGATAGACAATCTTATAAAACTGGAGCAGAGTTGGCATACAAAAACCCAAATGATTTATTAAAATATGTCCACGTTAGCAGGCAAAAGTGTTTACACTGATCTTTTTATCCTGTGTTAAGGATTGAGTCCCTCTATATGGAGTTAAATGATATATAGTACAAATCCCACTAACAGTTTAAAGACTGTTTACGTTTGGTTTAATCTGCAAATGCCTGTCTCAGTCATTGCACTGTAGAGTAAAAATGGGGTTTCTTTACATTGATTTGTGATTCTTTAGAAAAGCTAAATGTTTCATTTAATTTTGTACCTGGTTAGGCAGATAGTTGCCTCTGTTTAGCTTGAGGAGTATTTATTATATTTAATAAAACCCTACTGTGTTTCTGCTCTTGAGGATACACGTACATTTTAAATAGAACTGTTCAATTTAATCACTCACTTTATTTTGTTTTCAGGTGTGTTTCTGCATGTGTTAGCAGACACTCTTGGCAGTGTTGGTGTTATCGTATCCACGATATTTATTCAGCAATTTGGATGGCTCATAGCTGATCCACTCTGCTCTCTTTTTATTGCTACATTGATTTTTCTTAGTGTTATCCCACTATTGAAAGACGCCTGTCAAGTGCTTTTGTTGAGAATACCTCCAGAACAGGAGAAAGATCTGCATGCTGCTTTAGAAAAGGTCAGAACTACAGTTCTAAATTTTATCATATATAAACATATAAATCCATAACTGTTTTTAATAGCTAATAAACTCAAGTAGCTCAGTCTGACAGCTTCCATTGTCTTCAACAATTTCATGTCACAAGTTTTTTAAAATCTATTTTGCTGAGATGTGACAGGATTAGGACTTCTACTGATCAAAGTTGTTTTGTGACTAAAAAACTTCTACTGTTTTTTGCATTTATGGGTAGCTCATGATTTCAGAGAAGTATGATAACATTGTGGGAAAGGTACTTAGTATTAACAAAGTAAGGTAGGAATTCCCAAAAGCATGCAACCTTTTTAAACTTGATGTGTACAGTTCAGGCTGCAGGATTATATCTTGAGCCTGTAATTGCAGGTTTTCTCACTTGTCCATCTCATGAGAGGCATGCTGGGTCACGGTAGGTGAGATGGCAAAAGTAAAGCTGTTTTTTTAAATACTTCTTCATTCTAGTCCATTCTGTTCCTTGCTGCTGCAGTATGGTAACTACTTTGAGGCTGTACTTGGTCTTCACTGTTGGATGAAGTTCCTGCTCAGAATCGTAGCGCAGACCTCAGTGTGGAGAACTCCTCTCTGTCAAAGAACTAGTTACGTGTTCTTTGAGGATGCTATCAACTAGGGGCAGCAAAGAAGATTATCCTGATGGTGTCCTGTCAATTAGTAGAGGGAGTGATGTGTTCTTAAGCTGCATGAAAAAGAAAAGAATAAATAGAAATTGTCTGGGAGAGACTTATGTAATGAAAGGAAGGTAAGGTGCACAGTGGGATTTCATTTTTCATGAGGCAAGACAGAAAGCAATTCTGGGAGATGGAGGAAAAGGGAAGTACTTTTTGAAAACAACCAAAGAGCAATTAATTAAAAGATAATAGGAAAAGCATTTTAAAAAATACATCACAGTAAAACAACATGCTTGCTGTAGGCTGACCCCAGCCAGCAGCCAGGCATCCTCACAGTCACTCGCTCGCTCCCCCCTTTAGCACCGCCACTGCCAGTGGGACAGGAGAGAGACAGGACGAGAAAACTCAAGAACACTCCGGGAGCAATATAAAGCAGTTTTAACAGGAGAGGAGGCAGTTTGAGAGCAGAGATGGAAAAAAAACAAATGATGNCCCTTCCCGTCTTCTTACCCACCCCCAGCTTACTCGCTGGGCTGAGGGCAGAGTGGGGGAAAGAGACAGCCTTGACAGCGCCCGTACACTGTTCAGCAACAGCCAAAAATATTGGTGTGTTGTCAAAGCTATTTTAGCCACAAATCCAAACGCAGCACTGTAGTGGCTGCTGTGAAAAAATCAATCCATCCTAGCCAGACCCAGTACAAAGATCAACTTCAAAAAATTACAAATTATGGAAAGAGATTATGTGTCTGAATTAAGTCC
>VXBH01003568.1:5288-22357 GCA_013400035.1 Rynchops niger | reverse complement strand
TAAATATATTCCATACTTTCTGTTAAGTATGGAACATGATGATTATAATTTTATGTTAGCAGCGGGAAATGGAAATAGTTTGTACTGGAATGCAAACATAATCAACTGAAAAATATTTTTTCTTTCAAACATAGCTTGAAGACTCTTTGAATGAAAAAAAAATTACATGTTTGTTATGAGGAGCAAAAACCAACAGGAAGTCATGGTTTTTGCACATTTTGCTAGATAATAGAAATATACAGTTTTTATATTATGTCTTGGCATACAAATCTGATCTCTAAACTTAATTTTAATGCATCAGAGCAAATAAATGTTACCATTTTAAATTTATATCAAATTATTTTTTAAAGAGAGAAATCCACAGGTTAACAGCGAGAAGTTGGGAGGGAAAAAACTGTAGACACTTTCCTGTTTCTTGGGAAGACTCAGAATCACAAAACATTCTGTAAAATAAATTTTTTGTACTTTTTGTATGAATAACTGCAAATGCAATAGTTTGAAGCTTAATTAATCAGTGAGCATCCTAGCACTCTGCTATACTTCACCTCTTCCAGATATGCTGTTCTGCTATTTACTTGATTTTTTTTCATGATACCATAACACAGCTTCAGGTGTACTGTTGCCAACTGTACCTTTGTGTGTTACCCAAGGAAGCAGTCCAGATTTAGAATGCTGAACTGTGACAGTTATCTGGGCCTTGGTGAGCTGCTGAAACAAACTGCAAATTGAGACTTCCTGACTGAAAAGGGTGTGTTTAAGAAATAATTACGTGTCTTGGGGTCTCAATACTGCAAAGAAAACAAATCTGTCTTTAGTGAAAATCTGTCAATGGGGTAGTAACATACGTCTTCAGAGGTAGTTATGCTGACATCTGTTTACAGCCTTCCTGTGCTCCCTTGTCTTCTTGTCTGAAACCCTTAATTATTTTCCTTGGAATTCAGCAAATCAGCTCAGTGGTTAGCAAGAATGAGTAGATCTTTTATCTCTTCATATGTAACAGCAGTCTTATTTTGTAATACTCTTTTCTTGTTGTGGCTATTTAGGATCAGTACCTGAATATCATTATGAAGACTGACTGATATCAGTGGAATTTGAGGATAAAGTGGTGTAGGAATTACAAGGTCAGATCACATTCACCAGCAATGCCGTTAGAAATGTCCCTGAGCAAATCTGCTTCTCTTCTGATATGACTGTTTATACAGACAGGATAGTTTCTTTTGTAACTGTTAAACGCGTTTGCATTCCATTTTCTTCCTCCGGTGCGGTGTTAAAATGCTATCTGCAGTACAGGATTGACTTCAAAAACTGTGGTCAGAAAATGTCTAAAACTTCCGTTGTTTTTGCATAGAGGGATGAAGACAGACTGCACATATCACAGTCCCTCCTTTCTCGGTCCAGCAGCACAGAACCAAAGCTTGATCCTGTTTATTTCGTTCTGAAGTATGCGTTTGGCAGTTGTTTTCTCACCTTGCCTCCTCCAGAAGGCTCAGGCCAGTTGAATAACAGTGGTACAATTACACTTCAGCCTATAAGCAGGGTGATCTTTTGGTTCTGAAAACCGATTTTCAAGCAAAAAGCTTCAGTTAATTATTTATATATTTGAGGTGATGGTACTGCAGCTGACAGCATTTCACCACACCGAGCATTAGCCCCATGGGGATTTGTAGATGAAAAGTGAGGGGTGATTCTTTTTTTCAAATCAAGTTAGCTTAACATAATTTGAAAAGCTTCCACTCTCACCACAACTTTTCTCTGAGCAAATGCTGAATCCATACTTCAGCTGCTAGCAGCGGGACACAAAACAAATTAAGGTGTCTGGGACCACACTAGATGAATGCAGCAGAGAGGATCGGCTCGTACCTGGATACTTCACAGGCAAGTGCAAACCCGCACACAAGGTACAATGTTTTTCCTGGCTGCCGTGACAGGAAAACAAGGGCAATAAGCGTTGTCTGTCCTAAATTTGTTTACCAAGAGCCTGTATCTGGCAGTAATCCTCCAAGGAAAGGTTCAGGCTTCCCCCCTGCTGCATGATCTGTTAGACCTATGCTGTAAGGGCAGGTTTTCAAATCACTGGTGAAGGCCAATTGATTTATATTTTGATAAATACCGTGGTGGGGGAGTTGTCAGCCTAGTCACTTGGTGTCATAGAATCATGTAATTGTTAGTGTTGGAAGGGACCTTAAAGATCTAGTTCCACCCCCCCTGCCACAGGCACGGACATCTCCCACTAGACCAGGTTGCTCAGAGCCCCGTCCAGCCTGGCCTTGAACACTGCCAGGAATGGGGCTTCCACCACCTCTCTGGGCAACCTGTTCCAGTGTCTCACCACCCTCACGGTGAAGAACTTCCTCAGGTCCAGTCTGAATCGTCCCATCTCTAGTTTTAATCCATTCCCTCTAGTCCTACCATTACCCGACATCCTAAAAAGTCCCTCCCCAGCTTTCTTGTAGGCCCCCTTGAGATACTGGTAGGCCACAATAAGGTCTCCTCGGAGCCTTCTTTTCACCAGACGGAACAACCTCAACTCTCTCAGTCTGTCCTCATAGGAGAGGTGCTCCAGCCCTCTGATCATCCTCGTGGCCCTTCTCTGGACACGTCCCAGCATGTCCATATCTCTCTTGTAGCAGGGGCTCCAGAACTGGACGCGGTACTCCAGGTGGGGTCTCACGAGAGTGGAGCAGAGGGGGAGAGTCGCCTCCCTCGACCTGCTGGCCACGCTTCTGATGCAGCCCAGGATACTGGGCTGCTAGTGCACACTGACGGCTCATGTTGAGCCTCTCATCTACCAGCACCCCCCCCATTGCATGCAGGCAGTTGCAACAAAGCACTTTCCAAGATGAAACCAAGATTTACAAGAAACTGCAGCTATGTATCGTACATCGGGCAGCAAGCAATATATGTGTACATCATGGGGAAAAAAATAAATGTGTTTTTCTGTACTGTTTTATGTGGCGTACCTTGACTTTTATGTGGTGTACCTTGACTTTTCCGGTTAAAAAACGAGCTGGGATGTAAACGGGAAAGTCGGTTAAGAAAAATCCCGCATAACGAGAGCGCTCTGGTTTGCTCCCCCGCTGGTTGCGCAGGGGCTGATCTGAGGTCGGCAGCCGGAGGACACAACTCACTTCCCGGTCAGCCTCGACGCGGGGGCCGCCGGTGCGCGGGGGGAGCTGGACATCAGACCCGCTCTCCGCCGCCCCCGGGACAGGCTGCGCCAGCCCCTCTCGGGGCCGGGGCCGGGGCCGGGGCCGCGACCGGCGCCGCCGCGCGGACGCGCAGAGAAGGGCGCCGCCACGCCGGCCGTGGCCACGCCCCCTTTTCGAATGCTCCCGGCCCGTCGCCACGGTAACGCATGGGGNCCCCCCCCATGTCCGCGTTCCGTAGTCCTCCGGTTCCGGGGGTGCAGTCCCGGCCTCCGCCCGCGACGCTGCCGCTGACCGCCCTCCCCTCTCCCCACAGCCCACTCGGGTGGTGAACGGCGTTGCGCCGAAGGGCAGCCTGCTGCCCGTCAGCGAGCGCGGGAAGGCTGTGTGTCGCCCCAAGATGGTACTGCGGCCGCGCACCGCTCTGGGGGACATCGGCAACCGCGTCACTGAGACGAAAAAGCGGGCTGCTGCCAAGAAGGTGGTGGAGATGGCCTGCAGAAAGGTGGCAAGTACCACGTACAGGTCGGACGTACCCCCGGGTAAAGTGGGTAGCAAGAAGATGCTGAGGGCTGTCGCCAAGGAGGAGGTGCCATTGCCAGCTCCAGAGCCCAAGCTGGAGCCCCAGCCCGAGCCTTCCCAGGTACTGCTCAGTGCCGTGGGCCCCCTCCCCAGCCCCGCGCTGGGCTGAGTGGGGGGCACGGCCTCTCCCAGTGCCCTGAAATGGGGGTTGTGAGCCCTCACAGCTCTTGGGTGCAGCTCGCCCTGTCAGAGCCTGCACTTGGCCCGCACTGGGCTGCAGAGGCAGAGTGCTGCCTGCCCTGATCCTGAATTTCCTTGTAGGTGGTGCCTCAGTCTCCAACCCCCATGGAGACATCTGGATGTGCCTCATCAGAGGACATACTATGTCAGGCTTTTTCTGATGTCTTGCTTGATGTGGTAGATGTGGATGATGGTGATGACCCAAACCTCTGTAGCAGCTATGTGAAGGACATCTACAAGTACCTGAGAGTCCTTGAGGTTGGTAGGAGCAGGTCAGAACTGTGAGGGGGGTCTGTTGACGCTTACAGGGAGACTGTCATTATAGGCGTGGCTTGGAGCTTCACTTTCATCTATGGATTTTCCTGAGGGACTAATAAGTGATCCCTCAACTTAAAATACAAGATTAAACTGAGCTGATAACATAAACAGATGATGGTTGTTAGATCAATCAACTAGTAGTACTAGTACCGTGCTCTTTCTAGCCCATCTCTATCAAACAAACCTCGTGCCCTGGGCCTGCACCACGGGTACCACAGGCTATGCCTCTGCCGAATTCCTCAATAAGCCTTAGAGAGTAACAGAGGCTAGGCACTGTGAATGCTCCAGCTAAGCCAATAGGTAAATTAACCCTATTCCTTCCACACAGGAAAACAAACCTATCAGACCCAAATACCTGGATGGCCAGGAAATCAATGGGAACATGCGTGCCATGCTGATAGACTGGCTTGTGCAAGTGCAGGTGAAATTCAAATTCCACCAGGAGACCTTGTATATGGCAGTTGGTATCACTGATTGCTTTTTGCAGGTGAGTGCATCTCGCCCAGCACTGGGCAATGCTTTTACCCTAAGCTGAAGCACAAGCACTGATCAGTAACACCATACACCATTAGATATGTTACCCTTAACAAAATACAGCTGACCAATAGAGGCATGTGATGTTGAATTGTATGCACCACGTAATGCTCTCGACTATGAATAGTGACTCGATGGATCAAAACTGCTTACTTCTCCCCTCATTTGATCTCAAAGCCTTCTAATACTCCTGCAGATGTCAACAGAGGTAACAGATGCCAGTATGAACATCAAGTCATAGAACAAACATTAGAGTGGCTACTGTGGCTTGAAAAGTTGTGTTCTGAGCTAAGTTGTTCAGGTAAATCTCAACTCCTTCTTACTACAGGACAATCCTGTTTCCAAGAAGACATTGCAGCTAGTTGGTATAACAGCTATGTTCATTGCCAGCAAATATGAAGAGATATTTCCCCCACACATTGAAGACTTTGCCTACATAACTGATAGCACTTATACTACATCCCAAATCTGCCAGATGGAGGTGAAGATCCTGCAAGCCCTGGACTTTAGTTTGGGTCGCCCTGTCCCTCCACACTTCCTAAGGAGGATTTCAAAGATAACAGAGGTAAAGCTGAGAACAAGTGTTACTGTAAGCAGAGTTGTTAAAATGGCTCAAAACATTACAGTGATGCAACAACAGTTTAGCAACTGAGCCTATTTGAGACCTGTCTCCCATGCAGAAACAGGTCTTGTTTGTCTAGTTTTAGTCATTTTTTAGTCATTCATTTAGTCATTTTGTCTAGTTTAGTGAACCTAACCCACCCACAACCAGAACTAAAATGATGCTGCAGGTGACTGCTAGGCTGCCATTGGAAGGAGTGGTCCTAGGCTATAAGCAGCCTAATACAGCTCAGAACTGCTCTGTAATTAGACCACTTTAATTTCAAGCCTATAGCTATGAAAATGTTTGCTAAGTATTTCTTCCTGTTTGACTAAACAAAGGCTTGACAGGATGCTCTTACATTGGAGATAGCCAATACTCAACTCTGACTTACTGCAGGCAGACTTAACACAGCACACTCTGGCCAAATACCTGATGGAGTTGTCCATTGTGGATTATGATATGGTTCACTTTCCTCCATCTAAGACTGCAGCGGCTGCTTCCTGTTTGGCTTTGAAACTCCTCAAGAGATGTGACTGGGTAAGTCCTGCTTGTCAGACCACCTCCTAGTTTGGGAATCAGTGTGCCTGTGCACACTCTGGGCCAAGTGCATGCCTTCTGCTTCCCTTGGGCTATCACATCATGTTCTTGTCTCCCCATGGTTCATTACAAGGGGACAGAAGTAGGGCAGTAAATCTTACCTCTCCCCTGTGAGACAGGAAACCATGATTGCCCAAGGCCAACAGAAGACAAAGAACCCAGGGTATTCAGATTGTTCTAGTATGTTTGTCTAATGACTTCCCTTCCTTTTAGCCACCAATTCTGCAACACTACACAACTTACACCAAGGATGACCTTCTACCAGTTATGCAGCATATAGCAAAGAATGTAATTTTGGTGAATGAGGGCGCTACCAAGCAGACGGTAAGAATCTCAACAGTGCATATGGGCATTATGTGTGGTGAAGTGTCAGTATGTGGCACGCTGAAGCTGTCTTAGCTGAGACACTGCTGTCAGACTTGGATCAGACCTGCCTACTTCAGCTGAAGATACCTACCTTGCCAAAGTGTCATGAGCCAGCCCTGAGTCTTGCATGCTAGGATGGGCTGGGCTTCATGACCAAGCCTCAGGTGAGCTGGAATAGTGTGAATTTTTGAACAGGGTAGACTTAATCAAGCTTATCTCTCTGCAGGCAATCAAGACCAAATATGCCAGCACCAAAACCAGCAAGATAAGCACCGCTGAAGAGCTTAAATCTTCTACCATATGGAATCTAGCACAACCTCTGATTAAGAATATGTAACTGCTGCTCTAACTGAAGCAGAACAGTATTGCTCTGTGTCACTTTGTGTATATATGTATCTTTACTGGTGTGTTCAGTCTTCTTAATAAAGTCTTTTTACTTTCTGCTGGTAGTACAGCTGACTTCCTCCTCCAGCTTAAGGCTTCTCAGTGGAGGCTGTGAACAGCCCTGAGAGGTGTTATGGAAGCCCTAGGCCAAGCCCAGCTAGGGCTGCTGCTCCTCCACGCAGGCCACTGATGTGGTGTCAGAGATGGTTATCTGCCACACTTGTCAGGCTAGACTTCAGCTCTATTAACTTAGTATTTATTTACTGTAGTGTTTTTTAATAACTTAAGTCTTGGCTTTACCTCTAGGAGAATACCGGTCAGAGAGCTGTGTCTGCCTTCACTTGAAAGTGATGATGGTTCTTTGCCTACCACTCTTTCACAAATGCTTAACCGTACTCCTCCTTCCCTTCTCTTATTTACCTGAAACGTACCCGGGAGAAGGGACACCTTCTCGTGCCCATCGCAGGTGAAGGTTTATTTACTGGGAAGGCTTGGGTGGGGAATAAGCTCGGTCCTTTTGCCGACCGCCGCCACCTTGTGTTGGGCGCCGCTCCCTAGTCCGCCCCTCGCCACCACGGAACCACCATCGCTCTCAGCGCCGCCCGCCTGGCGTCCGAGCGCCGAAACGCCGATAGAGCTGAAGAAGAGGCCCGGGATTGGCCGCAAGCGCGTGGGCTGCTGGGGAGCCCTGCCCCACCAAGGCAGAAGCAATCGCCAGCCAGGCTGCCGAGGGGCGCGCGCGGGAAGTTTGAAGGTGCCGCCATGGAGCCGCTCAGGCGGGAGGCGGGCNGTCCCTTTGCTTCTCCTGCAGCCTGAGGGACCGGATGAAGCAGCAGCTCACGGAGCACAGCACTGCAGTTCGTGCCGGTAAGCTGATCCCAACTCTCGCTCCCCCTAACAGCCCCCAGTGCTTCCTCTTGGTGTAATGTTACAGTAATTAAGAACGTGACGTGGCTCATGTATATATTTTTTAAAATTATTTCTCAAAAGCGCTCGTTATAACAATGAAATGTTTTTCTTGGCTGAGGACCTTACTGCATTTCCCGGACAGCTCTTGGAAACACGTTTGAGCGCTTACAGAGCTTCCGTACAGTCGTTGACCACTGCCCTTTCTCCTCTCGGGTTTTCTCATTAGACCCTTCAACCGCTCTGACACGTGACAATGGTTTTCAGGAATCTGATCGCTGGTGCTGAAGTCTTGTCAAAAGTCTGACAAAGTGTTTGTCAGCATCGCTGATTTAAGGGGTTTCTTCTTGTTCCCATTGTGTTTCCATTGCCTATGTCTTCTTGCACCGAACCAGCCAGCTGCATAAATAAAGCAATGCTGTGAGCCAGCTCTGGCATGTTTAAAGAGTGCCAAATGAAAATATTTTAAAGCCTAATTATTTCTCTGATACAGCTGATTGATAGTGTGGTCTCACTAACAGTGGAAGAGATGATAAGGCATAGAGGTAGGAATAAAAAAATACCTTGTTAGTATAGCCATTGAGCTGTTTATCCTTAATGTTCTGTATATCGTCTTTAAAAGTCTCTGTTGTGCTTTTTTTTTTTGTTGCTGTTCTTTCTTTACAGCTCGAGAAAATTGCCTTGATCACATCACTGAAACAAATTTTATTGGCAGGTATGTCAGTGGATAATTTCAAACTTTTGATGTATTTTAAAACAAAGAGGAGAAGGGTTAAGATCTGAGCTTGGAGATTCTCTTCTAGTTACTCCTCCTTAGTAAATTTCACAATCTTAGTAAATCTCTTACAAGGGCACTTAGTGATAGGATGAGGGGTAATGGCTTCAAACTGAAAGAGGCTAGATTTAGATTAGATATTAGGAAGAAATTTTTGACTGTGAGGGTAGTGAGACACTGGAACAGGTTGCCCAGGGATGTTGTGGATGCCCCATCCCTGGAAGTGCTCAAGGCCAGGCTGGATGGGGCTTTGAGCAGCCTGGTCTAGTGGGAGGTGTCCCTGCCCAGGGCAGAGGGCTGGAACTAGGTGATCTTTAAGGTCCCTTCCAACCCAACCCATTCTATGATTTTATGATCTCTGGATTAACAGTCAGTACTTCACAGGAGCCTGGTGAAAATGAAAGAAATTAAGAGAAAATATTGGGAAGAAGTATTTTACTCACTCTCCTAGTGTAGTTCTGTATCTGATGTGGCTTCTAAATTTGCAGTCCTTCTTGTGATAGCTAGAATTCACTAATATAGTTCCACATGTTAAAATACTCCCGGACTTAATAATTTGTTGTTTAAAAGAAAAAGTCTTACTTTAGACATGTAGAGAGCAAGTTAAAAATGTGACATTGCTTTTAAATTTTTTGTTATCTACACACTGTTTGGGGTTGTTTGTTTTTTTTTTTTCCTTCAGTGCCACACAAAATTTGGAACAAGATACGGAGGAAGTAAAAGTCTCATTCCAGAACAAGGCATTAGCCTTGCAAAGGTAGAATTTTCTTCCTGTTTATGTGGAGGTTTTCTGTTTGTTTATGTGTGCACACATACTTGTGCATATACATAATTCTGATTAAAATAGGATTTCAAAGTTATGGTGTGTATTACAAACATGAGAGATTTTAGTACCATTGAACCAGTAGGAATGTGGATGGAGATACCAGAAAGAAAAAAAATTACAAGCTGAAATGTGTGAACCCAAAGGTTCCTGCAAAATTGTGAAAGTCTGGCTGTATAAATCCGTAATCATATTTCTTGGCAGTATTTTACAAACGGTGGAAACTGATAGGTGTTATACCTCTCCTGTGTTACACGGCTGTTCATTTGAATTCCCACCTTTGCCCAGCTTCCCTTCTGCAGACTCTGGGATTAATGGTGTCTGGGTACGTTTGGCAAGAGAGAAAGGAGTTGTCACTCTCACAAATAATCATTGATGCGCCTTTCTTGTCCTGAGAGTTAAGTCCCATTGTTTAACAAGGATGATATTTAAAAGGTACTGAGTATTTTATATATATAATTCCAATGTGAAAGTGGACATAAATGGAACCTTGAAAATATTTCTTCTGTTACTTATCCAAATCTACTTCTCTTGGTTTCTTACCAGTTCTCATCAGTTATGTTTCTTTCCCTACAATATGCAGGATCCAGTTTATGGTTGCCCTCAAAGACAAAGTGATGCAAAATGACAATGACTCACGGTAAGGTGTTGTTGGGGAAAGGATGTCTGGAAAGGAAAGGACTTTACACAGTTTCATGCGACACATTTCTACATTACTTCATTGTACCTTTTTGAAAAGCAAGCTTCCTTCTTGTTTAGACTGAATGATAAACCGTCACCTTCTGGCTAGAATCAGTGTGATCAGACCACTCGTACCCGGTGTGGATTTACATTTGGGCTCTGAATTAACCAACCTTTGATTACAGATCCACTAGTGAGAACTGTTTGTGGTTAAGAGTTTTTTGTCTTTAATGCATGAGTTACCTGTGTTTATAATAGCTGACCAAGTTACAGGGTTGTAACAGAACCTTGCCTCTGCTTTGCTGCCTTCATTTATTAATCATGTAGAAGCTTAATGTCTATGCAAAAAACCTGAAAGTTTCAAATACGTTTAAAATTAGCTTTTCATTTCCTGCACAATATTAATGGGTGCACACATATTAAGTGTAATATGAGAAATTTAATTTCTGTCATCAATAAAACGGAAAACATTGCATCTCCATGACATACCTGCCACTGCACCATAATTCAGGAGCTTCAATTCTTGGCCATTGTCAAGTGGCTGGGCATCCTCGATGCCTTCTAAGCTCTGTGATTTGGAATCTTAGACTGAACTGAAACAAAATTGTGCTTTATTTTGCTGTTAGGAGAAATGGGGATTTTTTGTTTAATCCAAATAACTGATTTATGCTGTTGAGTCATATTAACGGTCTGAAGGTCTGCAACTGTTGTTTCCTTCCTTAGACAGATACTGGAAACTCTGAAACACATAGTACAGCTGAGGAGTGCAGTACTTCAATATCAGAAGGTAAGTGGCAGTTGTAGCTTCTGTTGCAGTTGAGCAGGTATACCACCCCCAACATGGGCAGGAGCCCAATTAGAAAGTAAGAGGCTCGCACAAGTCATTTGAAGCTAAATAGGTGGCCCAAAGGGTGTGGTTTGGTTTCTACTGGTGTTAAAATTACTGAAATGATTACTTAAAGTGAGTAGGTAAGAAAGTCCGCTTCTAGAGCTGTCTTGACTGCTTCTGTGGATTGAATTAGCATCTTTCAATATTTTTGGGAACCAAAAGGCTAGGAATTTTTTTTTTTTTTTCTTTCAGCAAGCACATGAGAAGGAACAGAAATTGAACGACATTAAAATGAAAAGATCATGTAAGTGTTAGCTATATTGACTTTGATTGATATTTGAATGCAGAGTTCATATTTTAAAGTTTTTCTTGTAGCAGTATTAATTTGCATCTGAAGTAACTGCAAAACCTTCAACACAGTTATAAAACTTCTGAAAAGAGTAGGAAGCACAGTAAAAATGAGCTGGTGTGTTTTCTACTTGAGCATGAGACTGACATGTTAGAATGAGAGATGTAAGGAGATACTTGAAAAGAATGTGGTGGTGGTTTACTTGGTGTAAGCTCCCCAGAAAATTACACACCATTTAGTAATTTAAATCAGTCCTACAACACATGAAGGATTTTTTTTTTTGTCAGACTACACCTTTATGAAACGTTTGCAGAACAGGGGAGGGGATTTACTTACAAAGAACTCTCATAGTAGTATATATGTTGGTATTCAGTAGGCTTGTTAAAATGGGTCAAATTTAGATGTGAAGTCAATCTTTTAAGAAGGTAAATGTATTTTCTGAATGCTTCTACTGTCATATGGCCAGGCTTGCCAACAGTTTTGACGACTGTTGTTGGTTCCGTGCATAGAAGTGGTATGTATGTTGACAGTAATGAACAAACACCATGAAATATCTGTCTTTATAGGAAAACCAAACATCCCTAGTACCTTCAGAAATAAGGGAACAAATGCTGTGTCAGCATTCTTTCAAAGTACGAACTGTCCCTAAATGGTTTTACTCAGCCTAGTTTTCAGCCTGGCTTCCTATAAGAAACCAGAAATATTCACTGGTGTTGTCTATGTGACCCCTGTAGGACTTCGGTATTTGGTTTTGATCAAACTGGAAACAGGGAAAGGGTCTTAAACACCTCTGACTATGAAAGTTGTGACAACCGAAGATGGGGTGTCGGGAAGATGTTCAAATGTCCATGTCTGACAGAAATGCAGGCAGCATACAAAGTACTTTCTCTTTTCCTAGCAGCCAGGGAACCAGCGGATGTACTTTGGTACCAGGAAGCCACAGCACATTGCCTCCTGGGTGAAAGGAATATCCTGAGGTATACTGGAGGGAAGGGATGGAGTGTGAAGTTAGGGTTATTGCAGTGGAAGTGCCTTAGATGTCTCCGAGGAAAAAGCTACATCTTTAGTTCTACTGCTCACCTAACTACTTCTTAACACTTCCTTTTCCTAATAATGGAACAGCATTAAAAAAAGCCGGAAAACGGAAACTACTGGAAATTAATGAAATTATGAAAAAGAAGGAGAAGGAACAAGCGAAAATGAATGTGAGCACAACGATGGAGAAGATAAATAATATCTTTAAAAAAGAGAGAAACATGACGACAGTAATTCGAAGTGTATTCCAGGTAATGTGCTGTAGCTTTTAGAAGCAAGTTTGCCATTTTGCATTACAGTCAAGATAACATAGTGCATAGTAAATGTAACTTCAAACGAACAATGGTAATGGAAAAACTGCTGTATGAAAGGAAAACTTCTTTGCTTTAAAGGCTAAAAGCATGAAATTGTCACAACCGGCTTTGGTTGTGACAGAGTTTACAGAGTTTAGAGACAGTCTTATCAATCTATCTTTATTCCTTTGTTCCCTTAAAGGTACAAAAATCATGCATTTGTCCTTAAAGGTACAAAAATCATGCAATGTCTGTCACAGCAGTGACTGTATTTCCTTACACAGAAAGCCACACCTACACACACACCCCAAATCCGTTCCCCCATCTCATGGTTGTGAAAAATAAGTAGGCCTTAATCTGATGATACCGGTGAGCCAGACTGCTGCTCCTCAGCCTGCCCCTTCTCTCCACATGGGTGTCTCTGTGTCGCCCACTGCAGCACAAGGAACACCATGGCCAGTCTCCAAATACTTTCATCAGTGTAGCCTTCAGCCTTACGGTTGCCCGTGTATCAGGTGCCGCTGACTGGTCTGTGTGTCCCTGCAGCTGGCTGGCAGGTCATCCGGAGTGTGGAGTCAGGCAAAGTGAGGAACAAAACCTTACAATTCAGGATAGGGTGGAAGGGCCTCCTGCAGCATCCTGTGCTCAGGGCGGGGGGCCTCTACTGAAGGTCACATACGCTGTGCTGCTGTCTGGTACTCTGCATCGCACTGTGTGACTTGTCCTGGCATCCTCTGCCTGGCCCCACAGGCTTAGGTACAAAGATGTGAGGCACAGCGAATTGCAACTGCAGCACTCTTGAGTTTATTGGCAAACAGGCTGTGAAATGCCAGTTAAGCGCTCACAAAGTTTATTTTAAAAATTTTGACTGGGAAAAAGAACATATTGGAGGGCTTCAGATAGAAGACAGGATTTAACTGTGCTGTGATTTGGGGTGATCAGGAGAATTTCAAAGACGGAAAGAGAGCCACGAGTTTTTGTATTGCATGCTATGTCTACTAATAGTTTGCACTGGTAACAGTGTTACAGCTCAAATTGAGAATGAGAAATTAAACATTTTACTGGGGTTTAGATTAGATTCCTAACATTATTTTCTTTTGTATTTTGTTTTGTATTCCTGAAACCTCCTGACCTGTAAGTAGAGCAAGTCTTCTTTGGTTAAATTTAGTAATTACCGTTTTCAATCCAGAATGGCAAGGTGAGAATGTTAACTGTGTAACCTTGTGTTTGAGGCAAACTTTATTTCATGGGATTTAAAAAAAAAAAAAAAATCCCTCTAACTTCCTATGCTTAAAACAGGGACGGTGCGTGAGCACTTTTAGCAATTTCAAAGCGCCATGGGTTCTTTGCCTATATTGACAATAGGGTCTAAATTAATGCTTCCCTTTCTCCTCTTTCCCCCACCCTGCCTACTTCAAACACTGCTGTGAATTTCAAGGGCTTACAAATCAAAAATTAAAAGACAGCTTTTGAGAGATTGCACTAAGAATAATCCTTTTTAAAGGCTTTTTTTTAACCAACAATCTTTCTTTCTTATAGAATATAATAATGGCGAGCAGAGTCAACTGGGCGGAAGATCCGTCTTTAAAGGCAATTGTTCTACATCTTGAAAAAAATGTCAATTTTCTGTGAGTCAGGAGAAACGGTGTTTAATTTTATGCAGTGTATGTAATCAGTGTACTCAATTTGATAGATTAGTATGTCGCATTAGAGCACACTTCTAAGAATTTGAAAATTTAATCTTTCTGGAAGCTGTTGTTCTCTCCGGAGACTCGAAACGTGTCCATGCAACTCTTTGAAGCGAAATTCAATTCCTGATAATGCAAACAAAAAATGTTTGAACAGGTATTGTAGCTGATAAAACTACCTGAAGAGCCACTTTCACAGCTGTCCTGACCCAAGAGCTCGTTTCTCTCTGGAAGGCAGCAGTAACAGCAGAAAGAGTAATATTGTCTCTATTTTAAGCTTTTATGTAAAATTGAACTTAAACCAAGGCTCTGCCTTTTCTGCCTCAGCGGAAAGCCCACACTGGGAAACTTAGTTAAGTCAGTCTTTGTTTTTTGGGGGTTTTTTTCTTACTGAAGCAGAAAAATTTATGCTTTTAATTGTGACCGCCGCTTTGTAGCCATGCTATGCGCTGATGAGTTGAGCAGAGCATCCAGCACTAGGTGCACCGTGTCGACGCCCTTCCCACGTGAACAACGCTCGGTGAAAACGAAAAAATGTAAAAAAACGGCGGCAAAANGCGGCCGCCACTAGGGTCGTTCAGGTAACCGGACGCGGCCCGGGGAGAGGGGGTGGCAAGGGACGGGGAAGGCGGGGAGGGCGGCGGGAATCGCCTGGCTTCGCCCCCGCCGGGGCCTGAGGCGGACGGGGCCTGAGGCGGCGCCGGGGAAGCCGGTGTCCTTGGATTGGGGGCGGGGGTGAAGAGGCGGGAAGTTGGGCCCTCACGGTGTCGCCGGTGATTTGATGCCGATGCCCCGTTCTCCGGTATCAAGGGTTAGTCCTGGGCAGCCCGCACCCTTTTGTGCGCTGTTAAAAAGGGAGGGATGTCTGGTCTCTCCTGTCTACGGCATCCCTCCTCAAGGTGAAGGTGAGACGCGGAGTCTTCTTCACAAGGTGGGTTTCAGAAGCAAGCAGCGCAGCTTCAACTACCCGGCTTTATCATTTATAGCTGCTTCTTCATGGAACTTGTCAATCTCGTCCAGCCAGATGAGCAAATACGTGCAGGCACGCACACAGGTACACAGCACAGCTAGCAGTTCCATGTGCTAGAATTTTATAATTGCATTCACGCAGCTGCGGTAGCATTTTCTGCCTGCACACACACTGCTGCGAGACAAGGAAGAGAAGGCTTGTTCTTGATCAGGATGTTAGGGCGGAGGAATGCCTTTAAAAGAGAAATTTTTCCTGGGGTAAACTTACTTTAGCAAGTTAATCGGAGTGGTGGTGCAGAAAGCGGCAGTATAGAAGTGGTTGTGTAACACATTGTATGTTCCATTTTATTCCTGTGAAGGTAACGTGTCTAGAAATATATGTTACTGTCATTGTTTCTCCTGCTATCTTGCCTTGTTCTAGGTAATCAAGCCACATACTCCGCTAATTAAGTTCCCAGACAGAAAAAGTAGCCCAAGACCTAAAAGTAAGTATTTAATCTATAGATACAGCTTGCGCCACGTTTCTTTGCATTTACTGTTTTATATAAGAAGCACCACACAATTTTTCTGTTTCAACTATGCAACTCAACCAGTTTTGAGCAGGGTTTCTGGAACAGTTGTTTTAGTTTGAAGGCAACTCTTTGACTCTTCAGACTCTATACAATTTTGAGAATACACGTAATACATGCATGTCTTTATTTTTTGGTCGAGGCAGATTCACAAAGATTTCCAGTGTTGTTTTTCTAGTTAATATATTAAGTACTATTTTTCCAAATACTAATGTTTGCCTGAAATGATTGTGCCCAAGTCAAGCGGTTTTAGGTCTTTGATGATATTTGCACAAATGATGTCGCATTTTCCTTGTCTCTTCTTTTCGTGTGCAATCTCAGTGCTATTTAAAACCATGATTATAGCTGTGAGAGCCATCCCACTGTACATTTTAAGAAGTATTCCTAATGAATGCTGAGAAAAAATTTATTTCATCGCAATCTTTGACATGAATTTTTGTACCTAAACCCATGTTGATATTTATAGGATTCCCAATACTGTTACATTTAGACATCAAATTTATGTAAGTAATACATTGTTTTAATACTCCTTTTGAGTCAACAAAGCATTTGAAAATAAAGTAGGAGACGTCTTAAGAAGCTCTTTTATGTTATTCACACTTCTTTAGAAATGATACTATATCACGTTATTTGCCACAGCATTATCACATTTTGCAATTTAGCTTTATGTTTAGTTTATCCATTAACATTACAAAGTGTCTACAGCAGACATCACTGACTCTTCTGACTTAGCTGCGAACTCTTCAGGAACTATTTTCTGCAATAACTTTCTGTCAGAATTCTGCATGTTGTGCACAGTCAGCCTGATGCACCACCTCTCAAGCCAGTGACCTGCTTTATCAAAGGCTTGAAAACGTGTTACTTACCTCTTGTTTATGTCTGCATGGGAAGATTTTTGTGGCTGTATGTTCTAACTTGATCAGATTCTGTCGTCTCATTAGTAAATTTCAAGCTGCCTCATCTTGCTTGAATGCTGTAGCAATAACTGCATTTCACTGTACCAGGCCGTTGCTTCTGCATAGCCAAACAAAGCTCTGCAGATCGAAACTAAACTTTTAGAGGTGTGGGTTCTTGAAAGGCCAGCCAAATTCTTTCACCATATTACTACTGCAACATGATGGTCTCAAGGGAGACCTGGGGAGGGAAGAATGTAGTAGAGACTGTATCTGAGTTAAAACAGCAGCAGTATTAAGTCTGGTACTTTTGGGTCTTTATTTCTGATGTTTTTAATTGGGAAATGCATCTACTCCATAAAATCGTATCATAGAATCGCTGAGGTTGGAAGGGACCTTTAAGATCATCAAGTCCAACCATTAACCTACCCTCACAAAAGCCACTTCTAAACCATGTCCCTAAGCACCCCATCTACCTTTTTTTAAACACCTCCAGGGATGGTGAATCCACCACCTCCCTGGCGAGCCTATTCCAATGTTTAATAACC
>VXBH01003567.1:0-13146 GCA_013400035.1 Rynchops niger | reverse complement strand
GCCGTAACGGCCACCAACGGTCCCCCGCCGAGAGATGGCGAGGCCGGGGCGGAGCCTGCAGCGCCTGCGGCAGACGTTAACGGGGCGTCCCGGCACCAACGGCCGCTCGCCGAGATGAGGAGGCAGGGGCGGAGCCTGCAGGAGCGGCGGCCGGGCCCCACCCCCTTAGAAGGCGGGCCTAGGGAGCGCGAGCGATCGGGAGCGCGGCACGTCAGTTGGGGCGGAAGGGCGCGGAAAGCTGAGGAGGGGAGCTCGGCCGCGGTCTCTACCCGAAAGATGCAGCGGAAAGCTGAGGAGGGGAGCTCGGCCGCGGTCTCTACCCGAAAGATGCAGCTCCCTGCGCCTTCTGCGCTTGCCAGAGCAGACGTAGCCGTGCAAACAGAGCTCCCCTGGAAGCGTGCAGCCACCCAGGCCTCTCTGGCTGCAGGGAGTGCCTTCACCTCCCCCGGCTAGTGGGTGGTAGAAGGGGTGACAGCTGCGTGAGGTGCGACCAGGGGCATGATGTACTCAGCCTGGTAGCAGAGCTAAAAGAGGAGGTAGAAAGGCTGAGGAGGATCAGGGGGAGCGAGAAAGAAATTGATTGCTGGAATCAGGCTCTGACCTCCCTGAGTGAAAAACCAGAAGAGCCACCAAAAGAACCCTGAGCTAAAGGAGATCTGGTATCCTCCCCCTGCCGGACTGAAGGCAGTGGCCAATAGGAGGCTAGCGAATGGAGGCCAGTCTGTAGTAGGGAGCCCAGTGAATCCTCTCCTTGCCCACATCCCCTAACCAGGTGCCTCTGTATAATAGGCATGAGGCTCTCAAGGAGGTAGGCTAGCCCATGGATGGCATGGAAGATGGTTCGGCTGCACCAGAAGAGATGCCAGGACCAGTAAGGCCTACCCACCGTTTAAAAACTGCCTCCACAAGGAAGAAGCAGCGGGTTATAGTAGTAGGCAACTCCATTCTAAGGGGAACAGAGGGCCCAATATGCCAGGCAGACCCTCTTCATAGGGAAATATGCTGCCTCCCTGGGGCCTAGGTCAGGGATGTCACTAGAAAACTTTTGAATGACTTTTTCATCTTGGTCTTCACCGACAAGGGCTCCAACCAGTTGCAGAATGCAAAGGCAGTGTCTATGAAAATGAGCAACCGCCCACTGTAGGAGAAGATCAGGTTCGAGACCATCTGAGGAACCTGAAGGTGCATAAGTCCTGATAAAATCCATCCACGGGTCCTGAGGGAGCTGGCAGATGAAATCACTAAGGTGCTTTCCAGTATATTTCAAAAGTCGTGGCAGTCTGGTGAAGTTCACGCTGACTGTAAAAGGGGAAACATAACCCTCATTTTCAAAAAGGGGAAAAAGGAAGACCAAGGGAACTACAGACTGGTCAGTCTCACCTCTGTGCCTGCCAAAATCATGGAGCAGATCCTCCTGGAAAGTCTGCTAAGGCACATGGAAAATAAGGAGGTGATCGGTGACAGCCAACATGGCTTCACCAAAGGCAAATCGTGCCTGACAAATTTGTTGGCCTTCTATGATGTTGCCACTGCTTTGATAGATAAGGGGAGAGCAACCAACGTCATCTACCTGGACTTATGCAAAGCATTTGACACGGTCCCGCAATACATCCTGGTCTCTAAATTCCAAAGGCATGGATTCGATGGATGGACCACTGGGTGGATAAGGAACTGGCTAGATTACTGCAGTNACAAATACAGGTTGGGTGGAGAATGGCTTGAGAGCAGCCCTGAGGAGAAGGACTTGGGGGTGCTGGTGGATGAGAAGCTCAACATGAGCAGGCAATGTGCACTTGCAGCCCAGAAAGCCAACCGCATCCTGGGCTGCATCAAAAGAAGCATGGCCAGCAGGTCAAGGGAGGTGATTCTCCTCCTCTACTCTGGTGAGACCCGACCTGGAGTACTGTATCCAGCTCTGGAGTCAGCACAAGAAGGACATAGACATGTTGGAACGGGTCCAGCGGAGGGGCCACGAAGATGATGAGAGGGCTGGAGCACCTGTGCTATGGGGACAGGCTGAGAGAGTTGGGGTTGTTCAGCCTGGAGAAGAGAAGGCTCCAGGGAGACCTTATAGCAGCCTTCCAGTACCTAAAGGGGGCTTGCAGGAAGGATGGGGAGGGACTCTTTATCAAGGTGTGTAATGATAGGACGAGGGGTTACAGTTTGAAATTGAAGGAGCGTAGCTTTAGACAGGATATTAGGAAGAAATTCTTCCCTGTGAGCCTGGTGAGGCACTGGAACAGGTTGCCCAGGGAGATTGTGGATTCCCCATCCCTGGAAGTGTTCAAGGCCAAGCTGGAATGGGCTTTGAGTAACCTAGTCTAGTGGGAGGTGTCCCTGCCCATGGCAGGGGCGTTGGAACTAGGTGATCTTTAAGGTCCCTTCCAACCCAAACCATTCTATGATTCTGTGATTTTAGATGTAGCATGTTACCAAGGAGAGACATGTGCTGTGTCTTTTCATAAAAGATTTTTGTTGTCTCCTCTTTTTTTCCTTTTTCCTTAGCCCATAAAAGTCACTCAGGATATGAAAAGAATAACACAACTCTTTGTTTATGGCAAACACAGCATTAATGTGTATCTTTCTCTTTTGCATTTTCTTTCTGATCTTCCAGTGTGCAGGGCAATTTGCCTGCTAATTCATTTAAGGCTTCTTTTTGTGAGCCTGTCTGAACGCTTAGTAGAATAGGAAAATTTGCAAGCATAAAAATGCAGAAGTATTTCCCCCTCTAGCCATTTGGAATGATAAATAGCATCTCCAGCAGAAGGGTTACATGCATGTGTACTACTGTGATAGTGGCTGAGCAAGGGGCTCATGGGATCCTCTTACTGCTCAGAAGTGAAATTGAGGGCAAGATTACAGATGCCCTTTTGGCTGGACCAGATCATCTGGGGACATCCTGTCTCCACAGAAGGAAGAATCTGTTCATCTAGTATACCTGTAAGTGAAGAGAGCGACTGAGCTGCTGCTATGGGGCAGAGACTCATTATACAAAATGATACTGAACCCTCAGTACAGGCATGACCCAAATCGTGGTACCTGACCCTGCAACATGCAAAGCATCCACTAAGAGGCACCGTTTTGTACTGTCAGTGGGAGACAGTAACCTTACAGGTGAATCAGGCTTCTCTGTTGCCATACTGTAGGTGTAGAGAAAATTTCTGCTTAATATGGTGCCACTATCCTCACATACTTGCAGACACTTCTCATTCACCTGCGCTCTTGGTGTTTCTCTGCAGGTTTATTTTCCCTCTTGCTCCAGGCAATGAAGATTGATTCATAAAGCACAGATCTGCGCTTTGCAAGGTCAGCATCAGCAACGTTGTTACTGTGTGCATAGTTTATAAATCCAGCAAAATTATTTTAAACGTTAAGCACAGAGGGATACAGTGCCTGTTAATTGGAAATCTCCAGGTCTTTTTTTTTTTTTTTTATGTATTACTAAAAAGCAAGCATTCTTTCTTGTATAAATTGAGAATCAGGTTTTATTTGCATTGTGCTTTCACAATGCATTCTGGCTAGTTAAGCTGAGTCATGACTGATAATGACTGAGTGTTTTTTTGTAGCAGTAGAAACACAGCTAAGGTTTCCTCCTCACGCTCAGAACCCAGCAAAAGAATTTGGGAAAACATGGTTGAAGAACCAGAATGTTTGTGAAATAACAAGGAAGAAAAACTGTCTTGGAAATGTTTGATCTTGGGTCTCTGTCATGGGTTGGGTTTCAATTCTCTGTGAGCAGGGTTTAACCAGCAAAGAGCATATGTTATGCAACCTACTCAAACACCAGGGGACTCATCTGTGCCTTTGAATTTGGGCTCCCCACTGGACAAAGTGTAATTTCTCATTCTGTGAATTGTCCAAGAACTTATTAATTCAAGGTCAGAATAAATCTATCCAGTTATGATTTCCAGACTTACCAGAGGCTGCATCTCTCCTTTGTCTAGGGATATTCTAGGGAGAAAAGCTGAAATGTTTAGGGGAAGAATAACACACCTTTGCCACTTAGCTTATGAAGGAGGACAGTAGGTCTGCTGTCCTTAGCTCTGTACTGGGTAAGAAGGAAGAAGTTTATTCCTGTGAGCCAAAGGAATGCATTGAGCAGCACGTTCCTCAAGGGGAGTAGACAACCTGCTCAGATTTCTCATGAAGATCAGAAAGTCCTGATAGATCCCTATCTCCATGATACATGCAGATGGACTGTTCTGAATTCTTTATTCCAAGTGTTTTGCCTTGGATATGTTGAAAAAGAGAAGAGGAGGGTGAGAATGCAACCAAGAAGGGGAAGGGAACTTGACAAGAAGGCAGGGAATGAAGGAAAGAGGACATTATCAGAAGAGAAGAGAATAACATAGTAAAAACCAGGATGTGTATATGTGAAGGTACAAGTTTGTATCTGAAGGTCTAATGCAGGTGGTTAAAGGAAAGCAAGTGAGAAAGACAAAAGGTTACGCAGAATAAGCTTCAAAGAGATGTTTCAGTATTTTCACATTATAACAACCCTCTCTACAGAAAATGTTGTTTCATTAAAGCTGATTTTAGCTCCATGGTTTGATTTTTAAGTGTGGAAATGAAATTGACAAATATTTTTTCCAGTTTTCCTTTTAATTTAAACAAAGTGTTGTAAAAATACGCTTAAAATTTAATTTACAGGGAAAGAAAATATGACAGTTTTGTCAATTTAATTTAATTGAAAATATAAACATTTGTTGTTTGGAAACTTTGGAAGGCAGATTGCAGCATTTTTCAGAATTGTAAAACACAGCGTGTTTGGTACAGTGGTGGTTTTTTTTGCTCCAATTTGGAGGAAAAGTAATTCTGGGATATAGAAATCTCCAGCCAAAAGACATTCCATTCTTGCACAGTGCCTTAGGTACTGCAATCACTGTGGAGCTAAGCGCTTCCCATTTGCTGTTCTGCAGCCTGCCTTTGCTCAAAGCTCACCGTAACTGTTCACCTGGGCCCTTGTGGCAGGGCTTTCCTGAGCTGCCAGGGCAGTATTTTTTCCCTTGTTTCATTCTGCTAGTCTCACATGGTTTCCCTCTTGGCCTTTTAACTACAAGCCCACATACTGATCTTATGGTTCTTATGGGATGCCATTGCCATTGGCATGGAGAATCACTCTTCCTGGCCCTTTCCTACAGCTCATCTTATGGCTTTTTAGTTTATATTAGGGGAGCCCAAAACCTAGAGCAGAGCAAAGTAGACAGTGGTCATTTAGATACCTGGACAGGATTATCCAATGAAACACATGCTCAAAAGTTTAGTGCCAATCCTGTGTCCAACTGAGCAGTCAGCATGAAGAGCATCATGAATGGAAACAGGCCCCAGGATCTGGAGCAGGTCCCGATGGAAGGTACAAGTTAGGATACAAGGACAAAGTGTTAGGATACAAGGACAGTGATGGCTGCCGTCACTATCACAACCTGCTGTACTGGAGAGACCACAGAGGGGGATGCTCATCTGGCAATGACTCCCAGCTGGTTACAGGAAGAGGCTTTCCTTTCCTTTTTTTGTTCTCTCTCTTTCTTTTCCCATTGTTTTTAATACCTTTGGTAACTTTGCAGTTTGTGTGTGTACCTTCACCTCCAGACCCTGCTAATAAAGCTTTGTGAATTAAGCCTGTCTCAGGATCGTTCATGCAACACTCTTTCGAACAACTGTACTATTCAGTACAAAGGCTGACTGTTGGTAAATGTGATTTATTGCAAGGTCTGCTTGCTTTGAGTAAGACACACACATCTCTGTCAAACTCTTCCTGATTTGACCAAACAAAGAGTTTTCTTCTTGCAGGATATAATAGGCACCCAAGAATTTATCTGTGTCCTTATGTGTATTCTGTGCCATGCGGTCCTGCTGTTTCCTCCCTACACAGGGTGAATTTCAGCTTGAGGGGAGGATTAGGCAAACCTGCACAGTCACAGCATCAAGTGCCAATAGGCAGATTGCCAGGAAAGATCAAGGCTGAAATGGAGAGCCAAAAAAGCAAGCTGTTTCTTACTCTTCTCTCATCATTGCTTGTTTTCCCCCATGTATTTCCCCAGCACCATCAGGTTTAAACATCTTTTGCATAAAGTAGTTCATCCAGGTCCTCTGACAGCATTAATTCCTTGGCTAATATGGACTAATATATAACCAGTCAAAGGCAATGGAAGGAGTATGGCAGTTTTTGACTAGTCATGCCCAAAAGGATTTCACTATCTTTGATGCTAGTGGCTACCCAGAGAGTGTTTGTGGCCTATTTGTGGGAGACAACATCATCCTAGTTCTGTGAAAGACACCCCTTTATAGCGCTGGTGGAGTGGAAAGGGTTGATCAGCCTCTTGGAGTGCATCTCTCTCTCCGCACAAATGCTGCAGAGGGAGACTAAATGACTAATATATGCTAGGCACTTAAGTTTTAGATAGCTAGAAGTAGGTAAGATGAAACCCAACCTAAGTGCGTGCTCTGCTCCTATTTATCGTCTGCTTTTTTCAACAGTGCTCCTGCTCTAGCCTTATCTAAAGAGCATGTAGTAGCACTATGTCCTGGCAAAGCACTTGCTTCTGCTCTCCCTGAAATCAGTGGGAGCTTTTGATTGCTTTTCATAACTGCAGAATCAAGCCTAATGCCCCTTCTTGTTTGGTACAAATGCAACTACTAAATAGCGAAGACAGATGCTGCTATCCCAGCAGCAGAGCACGTTAAAGGACTCAGCCTGTGGATCTCCCTGTCCTTCTCTCGGCTGTCCAATTCCCTCCCCACCTCCTACCCTGCAGGAGATCACCCAGGGTAATTATGCACTTTGTTTATATCTGCTTCTTAATCTAACGGAGAATTGATCACTCTTACAAAGTAGTTACCACCCAGGGGATGGAAATGGAGCCGCATTTTTCTCCTGATTGGGTACACCTCATTAGGTCCACGACAGCCTTCCGCTGAACTCCCTGCCAGGGTAATTGGTAGTGACAATGGTATCGTTTTGCCACATAGCAGTCAGCATTGGCAGGAACAGCCAGATCTCAGAAACACACAGAAGGAGATGAATCAAAAAGATTACAGAGATGTCACGAGATTAGTAATTAAATAAGACGTCCAGAAAAGCGTGTCTTAATTTTTTTAAGAGATGTTGAGGACAATCATCTGTTTTAAGTAACACATGACCCAGCATATAATTATGAAGTGCCAGTTAATAGAATTATCAGCAGACCACAGAAACATCCAATATTGTCTGTAAATAGAGCTCAATGGAAGAGACAAACTCATCTTCCCTTTATTTTCCTCCTAGATACCATCCAGAAAGACTTGCATGTGTGGGCTTTTTTTTTCCACTGCAAATAAACTTCAGTGAACTGTTTACTGGTGACTGTAAGACCTGCTGGATGGAGTTTATTGTGAAACCCAAGAAGGTGACTATGTTCGGCTTACAATGACAGAGCTACTGTGAAACCGCTGTTAAAATTGTCAGAGAAGATATAGCAAGGCTAGATTGACATTGCTCTGACCCAGTCTGCTGCTGCTGTACTCTGTAAGCAATCTCATTTGACCTCATTTGCACCACTTACATTTGATCTTGGTGCCACGTAAGCAATTAAATTATCACAATGAACAAACTGTTCATTTCTTTCCATAAAATGTGGGGAATTTTCTGAAAAACTTTAGTGTTTGATTTGCAAGTAGAGATGACAAGCGTAAACAGGATCCAGGAATACTTTGATCGTAATTTCCAGGATTATTGTAAGAATTTGGCTGGAATGTGACAACAGCATTTTCTCTGAAATTTTTAAATACATTTAACTAAATTATATTGCAGTAATGTGCAGGAAAACCTGTGTAGTACCACTAATAGAGCCCATACAGAAGTACAAGAGAAGACAATGCCTGTCACAAGGATCATAAAATCTGAATATCATACTTAAAGGCTTTGCCTTCACAACTTTTTACTAGTTTAATTATATTATATACAGAGCTGTTCAAACAATGTGTGGACCAGTCAAAACATATGCTAAATATATAGTTTCTATTAAGCTTTGCAGCATAAACAAACCACATAGCACAGCACACTGTCTGCCAAAAGCTGTCATGTGGCTAGATATAGTCTTAAGGGACATATAAAATTAGAGCTTTTGGAAGTATGGCATTTTTTATGTCAAAGATGATGGGTTTGAAACAAGTAAGATTGATTAGCCATATAAATGTCTTTATTAATACTTCATAGGAAGAGGGTTTCTTCTATGAAAATCTAATCCTGAATCCACCCCCCATTCCTTTCCAACTGAAATACAAATAAAAAACATTATTTTTCATTGTTGAATTGTATTTTATTTAATTTTATAACAAAAAAACCCTTTTAAATGGTAAACTATGCCTTTTATTCCTGAAAAGGAGCTGAAATGCTCTGTTTTGACAGTTTTGCAATATTTTCTTGAAAAAATGTGTAAAATACTCAGAAGGAATGGCCTACTCACATTAATTTTTTTTTATTATTTAATTAATCAATAATTTCTGACAGGAAACTTCAAAAAATCATTTCAGTTCTAGTCAATATAATGTATAGAAGTCTGGGATAATGCCATTACCTTTAATTGCTTGTGATTTTCACTATCGTAAAAGAACTCAGCATCATGTCTCTCAAAATTTTGTTGAAACTGTGTAAATCATGTAACCTTCCTGATGATACAACACTGATGTATCTTCTTTGATAAAGATCTATTTCCCCCCAGAATCTGGGAAGAAAAGGCATTTTTCTTTCTTTTTTAATGACATTTTCTGAATCTGTAGTTTCTGCCTTTGTCTCTAGTGTTTGTTCTCCCTTTTTATTTTCGTTTCTTCCAACCTTGATCCATTTTCTTGCATGGCACCAGGTTCACCGTTCCCTGTCCTTTGCTCCCAAACTTTAGAAAGGCAAGGAGAGCTTTTCTTTTAAAGGAGTTGAACTGCAGGTGCAAGTAACGTGGAAAAGCACACTCTCCTCTGTATGTTATTTGAGGAGGCAGGAACAGACCTTGACTTCATTTGGAACCGTATTTTTTTAATTTCTCTAAACTAAACATGGGGACCAACGCATTTGTTAGATATACATTGCTTGATTATTGCCTTATGTTTTCCGTTATGCTTCATTCACAAAGAAAAGTGGGCACCTTTAAGGCAGTGCCAGCAGCTGTTTAGAAAGGAACCAGCAAAGATTATCTCCACCAAAGGGGTATTATATAGGGTAGAAGGCATAAGTAAGCACACCTGCTGCCTCACAAACTTGAGTGCTGGGCAGCCATGGTGGGTAATGACAACTGGGTTCAGGACAGCCTCTCAGGACTAATATGTATGCAGAAATAAATCAAAGTAACGATGGACTGGACAAAAAATACAGGCTCCTGAAACCTTCTTAACAACAGGCTTGCTCTACAGGTTTTTTTTTTTGTTGTTGTTGTTGCTCCCATGCCAAGGCAACCACCTGAGAAAGTCAAGAAGGAAACTTCAAAAGTCAGAAAGGATATCTGTCTCCTTTAGAGATGTGATGGGAATGGTGCTTAAGGACATATAGCCTCAGATTTGCCTGTTCCCCTTATGTACTCTTTCTCTCTGTAAAGCGATTACAAATCCAGTGCTATTCATACTGGCTGATTTGCCTGCCTGTGTCTTTCCTTACCTACAGAGAATCCCGCATGGAGCTTTTAGTACCTGCCCTGACCTTTTTTTGTGTGTGCTGGGGCTATCAAAACATAGGCTGTCTGCTGAAGTGTCATCTCTCATTTAGGGGGGCCATTTCTTTTACCTGGTTTTAGAAGCTCTTCTTGTTAACTGCCTTTCCCTAGCATGTGAGAAAGGCAGCCTTTTCCTCTAAGCCATATTTCACATGGGATAAACCTATGTCACACAAACAGCAAGAAGGGATTTGCCTATGCTGTGTCTTTAATCCAGTCTAACTCAGAGCAGATGGCTCTGAGAGGCGTGCATGGCCGTATCTGCAGTACAAGCCTGTCCCTCCCCATGCCAGCACCAGCTCACCACCAGCAGGGCGGTCCTCAGCTGCCCTTGCAACTGGAGTGGCAGGAGGCTCCCCTACTCTGTCGCCTGCTTGCAGGAGACTAGAGTGTCTTTTCACATGCCTGCCTCATCTTATTATTTGTAATCTTCTGGAAGAGGTTAGTTAACCTTAAACCTTCTTCTGTCCCTTAAAATCCCATGACCTGGAGGACGTGGAGGAGAGACACTATCTGGTTAGTGGCTTAGGGTGCATGGAGGCCGGAGTCCTCTGAGGGGCAAGGAGCTGCAGCTGCAACATGTGATGCTCAGCTGAGAGGTGACATCGAATCAACAGTGAGAAGTGATGGGTTAACTTGCTGTTTTCCTCTTTCAGAATTGGACTGAAATACCCTTGGAAAATACCTGGTGATGGGTTTCACCAGCAGGCCCTGGGAAAGACTGACCACCCTAGTGGGTCTCGTGAAATCTCTAGTTTTGGTGTCCTATAGCTGGTTGTCAGTCCTGCCAGATGCTGTAAAAGACAAAGTCAACAGGCTGCGTCTAAACTAGGCTTTCTTCTGAAGGGAGAAAGGATGTGGTTTCCTTCTGACCCAATCTGGTATACAGGATGGATGGCCTCAAGTTTTCAAAAATTGTGAGCAAGGCTCACTCCAACCCAATAACAAGGTGCTAAGATCATAACTTTGTCATTTGAATTACCTTCTGATTTTCAAATTTAGTCAAGAGGTTTTTTGCCTCAGTCAGGAGGGGTAAAAAATTTTTTTGTAATGGAAGCTGACAATCTGTCAGAAAATGTAAGTATAGAACCTTTATGAAAGACACCATATATAACAGTGTCACGATAAAAATCACTGACACTGGATCCATTTTTTGCCCTGAAGTGTACAGAGTGACAGCCCTTAGAATTTTTATGCCAGCAAGAGTAGCTGCAGATCCTATCATTATTTACCTAAATGAAATGTATAATCCTTTTACTGAAACATTTTCAGCTAGAAATCAGCCCTCATAATTTAGTGGATTCAGCTCAGATACTTATTCTGTCCCCATCAATCCAGTATCTGAGCAGCTCATAAAATTAAAATATACTAAGAATTTCAAGGTCACTGCCTGTTGGTGGTAATTAAAGTAGTCTCTCTTTTCCATGAAGAACTGATTGCTCTTTTTTTTTGTACATATGATTCTATACTTGGTTTTGCACGTCATTTGTACATGACAGAAGATCATGGGATGGTTTTGTTCAAAGAGATCAGATTTTAACCTGAAATCAGGCTAATTGTTCAGAGTAGGGTCAGCTATTCCACAAAATCTAAGTGTGTTTATGATGTCTGTCTTGGAAGGGAAAAAATATCCCTTGCTCCAACAAAACAGGAATGCTAACAGTGTTCAAAGACTAAGGAGGCAAGACAGTTTTTTTAAGTCTCCTACAGCATTGACGGCATGAAAAATGAGACCAGGAGATACACATGAACAATGAGATGTCTAAAGTGTTAAATAAATACTTCGTGTATCACCTCCTGGATTTAGAGATTTGAAAAGAAATCAGGCTCAATAATCTATACACTTTTGTAAATCTTATTCTTTATTTTTCTTCTCAATTAGGTGGCCTAAATACCTTTGTGAAGGCCCTCTCTGTCCTAACAAGAATGTGACCATAATGCAAAGTCTAAAAAGCACAAATAAGGTTTGATTAGAGAGTCCCTTCTGTTAGGACAGTAAGCTTCTTGATTCAGCTTTTCAGATAGACCTAAATATACTGGATTTAGTACTATGGCACCACAAATATGACACGATAACGTGGTCATTAACCCAAAGGACAGAGGACAGTCCTCCAGGTAATCAGTGTTTTGTGATATTCTGGGCAAAGAAATCTTGGTATTTCTGCACAAGTGGCTACTGCTGCATTAAATACAAGCTGTAGATGTATATCCTCTGTCACTAGCATGGTGCAGTGCTGGGCATGAGCTATCAGACTGTGTTTGTTCTCTTTCCTCAGCTAACCACTCTCATGTTGTTAAGGACTGAAGCAGGGAAACTAACTGTATCTTCTGTCCCCTCTACCAGGTCCCCCCACCATGGGTTACCCAAATAGCACTGTGTTCAACTGCTGTCCCAGCAGTGGCAAAGGGAGTTTGTGCCTAAGGGGTTAACAAGAAAACACATTCAAATTCCCAGAAACTCAGCAAATCCACCTTTCTACTCTAGGAGTCAACCCTCACCACTACCCTGTGAGGTAATTTGCAGTGATAGTGTTGGACAAACCTACTTTGTTTCCCTTGATTCACAGATCAAAGTCAGGAGTACAATTCTTTGGTATCCAATACATAAATCCCTCCTGCTTCAGAGGCATCCACTTAAAAGAATACATTGACCATATATATGTGTAAGTATATATCAGTTTAAGAGATTATGTTTCCCACGCAGCAGACAGAAAGAAGAGCAGAATACCATGTTAAAAGGTGTACCTGAGAAAAGGATAAACTCAGTAATTAAATATTCAAATTCCAACGCACCCGGTGGGGATGACCTTAGAGACCCAACACTGATGGCAATGCATTTATTGCTATTGAGTTTAATTTCACTCTTCTGCCCTCACAGTGCGTAAGGGAAGAAAGTCATGGGGAAAATCATGTAAACCAAGCCGGAGGCACAAGCAGGCTGTCATTCTTCAGCCTCAGACAGCAACAAAGAACCACGCAGCCGCCCTCTCAAACCCCCCACGGCCGTGGGGGAAGAATCGGAAGAAAAAGGCAAAACTCGTGGGCTGAGACAAAGGCAGTTTAACAAAATGGCAAGGGGAACAGGAAAACAACAACAATAACAATGCTGATAAAGGAATGTACAAACACAACTGTGGTGCCACTGCTCACCGACTGGACCCTTCATGCCCCATCCCACTCCCAAACGGCAACTTCCCAGCTACAGACTGGGCATGGCTCAGATGGGATGGAATACCTGTATCTCCGCCAGAGCCCGAGGAAAATTAACCCTATCCCTGCCAGAACCAGCACACAGACTCTTACTCATACCTCTGTAAAACACTCTCTAAAGCTGAAAAGGAAATAATGGGGGTAGGTACTTCATGGCTGCACAGCAGGAGAGCTATTAGGGAGCAGCTGTCGTAAAAGGCACCCCTGATTCTCCAGTCACTCAATTTTAGTTGAATATGTGTCCTGGTTCCAGCGGGGA
>VXBH01003566.1:17060-33340 GCA_013400035.1 Rynchops niger | reverse complement strand
ATTTGTCTCTTTTTTTTTTTTTTCAGGACATGTTGTAAAGCTGAGTTAATTCCCTTCTTGCCCGAGTGCGTTACGGAGGGGGACTGGCGGCGGGGGGGGGGCTCAGTGCTGTGGGCAAACACCCGGCTCCTCATCAGTGCCGGAGTCTTGGAAAATGGATTTTTATTTGAGAACGATTATAAATTACAAACAGGACAATTTATTCCCCTGAAATGCTGTTGTGTGTACTCACAGAGACGCCTCTTAACGTGCTTGATCAACACGATTAAAATAGCTTGGTAAGGGACTACTTAACTCAAAAGCCAATTAGCCAGATGCTACTGTACGGCGTGAATTATGCCGTGGCCGGGGATGGCCCCTGGTGCCGCCGGCCCAGAGCAACCCCATCAAAATCCCTCCCGAGGAGCAGATTTATCGATTCTTCCGAACTCCAGGTTTCTCAGCAAAAGCATCTTCCTTAGACTAATAATAAAAAAAAAAAAAAAAGATCCAGACAAATTTCTCGCTGTTTATCATCTTTCCCTTCAAACGGGGAGCCATCGAGTTCCAAAAGTTTGCTGAAATAATCTGTCTAGACGGAGCCAGAGCAGCGCGGCGAGAGAACGCCACGGGTGGGGGATTTAGAAGCCGGTTCTCTTTTCACTTGCTGTCTGTAAAATTTTGGATGTTTTCCTTCTTTCTCAATTAGCTGGAATATGCTGATATTTGTGCATTTAACAATAATGTGCGTTGCCAGTGTGATTTGGAAAAGTTTTACGTCGTCAGCTTGAACGCTGGCAGCTCTGGGAGGAGTTTGGTTGCTCCGGCCATAGCAGGAGGGAGTTGGGTTTCTGCGGGTTGTATTGCTCCCCCATTGATTCTGTTATAACTACGATATTTTATTTTAATCCTGCAGGTAGATTTCTTGATGTTTTTGTATCGATGCTTTACCGTTCCTACAGCCACGTACTGCGCGCTGGATAAGCCTTATATTGCCCTTATCTGAAGGAGCTCCCCACTTGTAATGAGTTTATTTGAACTTGCATTAACCTTTGCTATTTTACCAGGCTTGAAATTTCCACTTGGGTTTTAAAAACGCTTGTGTGTTTTACAGCCCCCTCATGCCGCTCTGATTAAGGTTCCCGGCTAATTGGCGTGTTGAAATTTCCAGCCCCTCTGCCGGCAGAGGCGCGGAGCTGAAGGCCTGAACCCCGATTTTGGCACGAGCCGGAGCCACTTTTGACCGGCTCTAGATTCTTACCACGGGGTATATGGGCCAGAATATTAATTGCATCATCAGGGAGTAAAGATTTGCCATTTTATACCCATCAGATACATCAGTGGGGTTTTGTTTCCGCTCCTTTATTTTATTACTTTTGTGCGTGGAATTTAGCTTGCCAAAGAGTAATTCAGAACCTGCCGTTTGTTGTTTGTTTTCCCCCCAAGACTTAATTACTGTTTATTTTCCTCCTTTGAAGTGGCTAAAACTATATTTCTCGGGTGATAAGGTGTTGTGTTTTTCGGGCTTTTGGAGATTTCCTGATAACTTCGTTGCTGGCAACTTTTGGTTTTTTACAGCTTGTTTCTAGACTTTGCCTGGATGGATTGTTCTCGCAGTTATTTGCTTTTTGCGGATGTACGTGCAGAGGCAGTTTTTAAGTGTTCCTTTGTTTCGTGAATTAAGTTTGAGACAACTTGAGGGAGTTCACATAAAGTATTCTCCAGCGTGACGTGACGGGCTTTTGTCAGTGCCTGTGTATTTCCACGCTCCCTCCGGATTCCAGCACGCTCGCCTTTATTTAAAAAATGAAATTATAAAGACGACTCTAAAGCACAGCTGTGGGGTTGAGGTTTTTTGTTTGTTTGTTTTAAATCTCTGAGCAGGCGTTTAGCTCTGGTGTCATAGGTCGGTGCGTGAGTATTTGCCTTCTCCTCAACCCAGCATTATCTTAAAATCGCGGGAGGTGCCGGGGGTTGCCAGCGGCTGGAGGCTGTGCCGGAGCGTTTCCTGCTCCGGACACGAAGCAGCCGGGCAGGGAAGTGAAACTTGGGTGTAATCGTGCAAATCAAATCAAATCCCATCGGCTGCGCCAGCTCTGAGCTCGACCTGCCGGCAGTCTCCAGGCGTCGGGCTCCGGGGCCGCTCGCCATCCCCACACGGCAGCTTCATCCCTCGCTAAATTCTCCGGCTTCTCTATTTTTGAGCAGAGTTTCAAATGCCTCATTTTTTTACCGGGTGGTATTTAGTGCCGCAAGGCATCAAAGCGAATGAAGGCGTTTAATTCGGAGAGCTGAAGGGGACGAGGCAGGAGTTTGTAACCACCCCTCCTTTTGGGACTCTCTTTCCAGGTAAAAAAAAATGCCTTTGCACAGTCTTGTTTTGCGCAGACAGTGAGTGTTGACTCTGTCTCGGATTTGGATCACCAGGGTCACCGCTTAGGAATAAGTTTTGAACTCCTGTGAAGGAAAATCCTAATGATAGGAAAGGTCTATTTTTAAATCAAAACAGGCTCGTTAAGACCCTGTTGCCGAGCCCTGGGGCCGTGTCGCCGTTCTTGAGTTGCAGGAGCGTGTCTGAATTCCTCAGACATGGAAACCGTATCCCTAAAAATAATCCTCCTCATTGGGGTGGACGGGAGGCGAACTTCTAATTATTTCAGGAGCAAATGAGATGCGCGTTCCTCAGTGCTGTCATTTCATTTTTCAAGAGCGCGTGGGTTTTGCTAAAATGTCCGAGGTCTCCCGATGTTTACTAAAATATTTTGCATCTTCAGTTGCCTGTGTTTTACGTATTGAAATGGCAATTTGGGTGTTTTTTTCCTGCTGTGTTGTGAACGCGGCTTTGAGGTTTTGTGACGGGGGCCGGCTCCCTGCTCGGGGCGAGGCGGGTTTGCGGTGGCAGAGAGGTCCCCATTGTTCCCTTACCTTGTTTCTCCTGCTGTTCTTTGTTTAACCTGTCATCCCGCTTGACGTGCTGCTGCCCCAGCTTTCCCTGGCTCCTTAAATCGGGAGCAGAAGGGAAACACACGGATGTAACGCCACGCGGAGCTGCCCCTGCACTGCCTCGCTGCGGGAGGGTTGCCTTCCGTCCTCTCTTGAAATAAGCGTTTAATATTTGTCAGGTTTTGGGTGCTGGCAGCAAAGTGAATTTGGCCTTCCCTGGGACGCTGCTTGCATCCGCACGCCAGAGGTCTAAGAGTTCGCGTGATCACGAGTGTTGTCACCGAGCGTAGAACCACGCTCTCGGTCCGCTCTTACGGCCGTAAATGCTGGCGTTTGTGTAAATGTTGGTTTTATGATGGGTTCTGAACCTCCCTGGTTCTACCGCCCGCGTGCTGAAGGGACGGTGTCTTTCAACAGGCGTAATTCAAAGCTACTGTAACTGCACCAAGGCTGTAGGGATCTCATTGCTTTATATTTAATGTTGCTTTTTATTCTGGCCGGTTGTTTCCCCACACCTTTAAACAAAATAGAAATTTTACTCTTCAAACGCGTGAGCAAGGCTGCTCTGACAAGCTGGGAGACTCGGCGTGTGCTTTGGCTAGTACAGCAGCGATTTTCTTATTTCCTTTCTCTCTCCCCCCGCCCCCCCTTCTTTCTCTTTCAGAACCTGAAAAGACCGACACCAGCGGCTGCGCCCAGGCTCTGTGACAAGAAGCTGCTTTTCGGGGAAAGGAGCTGTAGTGCTCCGCCGGCCTGTCAGCAGATTTCTGACAACTCCAGACCCCGTTTGCCCTCACAGCTGGGATTTTGCCATCTGACGCTCCCCGCCTTGGTACCGGGTGGGTGTGAATTCCAGCTGNCCCCACATAGCTGGAAATTAGAGCAAACACGCTGAGATGTCTAAAAAGCAAAATACAAAAGGTAAGATGCATGTGAATGTGATACCATCAAATGCCAATAACCAGCGCTATTGATTCCAAAGTTATCAATTAGGAAAGGGGTTAATTGCTTTTGCTATACACTTTCAAGGCTGCTGATGTCACTTGACAGCTTATTGTCACTCTCCTAGTGACATCGTGTAACCTGTTGGGGTTTGTGACATTTTTAGTAGCATTTCAGTTGTCCAGCTGGACAGTTCTGATTTCCTGAGTCCCTGTTATAATGTTAATATTGCATCGCTTTCACAGTCTGACAACAGGAATAATAAAAAAAAAAAAAAAAAAAATACTCTTTAGCAGTTGAAGAGTTGCAGAGCCAAACTTTGTGATTTTCCTGGGGTCCCTGGTTGGTGCGGGATTCCCCTTGCTGCGTATGACTTGGGATGAATTTGAGCGGTGCCTGGGTCTTTCCTGGCATTAACTGTACCAAAACTCAGTCCTCTTCCCGGCCAGCCCTTGTCCATCCCCCGTGGGTTGAGGGCAGGCTTCGGGTTTGGACTTGCTTCTCCGGTCTCTGGCCGCTGCTTGCCAGGAGTCCAGTTAAACCAGTCGTTGAGTTGAGGAGGGCCAGCTCTGCTCAGGTCTCACCTCGCGGCCCTGCGATTCAAACTAAACCTATTTAAACCTTTCGCCTTCGCGATAGGTGCGGAAGGGCAACGAGCACCTTTGCAAGAAGCTTTTCCCCCCCACACCCTGCTTTGTCTTTTTCCCTTTTCTGCCGTCGCATGTTAAGTGGCGAAGCTGTTCCAGCGTCAGGCAGCTTATTTCAGGGAGGGATCTTATTTGTCGCGTGCGAAACATTAATTCCAAAGTGTGTGTGTGGTGGGGGGAAAAGGGGGGTTGAGGGTTAAGGTTTTCTTTTTATTTGAACTGACTACTAATTAATAATTTAAGGTGAATGGGTTTGACAATTCATGTCCTCTACCTCAAGAGAAGAGCTTTTGTTCTCCATAGATTTTTTTTTTTTTGGTGTTATTTTTTTCCTAGCAGCTTTGGCATAGAAAGTGTCTACCTGAGGAGCCTAGCCGTCCTTTGACAGCTAGATCCATACATGATTCAAAGCAATTAGTAACAGTTACGGAAATTACCGTATAGGATAATTTTTGAGTGATTTTTAAAACGCTGTGTTTGTATCTGTGCTCTTGGAAGCCTGGGTACAAGTCATTAATCGACTTCTCTGATGCTGGAAATGGACCCCGGAATTGTTGGTGCCGAGTAGGTGTGGAGAGAAAAACACACCTTGAGAGAGCAGAAGGGAATTAATGGGTGTAGGTAGGGGAACGGCAGGAGAAATCTGCAGGAGACAAGTGGGGGACACCCCAGGAAGCTGTTATCTGGGGGACTTGGCGGGGGGCTGGCACATCCCCAGCCGAAGGAGAAATTGCTGCTCTTGGGGCTTGTTGGGCGGAGTGTGTGATGGAGAACCCGCGGGGAAGCGCTGGCAGGTATTGGGTTCCGAAAGAAGAGTAAAGGCATCTTGGGCATAAATATTTGACGCGGGGCAGGAATGCGGAGCAGGCTTTAATTGCGGGGCTGTGAAACCCGCCCTGCTTTGTTCCGCAGGCTGGCGGGGGCCGTATGGACATCGGGGAAGGTGAGAGTTAAAGCCGCAGACTCCTCTGGCTCTGCCCTGTCCTGTTTGGACTGTGATTGAATTTTCAATTACTGCTTTTCTGCCGCTCTAGAATGTTAATGTAATCAACCAATATTTTTCCAGTCCTCTGTAAAGCAGTGTACCTTGGCCAGGTAAGGAATAATGCCTTTTTCAGTTTCTCTTTCTTTCTGCAAGCAAAACAAAACCCCTTTGCAGCATAACAAAGGGCTGCTGAGGAGTCTTGAGAGAGAGGGAAGGAGACAGACCTATTTTGAATGATGCATCCATTCTGAAACCGAATGGGAAGCCCACCTGGTTCTTCTTCTTAGAAGTGCCACCAAGCAGAGGGAACATCTGAGCTGCCCAGAAGGGTATTTTTAAGTCTTGCGAAAACGTATATGCAAAGTTTGGGCACAGAATCATGTTCTACTCCTCAATATGACTGGCTTTAAATACCTCTTTACTCAAAAGATCTCTGCTGAGGAGAAGATGGCTCAATCTCTAAACCAGGGGCGTAATCGTCCCCATCGAAGACCCGAATGCGTGTGTCCGCGTGTAGGTCCGTCTGGGTTATACTGGGTGGCTCATTTCAGCTTTAGTGTATTCCGTGAGGCGATAATTTAAAATTCAAAGGAAGGGTAGTCTCAGTGGTGCCAGATCTCTAAATAAATACTTCCCCAGAGTCCAGTAGGTTTGTGGGTTGCTGCTCTCTGAAGTGATCCTGGATTCGTAGTGCTTCTGTTTTGCCCCCACCACGAAGCGTGTCTTTCTCCCTCTCATCCCCTTCCCGACTCGATTAATTGATTTGAGCGAAAGCAGCCACCAGGCTCAGGAATGACTGGTGACCCCAGGATACAAAGCAATCACATAAATCTTGTTTCCATCGGCCATCAGCCACAGTTTTAGGTGTGCCAGGTTCCTGAATAAAACAGCACTCAGGTTCCTGCTCAACTGGATACATCGAAGAGCCATTTCAGTTGATGGAAAATTGTCCAACGTGAATTTAGTAAAGGCAAAAGGTCTTTGGTACCAGCCGCTGGGAAGGGGCGGCGTTGAGCAGCAGGGGGGGCTGCACGCCAGAGCCCCCGAATGAAACAGAAACCCCAAACGTGAGCAGAATTTCCTTTTCAGCTCGTACTTTGTCCAACAAGGTGTCAATCAGGCAGAAGATACCGCTCTGCAGAAACCCGGCTGCGCTGGTCGGGGCGGTTCCAAGCTATTTGCTGACTTCTGGTAGGGTCGGCAAAGCGGGAGGTTGCGGAGTTGCTCAGCACGGCAGCCCGTGCTGGGAGTGACGTTGAAAACGCACGGAGGCGAATGTTGAACCTGTGTCCTGTAACCTGAGAAATCGGATCCCGGCTTGCGAGTGAGCTCGGGTGCGGGACGAGGATGCAGGCGGTGTCAGGAATTCATGGGAACTTTGGCTGCATCGCTCTGCTGAGCGTGCTGCTCTGCAAATGCGCGGCTTTAATTTAATTTTTCATTTTCTTATGCGTAGATGGAAATTAGATGGGAGGGGGAAGATGGTGTCCTGCAGTTTGAATTACCTTAATGGCTCTCTGGCTCGCCGGCCTTAGCGCAAGCCGATTGCCTGGCTCCGCTTGTGTGTGTCTAAAAGCAGAAGGTGGCTTAACGCTGTGGCAGAGGCCAGGACGTGTCAGCACGGCCACCTCGGCTGGACTGGCCGGTGACACTGCGGGGACACGAGACCTGCGCCCCAAGCACTTGTCCTGGAAGCGGGGTGGGAGAGCTGCCTCCCTCCGCCTCCCTGCCTTCGGAACAGAAATACCCAGTTCTAGCAGTGTGACTCTGGGCATATTTTAGTTGATTTGCAAGAGGTTCATTTTTATGCCATATTTAATTTCTTTTTTATTCCGCTCTTCCAAGCCCGTAAATGAATCTGGTGTTAAACCGGGGATGTAGCTCACGTTGGTACAGGGGCTCACTCTTCACTGCCAGCAGCCAGCTGATCGGATGCTTCTGCCATCGGATATCTGGAAGCTTTAATTTGCTCACCTCAGAACGAATTCTTCAAATTGTGAGTCCACCTCTTGCCTGCGTAGCCTTATTCTAACTCAAACGCAGCACATTTTTTTTGAAATTACACGCCGGTGAACCGATCCTGTACCAAGTTTGGACCGGGGAGGCCACGGCGCGTGCTTGGCCCCTTGGAATCTGAGAAAACAAGCGAGAAAATGGCATTTCTTGTTGAGCTGAGACTCTGAAGTGCAGCTGCTGCCTCCGCAGGCTGCCTGTGCACGGTGGAATATCGGGAATACCCCAGGGTTGGCCTCGGGGCGTGGAAATAGTTTCCACAACAGCTGATGGAGGTACCGAGCCCCGACTTCGAGTGCGCCCAGGCAGTGAGCAGGGACAAACTGAACAACTACAGCAAAACCAGACCTGCTCAAATATCTTGATGTGTTTTGGCTTTGGGCGGTGTGTGGTGGTGATGTTCTTCCCCTTGGATCGTGGAGGAAGGTAGTGTTTCTATGTAGTTTTTCCTGATAGCAATGAAATGTTGTCTGGACAGCAGCAAACCCAGGACCATTGATTGTAATCCCGCTTCAATCCTTACTCCTCTCTAATTCACGAGGAGAGAGCTTAGCATCGGTACCTCTGTTGCCCGTTAGTGAGAACTGTTCTCAAAAAGGAAAAATAGCGGTGTGTGCTGATGTGATTTGTAAGGGAAAGCAGGACGCGGGAGGACTGAGAGACGCGGCCCGTGGTGGTTGTTGCCCCGAGCGCGGTGCCCGACCCCTGGGGAGCGGCGCAACCGCCGAAAGCACCCACAGACAGCATCTCGTTTAGCACTTTTTCCAGAAATCCCTATTTATTTATTCTTTTAGTTCTGTATCTGTGGGTATTTTGGTGTGACTGCAAGCACAGAGCGATAGAATAATGGTATTCTGCCTTCTTGACTCTGCCCTGGGAAGCTGCATTAATTCCTGTCCAGTCACCTCTGCAGTCCTGGCCACCGCCGCCTCCTGATCCTCGCAACGCAGGGACTGCTGAAGACGCTTGTAATGAGAGCAAATTGGAGATGCTCCGAGCGAGCGGCGAGGTGCCATTTCTTTAAGAGCTTTTTTTATTTCGCATTAGCTGAGGTCTCCCGCGCTATCCCTGGGAGAGCCGACGCAGTTACCGCTGACCTGAAAAGCCACGGAGTCTATAAATGTTTGACGGTTTAAGTGAATCTTGGCTGCAGAGAACTTGAAGTCTATGTGCCCTCCGGTCCCCCAAAGCCTGCGGGTGCCCTGGCTGGGGCAGGAGGGTGAATTTAGTGTTTGGAGCAGGTTTTTGGTTTTGTTTTGTTTTTTTTTTTTTTTTTTTAGTTTCCTAGGCTATTTTGCTGTGCAGACTTCCCACGAGCCAGCACATGGATGTGATGGGGATGAAGCGCTGGATGGGCTCGGAGGAGCTAAATGCATAGGTGTCATCTTGCCATACGCTTCTGTATGCTGTGCTCTGTGCTGCTACCTGGGATAAAGTCTACGTGGCTGCCAGGCTAGTGCTTTTATTCCTTTTCTGTGTTTTCCTCACAAAATGCCGGCCCTGCCGTGGTTCGGAAGCGAGCCAGGACTTGGCTTGTGTTCGCCTCGGGGCTTGAGGGGGGAAAATAGCGGCCCCTGGTTTGACTTCCTCGAGGTGTCGGTTGTGAAATTGTTTTATTTTGTGTGTCCCAGGAAGCAGAGCAGGCGTTTGTTAGGTCTGAGGTTTTAATTCTTGCGCGTGTTTCGTACGGAAAGGACTAACTGGCGGAGTTACGGGAGGAGGAGATGGATGTTTGGTAGGGTGGATTCTTCCTGGCACCATTAGTGTTTCTATTTAAGAGCTCCTGTGTTATTAGTCCAATAAATAGCACCAAAACACAGAAGTAAATGATTTCTTGCCACCTCATTTTTCTGGAGGCTGCAGTTATGAACAGAGAAGCAATTAAGGCCGTTGGCAGCGTCTCTGGGGTTTATCACATCAAATCAACAGGGTAGCACGGCATGGTGTGTGTTTTAATGCAAGAGAGATCAGTCCGAGCGTCTGACTGACGCGTCATGTCAGACACGACATGCATAGTCTGAGCCCCGGCTTTGGGAGAGAGCTTTCCTTTCCCACAAGGCTGTTAATTCAAAAAATCCTGAAGTCGCTGGTGGCTGCCAGACTTCTGTCCACGCGGGCGCGAGCATTTTAAATTCTGTCCCTTCTTGCAGATACCCACTGTCACAAGAGGCCTGAGAGCCAGCAGCCCTTTTAATGATGCTTGGGAGCGCTCAAGGGCAATATCAAATGTATACGGTGTAGTCTCCGACGCATAATTTTTGCATGATAAAACATTTGAACACCAGGAGGACTTGGGCCGGGGCGAAGCGGCTGGAAGCTGAAGAAGCGGCTGGGAGCGAGAGTCCCCCGTAAGACCAAGTGCAATCGGGGATGTGGGAAAGGGATGGGATTGAGTAGCTGAAAATGTGCACGGGGGAGCTGAACTTCATCTTTCCTGGCACCTGGGCCCTCGGTGGCTGCTCGGCGATGAAGATTCTGAAAAAAGATTGCTAATTCTCACTCGGTGATGAGAGGCTGAAAGCCATTTACAAGATTAAGGACTAGAAAGTTGGTAACTCGAACTTCTGTGAGCTTGGGAAACTTGAGAAAATCTTGCTCATGGGGCTGAAACGGGTAAGGACGGCGCGAGGAAGAATTTAACCGTTCATCTGTAGCCTTAATAAGAGGCTGACCTTTCCATCATGTTCACAATTCTGTCACTGTATTTGGAGGCATCTCGGTTTAAATGCTACATCAATGTCTGGGAACCGCAGAAGTCAATGGTGTGTCTCGGCATCGCGTACGAGTTATTTAGAGGAGGTGAGGGAAAGAACATGAATCAGCAGCTGGGAATATCAGCTGAGCTAAAGCAGAAAGGGCAGTGACCGAGCGAGCGTCCCCGTAGAGCACCCTGGCCTGCTGGAAGTGTCCCTTCCCCAGGCGGTCCCCAGAGCCACCTCAGAAGCTCCGCAGAAGGACCGCTGTCACGGGCTGCCCCGGCTCCATGCAGCATCGAGGCAAACGCAAGCAAATGCCCTCCTAGATCTGCCTGGGCTTTTGTGGGTGCCTGGAAAGGGGCTGGTGATGCAGAAGAGGAGTGTTTAAAAACCCCCGGGGTCCTGCCATCAGCCCCTCCCCAGGGACACGTGTTCTTCCTGAGACCTGACGTGGCTAAAATACCGATTTGAAGTACGTTCTGTCATAGTAAAACACGTCTATGAACAGCTTTATCCCTTTTCCTTAGCAAACCTGAAATGTAGCCTGCTCAGACCTTTGGCAGGCAAATCGAGCGTGAATTTGTGATGCCAGGCGCTCATAAGGATCTCTCGGTGAGACGGTAGGGCCTGCAGATTTATGTGACCTTTGCTCGCTGGCAGGGAACGAACCTGTTGGTGATGGCTGTCTCAATTATGGGTCTCTTTTGGAACATAGAGGCATTACCTTGGAGATCGTAGCTGGCAGGGAACACAAGCTGCTGGATCTTCAAACCCATTTATCAGTCTGCTTGCCATTTGTATCTCCAGGTGGAGGAAATTGTTAACCACACCGCTCGAAGGCTCTAGCGCTTTTCTTAACTCTTTATGGCCGGGCTCAATAAAAGGTGAATGTGGAAATAAAGGAGCGGTGCTGGGCCGGGCTGCTTCAGCGATCTCTTCCGCACCAGCCCTGGTGGGGTTTTGGGCTTGTGGTTTTGAGCCGTGGTTGGTTAAATGGACCCAGAGCTGAGGAGTGAATTGGCTTTTGAGTTCGGAGCGGGGAGGCACTGGCAAACCAGACTCAGCTGGGGTTACCTGGCTAAGCAGAATCTGGCCCTTAAGCAAGCCTGGGATATCACCTGGTTTACTCTCAGCAGCTAATATCCCTCTGCCAACTGTATGGCGGAATTAGCCAGCGAGCGCCGTACGTCTGTAGGATTTCAATTTTCTCCTTGGCAAAGTAGCAGCTCAGAGCTGACCTCGTGCTTCGTACCTTTCTAAATGTCTCCCGGTGCCTGTTGTTCAGAAGAGAGTTTCCCTCTCCTTTGTCTTCACAGATCCGTCTGGGTTCATTTTTGATGTGCAGTCCAACACTGTGATGGCCCAAGGAGGAACCTTTGAAAACATGAAGGAGAAGGTAAATGTGTCTTCTGAGACTTTAACTCGCCACATGCCAGGGAAGAGCTTGTGAGCGCTGTGTCTTCATCTCCTCTCGGAGATGAAATATGTTTCTGTCCGGGAGCTAACTGCAGCTCTGTCAAAAGCAAAATTTTATTCAGGCTAAATCGTCCCGGCGCATTAAAGTTTTATAAGGAAGTCATCGGTGACGGTTTTTAGCCTCCTGGCAGAAGGCTTGGCGTGGGTTGCGTGTGGGATAAAGCAAATGGTTTACACGTTCCTCTGTTTTCTTTCCTCCAGATCAGCGCGGTGCGTGCAATAGTCCCCAACAGGAGCAACAATGAGATCGTCCTCGTGCTGCAGCATTTTGACAACTGCGTGGACAAAACAGTGCAAGCCTTTATGGAAGGTAACCGCGGCTGGTTCCTCGATGGCGTTTGTGGCTTCGTAACCCGTACGGACCGTGTTTATAGACCCGCTTGAGAAGCAGCGATAGCCTTTGTGCAGAAAGGGCTGCGTGCAGTGAGTACAGCCAGGCAGCAGGAGCTCCCATGGCTTCTCAGCATGTCCGAGCACAGGCTCGACCCATAAAAACAACCAAGGGATGAGTCTCTTCCCAAGTTTTAGTTGGCGTTTGTTCAACGAGGGGTCAAGGCAGAGATAAGCGTTTGATGCTCTGTAGGTAAAGGAGGTTTGATGCTTGATTACAGGAACTCTTGTTCACGTGTACAAAATGGGAATGTCTTCAGCTTTGATAGTTGCAGTTTGTACTTTGAGACCCGGCTCGCAGATCTCCTCTCGGGTCTGGCACGCTGCGTTAGATGGATTTTCTGACCTTGGAAAACAGGCTGGTGGTGATGACAGCGCCTGTCGCTTTGCAGCTCTTCTTTCCGAGCTGGCCATCGCTGACAGCCGCGCTTTGCCTCTGGCCTGCGGAAGGTATGACAGCCAGACTGCGGCCATCCTGACACGGTCAGTGGCTCTGGGGAGAGAAGGCCGGCAGACGCCTGACCTGAACACAACCTCCCAGCTCAGAACGTGCTCCAGCAGGTTCCAAGCACCCAAACCTTTAGTATGACAGAGCCAGAGAGAAATATATTGTTTTTTCATATCTTTTTTTTTTTTTTTTTTTATTTTTCCCCCCTGGAAAGAGGTGTGTTGTCAGGGAGTAGTCCTGTTCAGCCATGTGTTCCCAAAGCAAAAATGAAACCGATCCTTTTATTACATCAATTAAGAGATTTGAGACTCAGCTGCAGGAAGCGTTTCAGCTGGCTCCAGTCTGGAGGCGCTTCCATGGGACTGGGAAGGAACTGGAGTGGGTGCCTCCTCCGCCACTCATCCCTGCCTTTCGTTTCAGGCAATGCCAGTGAAGTACTGAAAGAATGGACTGTAACAGGCAAAAAAAAGGTAACACTTTTTAAATACACTTTGCCAAGGCCTTTATCTCTCTATTTTGAGGATTTAGACTACAGAGAGCAGTATGCATTCCTCGTGATTTAGATGGGAAAGGAAACCAAAGAGCAGAGGTGTGTCTGGATGTTAGCAGAACTGATGCACGGAGATAATCACCGGGCTATCGGGTGCCTCGCTGTTCGGGGCAATGATTTACACGATAACTTCAGCGCAAGCTGTAAATATCATCTTGTCGGCGCATTTGCATGTAATTCAGTTGTCAGACACACCGTGTCGAATGCAGCATCAAAAGGGGGCGGGGGGAGGAAAGGGTTCTAGACTTCCTGTTCTTGCAATCGCTTTTATTCTGCTGACCCTCTACAGCACCCCTAATCCGCACACACAGCCCCACACCGAAGTAAATCTTTATCAGGTCCATTTATTTCACCGGAGCTCTGTAATTCACTGTTCCGATAGTCATGCTGTTCCATTTTTCATCGGTAACCTTTGGAGCTGAACAGTTGCGTTTAATGCTGAGCTCTGTGGAAATATATTTCTCTGTCACGTAAGCTTTCTCGGGTGTTTTGCCTAGTTCTTTGCTCAGACCTCTGTGAAAGGGTTAAATAAAGGTTTGCAAAGTTTCAGCACTTGATATTATAATATCTAAATCCGCCAGGACAAGAATAAAATCATAATTATTCAAAAGGACTCCTTTGAATACGTGAAAAGCAGCGGCACGAAATGGAGAGGGGGAAAAATGTGACCGAAATAGCCCTGTGGTGGGAAATGAGGGGAGTTTTTTTCCGAGCAAGGTCTAACAGAGCACCCTGGAACCTGTGCCTGGGCAGGGAGCATCCCAGAAGCCACCCAGCTGGGGGCCGTGGCCCAAAGGCTACGAGCCCTTCGGGTGCTTCCCATCACTTGTGTAGCCTTCATCCGATAACCATTGCTCTTGTTGGCACACCGTTGTGGAGGATAATGTATTCGCACCTCATTAATGCCACTATAGTTGTCCTCATTGTTGAATAAATCCCTCCTCCTGTTAATAGGATCAACAGCCAGGCTGGCTGAAAAAGCATTTAATTCAGCTACTTTCAGCCGGTAAGCATAAGCTTAAATTTCCCTTCAGGAATTAAGCTTAATATTTTTTTTTTTTTTCTTTCCCCTTTGTGGTATGGATACCTAATCCCTAGAACAAGAAGAAGAAAACCAAACCGAAACCGCAAGCTGAATTGAGCCCTGGCCTCCCAGACCCCGGTAAATTGGTGTCCACTGAAGAGGAGCAATCGGCAAACTCGGAGAAGGGTGGAATTAACGGTTTCCATGTCAACGGCTGTGCCCACGACACAGAGTCTGTGGACTCGCTCAGCGAAGGTTTGGATGTGCTTTCAATTGATGTCAGAGAGCTGGAGGATTGCAAGGCTGCTGCCCCAGACATGCCTGAGAGAACAGGTTAGTCTTCGAAAGCCGCGCAGGAGATGGGCACCCGGTGTTTGAAACGCAGAGGAGCTGCCTCCTGCTTTTTTTTTTCCGTGTTCCCGCTGGGTTTTGGGTCAGCTTTAAATACTGGTTTGTTTGGACGGCTCTTCAGGGAAGAGCGGCTCGCCTTGTATTTCTGATTTATTTTTATTTTTTTTTTTTGGCTTGTTGTGGTAAAGAGGCGCTCAGTATTCAGCCGTCCGCTTCGTGTTCCCCTTTAAACGAGTGTGCTTTTCTACAGCAGTGCCTGAACTAGCGAACGGAATAGCAGACTTTGACACAAAATCGCTCATCCTGCATCCTTCCCAGAGCCCTTCGTCTCTCAGACAGCGGCCTGAGCAGAGGAGCGCCAGCAGGTCTCTGTCCCGATCGACAGCCGGCAACGCAGCTCCGGCCTCCCTGCCCGCACCGCGGCTGGACGACGTTCCCGTTTCACCTGCAAACAAAAAGCTGGGTAAGGCCCTGAGGGTCTGCGCCCTCGCCGGGCTCCGAGCCGTTGCTGCCGGCCAAATTCTCACCACCTCTTCTGCCGTGTCACTGCCAGACGCGGTGGTGAGGCACGCCGGACTTTGATTTTAATGCGAGCTAACACGCTTCTTATTATCTGGCCAGTAACTTGCACTCCGCTCCTCCTCTCCCCTGCGCGCAGCAGGGATCTTGACAGCAGTTTAGATGTAGTGCCCGGAGCAGCGAACCCGCGCGTGTGAGAGAAGCAGGGGAGGAAGGAAGCAGCCGGTCTCGCCGCATACGTTTAGCCCATTCTTCCTTGTGCTCCCTCACAGAGCCTTTGGGTTGTTTCTCATCTTTTGTGCGAATTTGTCAAAAGGCCAGAAGTTCGGCCCAGCCCCTGTTACAAGAAGTGACAGGCTCCTTCTACGGGATTTATTATTCCCCCCCCACACCCCGCCCCCTCTTTTGTGTGCTCTCTCCGCAGCTGAGCTCTGTGGGGATAACAAGTGGGGACAGGAGGGACCTCGGAGCCCCCGGTTCTGCTTAGCTCAGGGAGATGAGGCGGCGGTCGGTCGCCTCCTTGCTGCGTGGGAAAGCTGTAACGAGCAGTTGTTAATGGAGCTTGGCGGGGGGCAACTGGTGGTGTATCCCGCTGGCGAGCTGAGACACGGGGAGCAGCCAGTCCTTGCAGCTCCTGGTTTGAGGAAATGGCCTTAATTTTAGTTTCCGAGATAATTCCCTTCCCTGGGCAGTCATTTCGTACCGTTTAGCGATACGGCGCGTTGGTCTTTAGCGTAGACTCCGTTTCACTCGTCTCCAGTCCCTGGCACAAAAGCAACTCGGAGGCGCGTTTGATTTCTCTCATGACATTAAAAAATGTGGGGGGACATCCCTGCCCGTGGAAGGAGACTCTACAAGCCCTGGGAAAACTTTTCCGCAGAATAAGAAAATCTGTCTCAAACTGTCCCTGCTGAACCTGTGGTGCCTTTGTAATGGGGAAAGGAAAGAAAAATTTAAAACCGAGCAGTGGCTAGTTTTGTTTTTTGTTTTTGTTTTTGTTTTTTTTTTTAAATAAGAGGGAAAGCCATCTTTAGATTTCTCCCTGCTGGGAAGATTTAGCGGTGTGATTGACGTGGCTGTTTGGGTTCGCTCTGTCTCTTGGTAGGTTCTAATATTGAAAAATCAGTGAAGGATCTCCAGCGCTGCACCGTTTCACTGGCTCGGTACCGCGTTGTGGTGAAGGAGGAAATGGATGCTTCCATTAAGAAGATGAAGCAGGTCTTTGCGGAGCTGCAGAGTAGGTAAGTTAAATGTAGGGACGGATCCAGGTGTTAAGGATTAAGGCCAATACGTTTGGAATAAGACTTTGGCTTTCCC
>VXBH01003565.1:129586-150281 GCA_013400035.1 Rynchops niger | reverse complement strand
CAGCAGAGACAATGTGTGATGAAGCAACTGCAACCCCCATCCCCTAACCCCTGCAGCNGATATCCCTGTCTTTATCTAGACCCAACCCACAAGCCTTTCGTTACATATTCTCTCCTCTGTTCAGCTGAGGAGGGGAGTGATAAAGCACCTTTGGTGGGCATGTGGCATATAGCCAAGGTCAACCTAACACAAGTTCCCTCAATATCCCCTGCCCTGGTGATGGCAGATATTTATAAATTCATTGAAAGAACAGTTAAATAATGAAATAAAAAGCCCTCTACAAAGAGACCTAGAAGAAAACAAATCTCAGATCTGGTATAGCAATACTAAACTCTAAAGACAGAGGCCCTCAACAGAAAACCACCTGCATAGAGGCACAGAAAGCTGATCCCAGGCAAGCAAGCAACAGCAAATGAGATATCTCAAGTTCCCTCAAGTTCTATTTCTGCTTACCTTTGTATATCCATTCCATTTCAGTGTACCAGTGTCACAGTGAGGAAACTATTTTTTTTTTAGCTTGGTGCTGATGAAGAATCTTCAAGCCACTGAACCTCAGCTATGGTCACATTAGTATATCATGCAGTTTGTCATCTCATGGGATCACAGGGCTAAGCCTCTTAAACCCAGAGGAAACTCTGTCTCAACACTACAGCCTTTACTCCATAACAAAGGTAATCAGGTAATACCCTGGATTAAAACAGCCAATATCACAAAACAAGTAGAGCTGCATTAAAGTGCTTATACTTCTGTAAAACAATCTGCAGGATGCCTTACAGGTCTTATCAATATCTTGTTCCTGCAGCACTGAGAGACAGCTTTCTACTCTTGCATTCATTCACACATGCCTTTATAAAAGGCCAGCGGTTAGGCTGGGGCCTAAATTAATCTAAACTTCTCAGTCATAAATGAAAAGTAAGAATCTGCTCTAGCATTGTTGTTTTCTAGTTCTTCCTCCAGAATGTAAGCCTGGAAGGCAAATACGATTCCAAAGAATAACCCAGGCTCATAAATAAGGAACCGCAGCGTACCTGTGAAATTTATTGTTGGGCTTTGCAATTGCAATAGCAAAACTTCGATGGATTGTGTACCTTGAAGTGATGGACTTTTATTTTGTTGTCAGATGTTCTTTTTGTTTATACTATCTGTTTATACAGCAGAGGAAAGTCATGAATAAATGCTAAAGTGCAGGAGATTTTAATGACCATCTCTCATGTAAACCTTGAGAATATTTGTATAATCAGCTCAAGTAGCCAATTGGTACTGCAGCACTTTGCATGACTCCTTCCCTGACTTCACTACCAGGAAAGATGCATTACACATACAGTACAGAGATTATCAGTCTATCAAAGAAACTGATGTTGTGCAGTGCCAAATACGCCTGAAATTAAGGAACACCATCTACCTTAATTGCACGTCCCTTTATGCCTCTGTTCATAGGAGCGCTTTACCATTTTGTTCCCACAAGTCTAGGGACAAGCTTTTTTAACTGTTGTATAGTAGTAACCACCCCCTGCTAATTGAAAAAACCTCTTCTTGTGGGGTAAGATACCACTTGTATTGATGCCTTCATTTGCCTTCTCTAACAACCCTTCATTCAAAGATACAATAACCTTTGCATCCAAGCAGAAAACGAGAACATGACTGTGCAGGATGCCCAGGGCAGATCATGCCCCCTAAACACCCACAAATCCCCTGCCCAATCTGCTGCAAGAGCAACTCTGTGCTCGGCCTCATAAAGTCCACTGCAAATGTGTAAACTAATGAAGATTTGTTGCTCAAAACATAGTTTCTACAGCTTTTGTGTATTCTATACAATTGTGCTTCCTGTTTTTGTAGTATTAAATCTGTTGAGAGATTTAAAAGCAAGGACTGTCGCATTTGTAAGTATAAGCCATTTGAAGCAGTCTGCAAGTCTGCTTTTTGTAACAGAATAAAGTGCAAGTGATTAGAAGTTAACTTTGCCTAAAGGAATTCCAATATTTTCCATCAACGCCTATAACAGAGTAGTGGCTCATGATATGTTGTAACAATAGATTTGAACACTGAAGGAAATTAATTGTCTTTTCATTAGAGTGATAAATGTTCAACTCTCCCTTGGGTTTGAAAAAGTTCTTGTTGAGTGTGGTAAATCTCAAAGCACCCTCCAACATGTGGAATTTAACCCAGACCTGTTTCCTTGCTTATACACAGTTTTAGTTTATATTTTTTTAGATAATATAAAGGTGTATCAATGCTGTTACTTTCAAATCAAGAACAGACTCACTATTAAACATGATGCTTTGTAACTTCAAAAAGCTTCATCTTTTTTGAAAGATGTCACTTAAGAGACAAAAAAAAAAAAAAAAAAAGACAGTAAAAAACATTTCCACACTGTTTACTGCAGGCCTAATTTCAGCCATGGTATTATTTACGTTCTAATGAGTACCGCGATGAATCCCAAAACAGCAATGTGTGAGTTTCAGGTGATGTTTCCACCTGCAGTGATGTGAACTGAAATAAGTGATGCAGAAGAAAAAGTAATTGGAATTTCTATCTAGAAGTTCACAGTTCAAGGCTGGGATATTTATAATTCTAAGGGCAGCACGTCATGGCTGCTTTTGGCATTTGACATGAGAGGAAGGTTAGGAAGGCTTAAGAGCAGAATGTCAAATACGAACAAGGGAAAAGCACAGAACTGGGAACTACAAGCTGTAAATTCTTCTTACCACTATTTTGTTATGTGACTATTTAATTTTAATCTTTTGGTTTACTTAGTTCAAAATAGTGATATCTTCCCGACGTGTAATGCAGGTTCACTTACTTACTGATCTTCTTGCTATTAAAAATGATTTACGATTTCAGAATTTTTGGCAATCTCAAGGAATATCATAGACAAGGCTCTTTTATAATTTTTTTTGTGATCATCCTAATTTCAAAAGTCAAGTAGATATTCAGACTTTATGAACACCTAATCAGAAATTCCTTGTTCCATAAAAAACGTCCTTCCAGTCTGCTTGTAAGACAAATGCCTTTCCCATTTCTTATTTATAATATAACCAGCTTAGAAAACACGAGGACAACATAGAGTACCAGTGTGACTTATTAATTTCTTTACTTATGTCTTATTCTCCAAGTGGCCAGGAAGATGTCAGGTCAGGACGCAGGCAGCAGCAACGTTTATGAAAGCTTCCTAGCAGAGGACTGGGGGACAGGGGAATGCTGCAGTGTATTGCTGCAAATGAGCAAACCCAGAGCTGATGCTTGATAGCTCCGCTTTCACAAGGTAATTAATGAGGACAGTAGGCAGTTTTCAATACAGCCCCTTATTGCAGGCTAAACATAGCAGAGTGCTGTTATGAGGATTAATTGGTTAATGTCTGTAAAAGGCTTTAAGCATGGAGACATATAAATGCTAAGTGGCATTATTATTTTAATAGAAAAAGGATGAGTCACATATTTTAATTTTTCTTTGCCATGGGCAGCTACAGAAGACCTGCTTTCTGTACAACAGTATGAATAGATGTGAGTTTTGAGCTCTAAACTGTAACATGTTGAGCTGTAATTTTCTGTTTACAGCACATTATTCATGTCCGGAACTCACTGCCACAAGACATTGCAGAGAGAAAAATTAGATTAAAAAAATGAGATTACATATTTGTTGCCTTTTTTTCAGAAGTCACAAATATGACATTCCTCAAAATGCTATTCACCAAGTTAGACACTCCTTAAAAGAATCAGATTATCAGAACAGAGATAATTGGCATTTCTGTCCTTGACATGACTGTGTCAGGTATTTCAAAATGGTCCCTTGCAACTGAGATCTCCAAAATGACTTCTTAATATGGAAAATAAGTATTTATAAAAATCTAGAACTGTTGCAGCTGTCTGAAGATAATAAAAGTTAATAATAAAGATAATAAATATATATATAAAGGTTTTCACCACAGCGCTTCATAATTTAAGACCACCACCAGTTGCCCGGGATCAAATCAAACTTCCTTCTTAAGGGAACAACACTGCAAAACTGTGGAGATTTTATTTCTTCTCCATAGTCTGATGGGGAAGAAATAACAAAACACATCATCAGAGTGCTGACCGGAACCACTACTGAAGTTAGGTACAATGTCTTTCGTAATGTAAATCTCAGAATTAAAACACATCAGCAAAGGAAATATATTGCCCAACAACTCCATCGTTTGGCTCAGTGGAGCTTCTGGAACCAGCATGGGAATGAACAGGGTGCTGAACCAGCTTTTCCCATCAGAACAGCAGGGCAGAAAACCTAACTGATTTTATGCTCAGCCTTCACAAATGTATGGCAGGGCTATGTAATGCAATCCAGAATCCCTTCCTATTTTACCAGCTACTTATTAGAGGAGGCATCATCTTTGTCATCATAGCTGCCAGACAGGTAAAACCATAATGCAACACTGAACCCCAGTTCAGTGAACCTAAACTAGGGTTCCTTACAGCACTTTGTTGACTTCTCTGTTTTAGAGATGACTAAATGTGGCAGAAATCCTCAGTGCCTTCATGAAAGAACACCATCCAGCAATCCACACAACATGATGCAGAAGGCCATTTAGGACAATCACTATTATAACCAGTAAAGAGGCATATACATTTCTTCCTTGATTTAAAGTTAGTTAAAATAATTTTACTCTATTATCACATCAATTTTAGAGTACAACTTTCCGGTGGCAACAGATTGTTATTGAAATGGCTTCTGTCCTGTTAGTTTTAAAGTATCTCATTAAAGCGAACTAAATTGTTATCATAGTGCTGAAAATGCAATATAAAGAATTTCTAACACGAGCAAGTACTTTAATATTCTCAATCACAGCAAGCCACTTGGAATCACACTTTCTTTCCTTCACATATGATTTTTTTAATGTTTCTAGTCAATGTTTCTCCACAGATTCTGTAATCCATAGGCACAGGCTTTTTGTGAATTGGCTGTAAAATTACCTGTCCCAGTCCCAAGGGAATAATGTTTCTAAGGGACAGCACTGCTCACAGCTGCTACCACCAGCCTTGAGTTCACCTGTCAACAATTATAAGCCTTTAATAAAAAGCTTAATAGAGTCACATAAAATTTCCTAATGTCTAGATGAATAAAAAGCACAAGAAGAGAGCTTTGAATGAGGAAGAGGGGAGAGAAAAAAGGAAGAAACCATAAGAAGGTACTATTCTATGACACAGTGGGAAATACTGCAAAAAGATTGCCCTTTTTTCTTGCTTTATTCACGAAAGACATCATGATGAGCCAACACAGCGGAGAGACCCTCAATAGACTTCAGGTCCAGACATAAGCTACTTGCTGTAAGACCTGAGCAAGACAATTTTTTCAGGACATTGTAGTCTGGTGCTTGCTTACCCCTGGTTTGTTTCCACAGCCATAACTCCATCTTTTATAACTAAATGATCACAATATGGGAGCTGTTCCTGCAGTCCTCGTTCCACTACTTGGGATACATCTCAAAAAATCCGTTTACAAAAGTGTTGCAAAAAGCATTCTCAGAACACATAAAACCACCCTTGGGGATTATGCTCTGTCCAAAGGACAAGATTTGGACATTTTGTTTTGATTTTAAGTCAACATCAGAGAATAAATTAGAATAAATACTAAAATGAATAAATAATATATAAAATAACCTTGATTTAACATTTTTAAATGTAAATTAATTCATTCTACATTTAGAAGGAATTTAGATATCATTAATTAAAGGGAAGGGGAAGACGAGAAACAAGTGTTATCCTTTAAGTCCAGTGTATGGATCATGGCTCCAGCTTACAGAAAATCTAAGATCAAGTCTCATCTCTGCTTTATTCAAAGACAGATTTTCATACTTCCAGCACCCAGGCAAATGTCGTAGTTGCCAGCTTATAATGATGCTGGCACCACTTTCTCTTCCTCCCCGGTTTTGTGAAAGAATCCTAAGTCCCCTCATGGCTTAAAGCCCAGCTTCATTAAAAATAAAGTAATTAGAAGCCTAGCTAGGAACCAGAAGTCAAAATACCTTTTTTGAATTGATGCTCTTGTTCTTGAGAAAGTGTCCACAAGCATATTTTTTTATCATTTTTAAAGACAAATATTTTTTTGTGTGTTTTTACATCAGCAGCTGACCTGAAAAATTCACTAGTGACATGAAATTTTTTTAAGAACTCCATTTGAGGTATAGAAAAGCAATGCTGGTCTAGGACCTAAACTGTATAAACAATTATTATTCTGTTCAAATTATGTACCAACATTTTAAAAGCATTCAGCTTCTAATATATTTCGAGAAGAAGAAGAATGGTTCGAATAATTTTTCACAACATTATTTTCTTCAAATTAATTATTTTGTTTAGGTTTGCTTCTCTAATAAAATCAAAGAACATTTTAAATGAAAAATCAAATTTTGAATTTTAAAAGTTTCTTTTTGGAAGGCAGAGATCACTGGAATAATTGATAAATTTTACACTAATTGTAGTTAACAGTTTCAGAATATAGCAGTTCGATTCATATGTTTTTAGTGGAAGATACTGAGCTGGAAAATCTAATGTATTTTATAATTTCTTGCCTCCTACCCACCCTAGGTGATTTTGAAGATCCACTCTGAGGGACAGAAGGGAAAAGAGGAAATATTTCTGGTGCAGACTGATTTTTACCAAAATGGCAAAAACTTAAAAGGGTTTTGACAGTGGAATGAGCTCAAGAAATCCAGATTGAAAAGCAGGAATACAGCAGAAAGCATGAAAGTTTTCCACATATATAACATCTCCATGCATCTGGTATGTGCATCAACATCCAGTTGGAAAACTAATCCACCTATGTAACTCTGGCCTCAGGAACTGCCTTTAAAATTTATACTGTTTCACTAAGGGGAAGTCCTCCTTTATTTTCAGCTTTTTAGGGGTTCGTAACATCTCTTTGGCCTCATCCGTAAGTCACATTTCCCTTTAATTTATTCTACAAGCACCAAAGTGTTAACACTTTTGCCAGAGAACAGACTTTGGTTGCATCCGCCTTCCCACTAGCTAAGCCAAACAGGTGGCAGATCTGGACTCAAGTGACCGCTGAAGCACAGGGGTTAAAAGAGTTAAAGCCAAAGCCTGTATGCAGTTTCTCTGAGAAAGGAGCAAGGAAAAAAGGGATGGGGTGGCCTGCAAACATTCAGCCTGAAGTCAGGGAAACCTGAAGTATATTCACAGACGTTGGGTACAAAGCTCAGCAGAACTTGTAAAAAAACATGCCTAAATTTCATTTTCAAGATAAAAAACAATTTGGCAATTAATGAGGGAAGAGAAAGGAGGGTAAATGTGCAACACAAAGCTTTAAACTTATTTTCCAACACCTTCTGAAGTCATCTCCCACAGCAAACAACGGGCTAATTACAGTCTTCCCATCAGAGCGGGAAAGGATTATTCACACGGGGTGCAAAAATGCAGCTTCTGGTAGAAGGCAACAGTCTCTGGTCTCAGTTAAGCCACATGGGTGGCTTCCCTCATACAGAACAAAAGATAGAGATCAGCATCTAACAAATAAATAAAAGAGACATTACTTTCTCTACTGTCTTTGGTATATGATTTAGTGGCTTGTATTACACTTGTGGCTGTTGCATTAACTGAAGAATAGGACCTCATTGATACAGATGGTAAAGGAGGAAGAAATGATAGCAGTGTGCAGCCCAAGTTGCTGTAGGTCTAACTCTAAGTTATAATATGGTTTGATTAATTATATTGGATCAACATAAAAAGCTAAAAATAAAACACAGGACACAATCCAAGCTACCTCTGCTCTTAAATTAATCTTTCTGTTTCTGGCAAATGGAAGGCACTTTATCAAAGTGAAAATGCAACTTCATTTACTATAATAAAAAATGAGCTTTCAACGAAATTTAATGAGATTTCAAAATATATCAGGTATCAGTACACTCTCCTATTTTGGGATAACAGTGTTTTTAAAAGTCGTTCTTTCCCAGACAATTTGAGCTCTGACTGAATGACAAGGATGTAACTATTAGACTGCATAGGCACCATAATGATTGGGCTTTCCTTATTCTTTACATGCTCTGCATTGGTTGAAAAATAAAGCAAAATAATCTTCTAATTTCTAACTATTAGGAAAACTTTGTTGCCCGGGGTTTGNTTTTTTTTTTGTTTATTTGTCTATCAGGAAGTGCAGATTTTAAAAATATTTGTTTTGTACATTCCTGAGATCTTCAGCAAATAACCAACAGAGCAATATGAGAGGCCACATACAAATTTGTGATGCATCTGGCTGGTAAACTGCAAGTTCAAACTGTCAGTGTCACCCAACACTTTGCAACTCTGACAGGGCAAGAGTCTCCCCTATTCCTTTATTATTCACAAAAACAGTGGAATTCACAATAAATGTTAAACTTGGATTATTTATCCCTCACAAATCTGTACTGGTTATTCAACCCAGAGGATCCTGTCGTTCAGGTTTGTCTTTCAAATTTTCAGAACTATTTCTAGTTTCTTACCATGAAAATAATCACCAAAATTCCAGTTTTACTCAAGTGTATACTATCCTGGATGCACCTAAAGCTGCAGGAGGCCTGGAGGAGGTAGCCCACCTGACTTAGCCCAGTTGCTTACAAAGGAGCAGCCCAGAGCAAGAAGCATGCATCCTGAAGTTACTGACACTTCCAATCTCCCTGGCTTCAACCTTACACTGCAGCAGCATAGCATCTAACAGGAATTTTTCTAGTTGCCCTCAAACCACACACAAACTCCAGAAACAAGCAAAGGCATTTATCTGTCCACCTGCCTGGCTACATGGGGTTAATACCAAGCCTGTGGTTGACTTACCTGGTAACTTCCTTAAAAATTATCATTTTAGGTCCAGATCCAAATGCACAACCATGACGTCCTGAAGAGAAATACAGGGCATATAATCAGCACCCACCTGAGATCTGGAGCCACTCTGTATTTAACAGTTACATTAGCTCCTTATCACAGTGTGACTATGGGGAAGAAGGGTAACAGAGGGTCTACAACACTACAGGTGCTCAGCAAATATACTTATCCCACCCACCCACAGTGGCTGTCTAAGCCTGCTTTAAAGTATTTTCACAATGTCAAGTCTTTCCATTAACTTCAGCAGGAGAGTTTTTTATTTTTTTTACTAGTTCCTACATCACCTACTTAATATTTCATCACTGGAAATTCCTAAAGAAGAAGCAAAGAGGTAGGCAAACATGCTGAAGAGGAAATACACCACAGAGGGCGGGCATTAAATTCAATTCCACTTTGATGTTTACAGATGCATGACAAAGGCTATTAAAAGAGTTTGTTTCCTCAGAAGTAAAGAACTGGAGGAACATCCCATTACCAGTCATACATACAACTTGTTTCTAAATAGATTACTTCAAGTTGCTAACATCAGTCCAGTGATTCACAGATGGATAAATCATTATTTAACTGCTGTGTGAATAACAAACTACAGCCCAGCAAAACGTGGAGTAAGTCAGTTCTTGAAGTCCCACTGATTTCCTTTTACCAAGAGGAAATTTCTACTTTCAGTGCCACTCAGGATGTAATTCCCCCCACAAACACATGCATCACTACCCTTTCCACCTGGCTGCCACCCATATTTGCAATGTCACAGGCAGCGGTTTCCCCTAGGGAAGAGAGAAACACATGAAAGCCTCCCTTGTGCAGCCGTGGCTGCAAGCAGGCAGCACAGCAGGGGAAGGTCTTCCTGCTCTCCAGGCACTCTCAGGCAGCCCTTCCTTCTGGGGACAGGGCTCCCAATGCCAGTTCACATCATTTTTGGTACTGGAAAGGTTACATGTCTGTCACTATTGCTGAAAAACACCACCTCTGAAAATCTTGTAAAATTTCCAGCATCACCTATAGCGGGCTCAGAACGATAACCAGGAACCTCCCTGAGCTCTGAACATTTGGCACAGAGTAACTAACCTAAAGCAAAATACCTCCAAGCAGGGATATTCTCTCTTACTTTCAGGTGAAAAGGAAACCGTTCCCATGTCTTTCCTTTAGCAAGAGACAATATGTAAATAGAAATGCATTTTCTCACTCTCTCTCATCCCCAACCACATCTTCTTACAAAAGTTAGGTATTGACTGCAAGCTCATTTCTACTTCTCGAAATTTTACAGCAAATAAATCTTCATGAGATTTAGTACTCAAAAAATACATCACCTCGACGAAGTCATGAAGTATGATTTTAGCATTACAGAGTCCTACACAGCAAAATATTTTTCCCATATACGTACAGGAAATCAATACCTTAACATGGCTAGATTACAGACTTATAATCAGTAAAGCAATACTAGGAGCAGTATCCATCTGGCTTGTTTTTCATACCCTGAGAAACAGTGCAAAGATCAAGGAACTGGAGAGAGTTTTTAATTCAGGAAAACACAGAAGACAACATATCCTGTTAATTTAATGAAAAAGGAAGAGGTAAGTTTCATGTCTTCCATTTTCCAGTTCATGTATATTTATAAAGAGTTGGAACAAATATCCTGAACAAGCTCTCTGCTACTTGTTCAGGTTTGACAGATACTTTATCCAATAAATGAAACACTTGTTGACTGATGAGTATTTGCAGATATTGAATATGCTGCACAAAGGCTCCTCTATTTTTCACTAGATGAGATGTTCAGAATTAAACTCAAGATATTGCTGATCAGTGATGATGAGCATGATCAGGGTAAGAAACAGGTTTCAGACTAAGCCCTCTCCCTAATTCATAGCAGGGTGTCTATAAATGCAGACTAAACAGCACATAATATATGTATGGAGTCCTTTTTACACCCGTTTTTAGCTGCAATACTGTGCATAATTGAGACACTTTCTTTTTTTGTTTGCCTGATTTTTGTAATGATTTCTACTTTTACACAGACTAATATAGCCTCTTTGACATTATTAAGATCTATTACAAATATTCCAGTGAATTCTTACATTGAAGTGGAAAGCTCTTCATACAGTTGAGGTTGAACAAGAACAAACATTTTATTAGTCTGTGACTCAGTTCTTCCTTGTCATATGCAAGTCAAGGAAAATCAGGTTTTAAGATAAATTTGTCATTGCAAGTAATACTGTTGCATATGTGACAGTCTAAGGATATAAACAAGTCAAGGTTTGCAGGAAGAAGTATTATGTATCTCAGACTAACCTGACAGAACTGAAAAAAATCTGACAAGTCCTCTCTTTGGGTCATATTTATTGATGTTTTCCCTGTCCTTTATTCTATAGTCGCACGGGTGTACTGACTTCTGGAAGCACTGCTATTTTGAAATGAACTCTAGACAGTTCATCTGAGGGAAAACAGACTTGTGAAGAAGATATATTGTGGATTAACACTATGAAGAAGGAAGGGAAAAAACTAAAAGCGGTATTTACCTATAACAGGTTCAACCATGCAACCTGAAAATGTATAGGAATCCAGAATTGGATTAATATGTCTGAATTGCCCAACCACCACATTAATTCAGCAGTCACACTGCTCCTGTCCAAGCCTCAAACCTTTCTCTGTTCATTAGCTGCACTGTCTGTCCTAGGAAAAGCGGCACAAAACACTGATTTGCTGATGGAGGTTGGGAAAAGATAAGAGCTTTTCTTCTCAATCATACTTGTGAGGGACATTGAAGTAACAAATGAGGATCACAGGACATGGGAAACCACTTTCCAGTGAGTCCTAAACCATTTAGTACAACAACACTGATAAAACTGTCCTTCAAGGTAATACAGCTGACCTAGCAAGTCATTTGCCACCGCATCCCTCCGAATAATCTGTTCGCTAGGACAGAATGTAAGAATCAGACCTATTACATGAATATGTAACTTTCAGTTAGATGCAAACGGGCTTTTGCTGCATGGAAGAAAAGCTTTAATGATCTACAAGGATGCAGTATCTCCCTATTGAGTACATAGAAAAAAATAATTAAACGAAGTTAATTATGCTGTGACTGTGCAGGACTTCACACACACCATCTGTTCTGCTCTGGCTTTAGGATCATTACTGGGAATACAATCAGGGATCACTGCTCCCAAACACTGCTTCCTATGCTTTGGATTAAACTAAAATCTCCATTAGTACCCGCTCTGTTTCCACCTCTTGAGAACAAGAGCTGAGAACAACTAGGTCTTCTCCGCTGTCTTTGAAACTGAATGGGACCCAGCTGATAAATCAGGCAAAACAAGATACCTTTACCAAAAGAGAAGTATGTCTGCTGTCAGCACAATGCCTCGTTATTCAGTAGTAACCCTGCAGACAATAACCACAGCATCTCTCGTATACACTCGTTTCTGCATTGTACACTCTTCTGTGTCTTGGCCTTGGATTTTAGGAAATAGGAACACAAACCCATACCTCTTTCATACCATGGAGAACGAAGAGACCAACCACAGGGCTCTGACCCAGAGAAAGCTGATGCTCATCTTCATTGCTTCCCCAGTATTACACAGTGGAGGAACAGGGCAAAAACACCTTGCACACTTGCCAGATGGGCAAGCACTGGAAGAGCTTGTTTAAACTCTTATTTTCTTGTTCAAAGTCATTAATTCTTTCTACAATTAATAAGCAGATATGAAAAACCACCTTCTCTCTTCCTGCACCCACCACCTCAAATATTAGCTATTTCCCTCACCAGGATGGTGCACCACAATTCTTCTACCTGCGAGAGCAGCAAACCATATTCCTGGGCACAACTGAGGACTGTGCATGGGAAAAGCCATTCTCACAGTGGCTGAAACAGAGCAGGACATCACCTAGAACAGCAATCTTCAACACTTTTTCTTCTCCCTCACTCACCATAGCATAAACAAATGGTTAGCTAGCAACTCCCACCCAAAGATTGCTAATGCTAATCCTGTAAGTCTCCAAAATCCTCCCTCTCCCCAGATGAAGTATTCTGCTGATGTGGACACTAAAGCAGAGCGAAAGTGTGCTGAGGTTTTAAAAAACTGTTAAGGTACACAGGAAGAAACAGTCCATGGAAATCCCTAAGTCACTCTGGAAATTTTCTGTAGAAATCACCTGTCTTCCTTCCCACATAACACATTAACCATTGTTACCTTTTCTTCATTTCCCAAGTAACATTGGTCTTGTGTACTCAGCAAAGAGTTAGATGGCAAGTGAGATAAATGTCAATTAATAAATCAAAAAAAGAACAGAAAAAGACAGTTGAACTACTTCTTATTTCTACCTTTTAAATTCTCTCTTTTGCTCACTTTCTTTTTATTCTCTCTTCAGACTGTGCTTCCACACAGGCAGGTACACATATGCATTGAATGATAAGTAATGTACTGGCAATGCACAAGGAAAGACTGAAGCCATAACTATGAATATATCCGGCTTTGCAAAAACTTTCCTTCTTAAAGGACATAAGGACAAAAATAACAAACTGTAATTGACATAAAACTAGGCTGTACTTTGTATACATTCATTTAAAAAACATATATTCTTGCAATATCTGTCCGAATGAGAAATTTCCAGTCAACAAACAGTTTTGTTTTTCAAATGTTTTATAGTATATTATGGTAACAAATTACAACACTGTCTCTCTATTCTTAACATGATATAGACTTGGCTATTTTCTCTGTTCTGAAGGAACTCTATTAATTTCTATAGAGAAATATGAAGCTTCTTAATCTTTGATACTTATCTTAATTTCAGTGAGCAAAGTGTAGAAAATCATTAATTTCTCAGTATATTAAAATAATGAAATTTTGCTTCTATTTTCGTGCCACATACCATGACTACTTAGACAAAACAAAGAATTCGATTACAAATAAAAATCTTGATTTTATGTGTGTTAACTATGCCTGTTTATTAACAGCTCAAAGAAATCAGATTGCAGCTTAATATATGACAATCTGAAAATAAAATGTGAACCACAATATAACAACAAAGCACAGATTATCAGACAAAACCATGTCATTTTTTCAAAAACCTCTGCAAATACATGGATCTAAACCGTGCCCTGATTTAGACATTTTTCAACACAGGCAACTGAAAAAAAAGGAAGTTCATGACTGACCACTTGCAAGTTTCACAACTATCTGCTTCCAGGGCAATTTTGGGGACAGAAATACTCGTATATGAGGGTTGATTTATGTATGCACATGTGCATATGGGAGCAGGTGTCTGAAAAGCAGAACCATCACTATTCTGCAGATTAGTGCTGTCTTGATTTTGAGACAGTCTTTGAAATAAGGTGTAGATAAATACCAGGAAAGCCCAATTACTACATCTTTTCCTTGTTAATATGCTTAATATTATTTTCATTTACTACCCTGGTAGCAAACCCTCTGTCGTGACACACTCTCACTGCAATACTATTTCTTTTGACGACTGAAGACTTTAGAATGTAAAAATTCATGTGTGCTTTGATCATGTGTAGCCAGCCACTTCAAATAAACATTTTGCCCAGAGGTTCTGCTGATTGTGTACACTGGAACTGTATTTAAAACCTGGGGGGAAATACCAAGAAGACGAGCTGCACCAGGGAGCAGTCTCTCTGCTTGCTGAGCACAGCGATGTGCAGCTGGCGAGCACAGGCTCCCTCAGAAGATGTCACAGCTGTCAATAAGAATCAGAGCCACAGTTTCAGGAGCACAAAGGACATAATACAGCCTCTAAATGACTAAGGACCACTTTTTAACACTGCAGCTGCTGCCTAACCGGTAGTTCTCTGCGAGTGCCTGTTTGGAGTGACAAAATTATTTACTGCTCATATTAATTTCTACTGTGTTCAAAGCTATGCAAGAACCTTTGGTCAGGCAAAAAGGAGATCTCCTCCACTTCTTAAGACTTTTCAGTTCATATGCATTAACAGGTATAAATGCTAAAGAGTCATGAAATGGCCTGTTCTTCTATTTATTTTCCCCATACACGACACCTTAAAAATACTAGTGCCTCACCATCTGAGAGTCAGTTTGAGTTTAGCATGTGTAACTGCTGAAGTACTGAAATTCAGTTCTGCTTTCTGAATAAAACTGTCTTTTTCAAACGTGTGAGTTAGCAAGGTATGTGGCAAATAAAGGATGTAGCTCCAAACCTTTAGCTTTTTCACTAGTCCCCATACTTACTTTGTTATTTTGCGACATACTACTTATTTTGCAACAAAAATACAGTGGTGCACAAAATTAAGCAGAATAATACTATATTTATTATATTGGAGCTTCACACAGGCATAAGAGCTTGGAAGCTGCATTGTCTTAAGATTGTTCTTTGTTTCATTTCATGTTTCATGTTTTGGTATCACCATATTATCTCCCCAAGACCAGTAATACCTGTGAATAGGCTCCATTCCTGACTTGTGGTGCAGAAAAACCGCAGCACAAATCACGACAAACAGTGTGAAGCTGGGGCAGAGAAGTGCATGGTGCGTAAGTGCATGTGAAAGAAGACCACATGCTCCCCCCACAATGAAGACTGTTCATCAGGAGATGGCTGAGGTGGAGCTGCTCGGTACACCTATGTCTACTTGCATCCATTGATGGAGCCCCAAAGTCCCACATGCACATGGATGAGAGTCCACTGCAGACCAAATGCTGCAGTTTTGGCAGCAATGAGGAGATAAACTCCATCCCTCTCTAACTGCTACAGACTCTCCCTCTCCAAATTTTGGACCTAGTTTAGTGGTGACAAACCTATAGCTAATAGGTTTGTCAATATGTGCAAAGTGCTGGGATTATATTGTATTGCTAAACACAAGGCTCTGCTGGTAGTGATCTGAGTTACCAATTCTGTAAGGCTGATATAGTAAAGACACCCCAAAACCTAACTGCAGGCCTCACTTGACACCAACTCAACATGAAGCTATGGGACTTTTGAGTAGGTGTTGTCATACCCATCCTAATAGTCCTAGAGTTTTCCCTTGCTTTAACAGTTACCTAGTTAATGTTTTAAGGCTGTAAACCAGATGAAGTTTAGGGTACACAGTTTGTGAATCAGGAATGCTGATCAACCTATTTTAATTTACCAGAGTTTATCTGAGGGCAGATGAGCTAAGCACGCAAACAGGAATGGGTTCCACAATATGAAAAACCCAAATAATAAAAACAAATGGTAAAAATGGAAAAGCAAGAGTTTGACCAAGGAACATTGTGAGTAATGCCGGACATGTTTAAGAGTACAGATCAGAATATGCTCTTTTGTTTTGCACACACACACATACACACACACTATTGCCTCACTTCTGCTGACTTCTAGATACAGAGTTGAATTTTGCTGCCTACTTAGAACATGACCTAACATGTAAAATAAGAAGCATTTCATACAGCTAGACAGGTGTACAAGTGTGGAAAAGTAGACTTCATAACAAAGATTGCATATCTGCTTTTCGCATGCTGATTCTTCTTCTTACACTGAGCTACCAAAATGATAAACTACACTGTGAGTGCTCCCATTTATCTATTGTCAATCCTTTACAAGTATTAGTAGTTGTGATATAATTCATGCTAGATACCAAATGAAAAGATTTTCACTTTGACAAGGTAAATAATTGTTAGCAGACAGAATGACAAAGGACCACTGCAATATCACAGACAGTAGGAACAATGAGTTATTCATAACCTCCAATGCTGGAATAACAGGAAGCATCTGATTTCACCGCAAAAGACCAAATGTGCTCTTTTATAATGAAATTCCTCTTTCACAGACCCTTTTCTGCTTTATACATCCCACAGGCTGCTTACATTAGTCACAATAAAAGGCATACTTTGGAAGAAAAATGACACAAGTCATCCTCTTTGTCACGGAGTTCCACAAATAAGTCACCTTCTAAAAAATAGTTTCTATTATTTTCCTGTTGTTCAGTGCTGGGAAAAGTGCACCTAAATGAACTAGCAAGCACACAGCATCCCTGCAATCTGGTAAATGAGCCATCTGCAGCCATTTTTCTTTGTTTGTCTCTTCCTTCCCCCACTCTTTGTCCTTATTGGTATGCAAAGCCAAAGGAGGGAAATTCTTGTTCTCTTGTTCACTAGCTGGAGGGTTATTCCTTTGCCGTTCTATTTATAGATCTGCTTTCAACTGCAGTGGGGAACTCACCATTTGCTGTTCAGCATTTTGTGCTCAGCTAGCCTCTGGGGACACAGTATTTTCATAAATTCTATGAATGGCACCAAGGCTACCTCTAACATTCCATTTGCCTTTATATTTCACAAGTAAAATCTCACGCTACTGCCATTTTCTAAGTTAAAAGAATGTCCTCATTAATTTCATAATAGAAATGCAAAGGTGGTAAATGAGCTTGCCTCTGTGGAAAGAATTTTATACAGTTTTTTGATAGCACTACCTAGTATGGCCTTGCAGAAAAACTAGCACTGAAATATCACAAGCACAAGTTAAGGAGTGTGATACTAAATTTATTCATGAAAAAGGATGACTCATTTGATATATCATCACCTGGCATAAGATCACCGTACAGAAAAAGAAATGTAGATCCATTTGTGTTATAAATGGCAAGCTCAGTTCTCAGATGCAGCTGCTCATTTGATGCTGCTGCAGTAAACCCCAGGCACAGTGTGCTACTACAGTGAACAAGGTCAGTTACTTGCCTTTTTTCTCTTCCCTGTCTATGGACTACTCCAGCGACACAGAGGGGTCTGAACTGGACACTTAGAGGCCAAGGGAGACTTCCCTGAGAGCAACCAAGTTCAGGCTGCCATAAACAGGGTGCACAAAACCCAGCACAGCAGGGAAAATGCCAAGTGTTGAAAAGACTGGGGAGAAAACCTCTACAATGTCCCTGTAATTATGGGGATCTGGGACTGCAGAGTAGCCCACCAGTCAGTGGAAAATATCCCCAGGAGGAGCTGATTACAACTCTGCTCTTGGGGTATCGGTTTTCTCTTTGCTGCTTCGGCTCCTCCACAGGCCTTTCTGCGCACCACAGAGAGGACAGTGAGTGATGCCGGCTATGGAGTGCTGGGCAGCAGCACTTGCAGGGGCAGCAGACATAGGACTCCTCTGCTCCTGTGCCTGGCAAACAAAATGCAAACCCATACCTTCAAACGGCAGAGAGAGGATCCCCAGAAATTGTCTTGCAGCTCTGGGGGAATTTTTATTTTACTGCTTGAGGTGAATTAAACATATTTGTGCTTAGTTAGTGAACAATGCATTGGGCAGAGTCCTACCACCATAAGTTGATCTACAAGGAGTCTGCATAGATGCATCACTAATAAGAGCCAATGTCTTATATACACTTGCACAGGCATCAATTCCCAGCCTGGCCTTACACCATCTCCCAGCCCAGCTCTGCTGCCCAGAGGTGCCCCCTGAGCGCTCCCATTCAGAATGGTTAAAAGACAAACCTGGTGCTCTTCCTTATCTCATCGCCAAGGGGAACTTCACTCCCTTAAAGGGGGTCCTTCTAGGTCTGGCATCCCTGCTTCCTGCCATTTTGACTCCTTTTTGCAGTTGGGCCTTCTTGCCTTCCATGCCAGGTCATTCCTTGGTCACAAATCACCACTGCTGAGCAGTTACAATTTGAATTTCCCCTTCACATCCTTTAGGATACACATTATCCTCTCTTTTCTCCAGCTGTGGGCATTAGATATGTAGCCTGCTCTCCCTGAAGACAGCAGCAGCATTTGCAGGGTGGGAGCACAAGTTCTGGAAGGTATGTGGCAGCAGATGCTGCCCAGAGGAGCCGCGCAATGTGCAATCAGAGCTCCCCTGTTGAAAATAAACTCGCCGTGGGGCACCAGAGGAAGCACTAGAGGGAAATCTTTCACGCCTACACCACCTCCACCTTTTAGATAAGGGCTACGTTCAGCCCTTCATGCTGATACAAACATGCATCACTGAGGGAAGATACACCAAGGGAAGGTATTTTCCATGTTGAAAATTCATATCCCTCAAAACGTGAAAGACTTCCACTTAAAAGAAAAATAGTAATAAAGAAGCTTTAATTTGCATGCCAGCAAAACATGTACTTTTTTACTGTATGCTGGATAAACACCCAGGGTATTAGCATACTAGCACCAAGTCTGCTGGCATAGATGAGGTGAAAATTACACAGTAATTACCTAGCCCTGCCGTTTGTCTTTCTACTTGTCTACTCTGTGGTGAAAAAAGCTAGGAACACTTACAAACCGACCAGTTTGGTTCACCATAATGATTAGGGACAATATTAAAAATTGGGTTTCTGCCCCTGATCACTTCTATCTATTACAGCACAGGTGGGCCCTTTTATAGGGTGTAGCTATGCTCCCATCTCTGAATTACTAGACAAAATTGAATTGTAATTCTGGCCCAATTTACACTCCATTCCTGTTACCCAGTTTCAGCCCAGTGCAGCATTTCGACCATTGGGTCAAGAATTCAACTGTGTTCCACTGATCACACTGGGAGCAGAAGCTGCTTCCTCAAAATCCAATCTTTAATGCAAGGTACTGTCCATAAGCATTAAAAGGTAGAATCCAGTCCTCATTAACAAAACCAAAACAACAACAACAAACTCCAAAGCTAAACCCAAGAAATTGTATTTAGAAATAAGAAATAAAAAAAAAAAGTGATAATTTTATAAGACCTAAAAATTATATACATTACCATTACTTCTTTTTTGCTTTCTTTAACAGAATGACATCAAACTGTTTCAGTTGTGAAATAATTTGTATGTCTCTAGGAAGGAACAGTAATGAAACCACGAGTGGTGCCATTGTCTAATACTAAGAATAATTTGCATGTGTCTCAGTACCTTAGATGAACTCTTTACAGGGAAGTGAAATCTAACTATTCCCTTTAATCATTGGTAACCAATGGAAAATTTAACCTTTCTCTTTGATATCATATCATTATGGCCAACACAGAAAGGGGCAGATTGAGTGATAGACTGGGTGTGTCAGAACAACTCCAAACTGCATCTAAACATTGAAACTATGAGCAACATAGAGTACAAAGCCAATTGGTGATGATGTCATCACATCCCAGCATTGTGCTATGTTTAATTCATTAGTTTCACACACTGATGCTTTTATGTCCATAAGCATCCAATAAATGGCAGAGCAGCTTTCAATTTCATGCGCTCTATTTGTTCTAATTGAATTTGAAAGAAAAAGCCAAGACATAAGTGCTAATTTATGGGTTTTAACCAGGACTTCAAGCGGTAAAAAAGTATCCCCTTACGTGTTCACCAGTGTTATGCTTCTCCTTGTCACTCCATGCTGAAATTTGCATTTGGCTTTGGCAAGCAATCATTCCACACTGGAAATGAAAGGATGCACAGTGCAATGATTAGAGGGACAGCAAAAGACTTGGGAGAATGTGTCCTTACCCTGATACATATTTCCATTATGTTCCCAGGTCTTTAGCTTTTCTAATAATATTGTCATGTTATCTCAGCTTTTAAACCAAATTCATAGGTTATCCATAGCACTTATTTAATGGGTCTCCCTCTGCCTGTAGTGCAGAACATGCTGCCATTGCCAGATTATCTGATGTCCTGGTGAGACAAAGCCTGCAGGACATAACCCCGAGCCTGCTGACAATGCTGTGAGCTTGTATCTCCGTTCACAGAAGGGTCAGACTTAGGCCCAGAAGAGCAGCACCAGATCTACAACTGCTGAGGCTGTGGGTGCTCATTCCTGACCAAGGTGCTAGCTTTGTTAGCTACTAACAACACATAGACAGTTGAAGGAGAGAGTGGGAGTCTCCTGAGCCTGAAGGGCTCTGGGCAGGCTCTCCATTTCTAGGCAAACAGTGCCAATGTGGGGTATCAAAGGTGGAG
>VXBH01003565.1:116219-129470 GCA_013400035.1 Rynchops niger | reverse complement strand
ACTGCTCTGCCTTGTCCGAGGGTCTCAACAAGGAGGAGCGCAAGAAGGAGCACAAGCAGACATGGAAAAGCAAGATGAAACACTATGTTTCCATGCTGAAAGGGATGGACGAAGAGTGAAAACTCAAAGAAAATCTCCTATCCTCTCCCCCAACAATTTTCAAATTTAAAGACAAACAACTGTAATGCGTGGTTAGTGAAAGCATTCAGGCTGTTGCTGACACAGGAATAAAGGTGATTTACAGCCCTGCAGTGCTCTATGTAATAGTGTGAGGAAATGGGCAAGTGTCTTCAGTGGATAGCGGCTCTACATTTTCCCACTGCTTAAATTTCACCATTGCAAATATTCTAGCTCCTAGATTCATTTTAAAAAGTAATTGGATGCATTATCTCACTACTGTTACTTGCTTTAAATGTTTCCTTCTTTGTCCACCCACAGGAAAGAACTATAGGAGGGGGCAGAGGCGTTCTGTCCACACCATATTAAAGAAGAAATTGAACACAGTTTTTCTAGAAGCTTAGGATTTTGAGAAATCTGTTCAGACTGAAGGCATTCTGTATCACCAATAGCAACTAAGAAGTGGAAGCACACAACTTAATTTGTAAAAATAATTATTAATTAATTAACTCAGCATGAGGAAACAAATACAAACCTGAAATATTTGCTACAATATTTAAATCACGGTCACCACTGGAAAAGTTTGCCCAGAGATGTACTGGCGTGTCCACCCTTGGAGATTTTCAAAACTCAGCTGGGCCAGGCCTTGCGTAAGCTGAGATGGCTTTCAAGTTAGCTCTCTTCAGTCTGCACAATCAACATCTAGCCTAATCTTTCCTATGATTGCATTTTAATCATATTTGAATTATAATGTATTTATGCATAGAACTAAGACAGAAAGCCGAAGCAACAGACAGTTTTTTCTTTTTTCACACCATAAAAGTAGAAAGAAGAAATTAGTTCATGTGAAGTACACAATAGCGCCATCCGTTTATACTGCAAAATGAATGATGAAAAACACATCAAGGATCTCATATTAATTTATACAGAGTATTACTTACACAGACACGTAAATATATGGTATTAGCAGCATGTATACAGATGATACAGAATAAAGGACTAACAGCATTTCTTTTGTACTATTTCATATTATCCTAGCATGAAAATTATTGTGAAATAAAATGACTATAGAAGTTAATTCGTCCCTTTGTTGTCCTCCCCCCTACTTTACACAACAGTGCAGTTCCACTAACAGTCAAAAAACTGATTTCTGGTTTAGACTTGAGTGAAAAGATTGACAATCAAGATTATTTTGGACAACTGGAAGAAATTATCTTCAAGATTACGACAAAATACAAAGGGAGGAATGCAAAATTTTTAATGTAGGCATGAGTACATGACTATGTAATTACATGAAACACAGGTTCAGCACTGCAGAAAAAAAAATTGAATATGTGTCAATAAACATTCTGGGAGGTATAAACAGAGTTAAATCTGCATGATATATGAAGCAATCCTTTTGGTCCTCTTAGTGTTGTTAAGGCCTCTTTTGGTAGGCTATGCATTAATAGAGAAACTCCACAAAGCAATGAAAGTGGTATAAAAATCTAAATAATTTGACCCCTGAGAAAGATCAAATGAAATGGGGTTGTTCAGATGGACAGAAATAGATTGAGAACATGTTGTTAACTGACAATTAGTTCTCCTTTTATCAGCTTAATTATGATAATTAGTTTACAATAGCTAAAGAAATTGCTCAATGTTTCTACAAGTGAGGAGTATTCTCAAGCACAAAGAGGTGCTTGAGCACTATACAAGGCAGATGGGGTGGGTTTTTTTGGAGGCAGGTGGTAACAAAAGTAATATGAGATATATTGTCTCAAATGTTAGAGAAATGTTAATTGCTATTGATGCTATTTATTTTTGGTTGTCCAAAATTGGAACGATAGCAATAAAAATCTGCAGATGTGGGGTTATCTGCAAATGAAGTTCAGAATTAGAACAAAATTATGTAGGTGCCAGGAAAGAGAGGTACAGATCTGTTGTAGTTCTTTCCTCATTTTCTTAGTTGCTGCACTGTTAACTTTGTGTAGTGTAAGGTAACCTTAGCATTAAAATGAAGGCATTTTTTTGTATCCCTTCAAAGCTGATGTGAATAAAATTTAAGTTTTCACAAAGAAAAAAATTCTAGAAACATCTCTTTTTCTAATGAAGCCTTATTTTAAAGAGCATAAGGAGCAGGACTCTAGCAAAGGAGTGCTTTCAGACTTACGGTTTAATAAGAGATGGTGCAAGAGTGCAAAGAAAATTGACTTTGGTACAGAAAGCACATGCATCCTGATTTATATATAGTAGAGCAACACTAATAGTCTTATAAAGTCAGGCTTTATGGCTTATGTATTCATGAATTTAGTGTACTCTTCCAATCTGCATTGTGTAGAGAAAGGAAAAAAAAAAACTAAATAATCTTCTCCTCTGTATAGGGCAAATAATTCAGAAACAAGTATATTAAGCTGGCAGATTGTCTGGTGACCACAAACCTATTTGGAGAAGAAATAATTAAAGTAATATTTTCTTGAGGGTGTAATTTCTGCAGCTATTCTTTGACTAAGCTTAAAGTTTAGCTTTAAGCTAAGCACCTTCCAAATAAACTGCAATCAAAAGACTTAGGGGAATCAGCCAGCCTCTGAGTACATTCATCTTTTAGCTTATTTCCCCTCTAATTCTCCTCAAATTTCAGTGCTATAAAGCAAAAATGTTCTGGCAGATTTTAATTATACAGATTGTAACTGGAATTCCTTTCTGAACTTTTCAATATTGAGAGGATTGTTTGTATTGGGTCCCTGGTTCGTTACCAACCTGTTCAGTAGTACCACAAATATCGTTGGTTTTCAAACGACAGCACTTGAACTTACTGCATCTAGTGTTTTGTAATGCACGCATCTCTAATCACTGTCTTTAATTAATTAATGTATGCACTTCACCGGAAGTGGAGATTTATTGGAATCATGTCACACAGGCTTTAGAAAAAAATATTTTCTCATTTGAAATACAATATCAATGAAATATAGCATATCTGCTCAGGACAAAATTAAAACCAAGTATTTCAGCCCTTTGAAACTGAATGGGTATGGCAAAATGAACAAAGGTTTTGACCAAAGGACTATAGTTAACCTCCATATTTTGCACAATATGCTGCATGAAACTTTATTAGAAATTCAATGTTAGGTCAACAGTAAAGTTCTCCTGGTTTAAATGTAGTCAGTATTTAATCCTGATTATTGCTATGGATCCAGAGAACTATTTTATTCCCAAACTCTCAACTTCTGTTTGACTTTCAGAGTTACTTGATTTTCTTCATGATCCAAAGGAAAGAGCACACAACCACATCATTGAGAACAGCTTGCTTCTTAGGCAGTTCTTTGTTAAAGGTTTGCAGGGAATTAACTGTAGCAAAAGATCATCCAAAATAAAGGAAAGGATAGAAGGAATAAAAGTGACTCAAAGCTCCCAAAAGCAGTGACCTACCTTTAGAGAAGATTAAGTCTGAGAAGTTTTTTAGAGACTAAACACATATCACAGAGTTTCAAATTGTTCTCACACATCCCTATGTTGGTTCTTTCAGTTCTTACCCTCTAATGGAAATAGATTAAAAGACGGATATCCTGAACTGTGCAAGTTTGCCGAGTGCCTATGGGGGATTGCCTTATGAAAAAAAAAACTATGTTCAAAGAATTCTGATACTTTACTTCAAACCTAACTCTAGAAGCTATGAGGAAGAGGATAAAGGTCAATTTGATTCAAACTTCCAATTCATTTCCACTGAGCTCTGAAAGCCAGAGCAGATTAAAGCCCATCATTCCAGTCTCAACCACAGTGCTTGCACAAAGACATGGACCCAACCTGCTTGTTTCTGCATTTATACAAGCAAAGCAAAAGTCAGTCTGTACACCCAGGTACCTCCACTGAAGTGCAGAAAGCACTGTTACAGGCATAGTAGACAGAGGCTTATTTTTTTCCAGGATGTCCTTACAGTAGCACAGAATAAGCTTGCACTGAAGATTCCCATAAAGGTGTTATGACCAATACTAAGTGTTAAAACCACCATTTACTACCTGAAAATAAAAAAATTCTACCAAAAGCTCAGAATAGGCAAACAGTGCCAAGTAGAACAACACAAAAAGGTCTTACCATTGCTAAACAGCAAAAATCCCAATTTTCTGAGACAATCAGAAGAGGAATGCTATTAAATAAAAATGGCATTTGTTACAAATATCCTGTTGATGAAAATTTTAAATTTCAGTGAAACAGAACAACAATTATGGATGAAAAGCATACACGCTTTGATTCCAAGACAGTTTCAGTGGGGACTAAGGTTGCTACAGTTTGGAGTGCATCACATTTCAAAAACCACAGTGCAGTTGCAGTTCCGACTGAAGAAAAATAACACATTAGTTTCAGGTCCATATTTTAATTCATTACGCCCATGACTGGTCAGACAGGTCCAGATCCAAAATGACATCTGTTTCTCAGAGCACATGAATGCCACCAAAGTCACAAACTGTGGATTCTGAAGACGTGCAGGACCAGAAACATATTGTTTGCTCAATCCTTGCTCAGACTGGTCTTGGAAAAAAGCCAACATCACCCCCACTGAGATCACCACCATTTGCCTTGAAAGATGTCTTGATAAGTCTCATTTTTCACTTTTACACAGCAAAGCCTCTGTGCTTCACAAAGCTGTGTTGCAGAGAGAGGTATTTGGAAAACTATATGCACAGGAAATTGTAAGGCATAAAACCTTAAACTTGGAGGAAATTCACTCTTGGACGGCATCAATAAACTGCACAAACAATACATGAGCACACAAGCCCATCAGATAATCCCACAAATATGTGGTGTACTTAAGGACACTGAAGTGTTTTTGAGTCAATCTTCCTTTTCCAGGAACACCATTTTGCCTAGGGATCATAGTCTGGCAAACATCTGCCAGGCACCTTTGCAAGTCCCAACCACCCGAATACATTTGGCATTCCCATGTGTTCAGGACAGCTCCAGTTTAAATAGACTTTTTCAGGCAAGAATTTCAAATACCTTGTAGCTATCAGTTCATCCTCACACTACCCGTAAGGCACACTGGGTTCTTGAGAGAATGTTCTGCAGTCAGAGAAACCCAACAGCAGAGAAGTCCTTATCTGCCTGAGCCAGCAAAGCCGTGCATGCCCTCCTCTGTGACTGTGACGTGGAAGGGGGATGTTAGGAAGTGGGACAGGCTACACTTGATGCTGCTCCAAATCCTGAACTGAACTTGCCTTAGGACAGCTCTGTAAGGAACAAAGCAAGCACACAAAACCACTGGTCTCATCTCTACTGGACTCTCTGCTTTCCATCCTGAGCAAAGAAACTGCATGTAGTGTTTAGTGAATAACCTTCTGTTGTCCTCTCTAATGGAAACTATTGACAGTGTTTTTCTGTAAATTTAGTCCCAAATTAAAAGCAGCAAATTTTTGGTCTGATGGGAACACAAAGGTATTTCAACCCTTTGCTTTAATCAGTAGATGCACCTCCTTCCTGTCAGATACCTAAGGTCAAATTTTCATTATGTCAGTACTCTGATTCCAGCCTGTTTCTTGTGGAAATGAGAAATAAACCGGAGTATAATATTCAACAGTGACAAGAAGTCAAACATGCAAATTACAACTTCAATGAAAACTGAAGTATTATTTATTTGGTTCTGTAAGCTTTAAAAATACATGAATGGAAGCAGAATATAAAGAATCAGAGATGATTGATAGTGCATACAGGAGCTTTTTGTTCCAGTCAGTTGTTTCATGGCCAAAAAAAATACAGATCCTGTCACTGATGGCTTTCGTCTTCGGCAACACTGGGAACTGTGATTATTTTGTTGGTGAGGCAACTCAGTACTATTCTTATTTGCTTTGCAACATTATGAACAGAATAAACCTTCAAAGGAAATACCTTCTCTAATAATTTACAAAGACAAGTTGTGCAACCAGATGCTTTGCACTTCATACAGTGCTCTAGTCACTGGCACTCTTTGCTGACACTATCCTCTCTTAATGCAGTCTGGACTTTGTGCTTTCTAAGGCAGAAAAGATGTAATCCTGGCAGCAGTGTCACTCTTCATGTCACAGAAACCTTTTCATAACAAAACCTCTTCTGATGGCAGTGCAGTTAATTAACACAAGACTATGTAGGAAAATTTTCCATGTGAAAAAAAAAAAAAAAAAGTGAGTTCTTGGATACAGAAAGGGGAGGATTGACATTTTTCTTGCTATACGTACCATTCAAACTCATTGTAGCACATGCCTGTTATCACTTTCCAACAACAGTGGAAATGTAATGGCAACAACGAAGAAGTGATGCCAACATTCCTACCATTCCCAAGAGAAAGATCCCAAAGAAGCTCTGGTGTTTGCCAGCTATCTTCACTTTCCTCATAACAAAACATGGTGACATGACATGACAGACACATACATATGCACACATTCAGTGAATTTAGACCCAGATCTAGTTATGGTATCACCTTTTAATGCTCCTCTTTGACAGTTACAACACCAATAGAGGAAATTAATGATTATTCATAAAATCCCAGACTTGTAAAGAGATTTTCTACACCTAACCACTGTTATCATAATTAACACTCAATTACATCAGCACCTGAGATACCTTAGTTAAGAATAAGATTGCATGATTTCAGGTACATATCAAAGGCATACTAGCACAAACTTGCAACAGATTTCAGAGCAAGTGACTGATGAATGATGTAAAAAGAATAAGCTCATTCAAGAGGAATGATAACCAAAAAAACTGTGAAAGATTAAAAAAAAAAGCAGAACCAGGAGTCTTATCCTACTTTTCACCTGGCCAATACTATGTGGGATAACAGCCAGGCATAAGAGAAAGGTAGTGTTTAAGGTTTTCAAAGGAGATTTTAAAGATTATTTTTACAAGATTTTTAGAATGTTTATAAGCATTCCATCTTCTTCAGTGAAAGTCAGACAGGCAAAAATGCAATACAATCATTTCTAATAATGTACAGAGGGGAATGGGGAATGAATGGCAACTGATACTAAGGGGAAACATTATTGTATCTGTATGATGTGGATGAGAAAAACTCACCATGTAACCTTGGAAGGATTTTTGAGAAGATTGAGGAACACACAAAAATACTACTCATCTGGTTGACTTATCTCTTCCACTGTTTGGAAGGTTTTTAGCTAGATTGTGAAACAAGTTTTGGTCCCTACTTGTATTTCAGTTTACAGCAGTGTAAAAAAAGGTGACTTGTGACCTTCCTGCAGAATCCATTCAGACAAGCCACTGGTCTGCACTGCTGGCACATGGAGGCATTTTGGATGCGATCATTAAAGAATTGTCTTTACAAGGTGGTTAGGGATGCACAGCACAAACAGAAAGTGACCTGAGAAACTCTCTCCCCCTCTGCCCACCCACAAATGGTAGCACACACATTGGTTTTCACAATTAGCATTTCATAGATTGAGGCATGCACTGCCCAGCACCAAGGAAACAGCATGCTGGCTACACATCCCACCAATGGTACTCTGACAAAATGTGTGTCTCAAAAGTGTGCTTGCTCATTAGACACAAGAAGATCAAGATGTCAAGTCATATATCAAAAAATTGTTGTGTAAACAGCTGTAAAGCAAGAGAACATTTGCTTTTATATAGAAGTCCAAGAGTATGTATCAGGTCTTCTTGCAGATCTCTTATGTTACTGTGAGCAGAGCCAGATTTAAGGGTGTATGAAATAAACAGTCATCTGCCCTTGACAGTAAAGCAAATTTGGAAATGGTAAGAATCCAACATTCTCCAAAAATATTAGTTTCTTGTTAAAACTGTGAAATTGACAGACTGCTCAATAGAATTCACTTTGTGCTTTATCATTGAGTAGGGAAGTCAACTGCAAAAACAAAACAAAACAAAACAAAACAAAACACTTTTGCCTGGCAAAGTTGAAGCAAACAAGTGTGCAGACTTTATTCCAATGCTAAAATGGCTTGAGAGTACAGAACAGTTCTCTGAAAATACTTGAACTTAAATCAGTGTATAAAATGGCTAGATTCAATGTCTGTCAGTGCTGAACTGAAGTGTACTAGCTCTATGATCGCATATGTGATGATGAGGTATTAAGGAAATGTGTAGATTTGGCACTTCAGGCCATGCTCTAGTGGCAGAGATTGTAGGGGCTTTTTTGTGTGTGCGTATGGTTGGATTCCATGACCTCAAAGGTCCCTTCCAACCATGAAGATTCTATGATTCTATGAGGAAGAAATTAGCTAGGAAAAAACTGTCACCTGGATCTCATGCTGGGGATCAGCACAGAGTTGAATTTCATTTTCTGGAAAGTACCCCTAGAGTTGAGCTCACTGTCACAAGCAGTATTGGAAACAACTTTATTAATTCCTGCTTATTGGTGATTTTCATAGAAAAGTAGAATAAATAACAGCATGACTCATTTCTTTGAGAAAATACTCACAGCTTTCCTCCCCACCCTGGTTCTTTATTGGCAATGAGGCATCCAGCTCCACTTTTCAGAAAGCAGCAGCCTTACATCCAGCTACTACCTTCAATTTCTTCCTCTTACCATTTGTGAAAGTAAGGGAAAAGCATATATGCAAAGGCATAATAGAAGAAAGCAGGATGTCCTACAGTACTGTTAAAAAAAAAATAAATAAAAAGCAAGCTTTAAGATTACCAATGGGTAGAAAAAGCAGAAGGTACAAAAGGTTTTTGACAGGCTGGCAGGAGCAGGGAGTACTCTGGGACACCCATCTATAAGTGTTTCAATTAGTAATCACTGCATGCTTCAGGAACCAAGAGTATTTTGAGTCCGACTGTGAATCCAAATGCATAAGGGAAATTACTCTTGTACTGGCCATCTGTCCTCTAGGATTCTGTTTGGATATTTGTAGGAAAGCCTAAACCCAGGTTCCCTTCGCTGGGACAGTAACAGATTAACAATTCTGGCAGACTTCCAAATAGTTTGAATATGAACTAAAAGAAGGTAATTTAAATTAGCCGTGTTTGGTTTGAGTCCATCAGTAATTCAGTGCCAGCACAGTTCTACTTAAGAGATTTTTAAACAAACCAATTGCTAGGCTCAGAAAGCACTCAATTTGAAGCTGTGTCAGATAAAATCAGTACAAAGCAATTTTACACATGAATAAGTCCTTGTGCCACTTTACATGTTAATTTTGTTTGCAAAACAGATAATTTTCAAATAATTTCACAGATAATGCATCTCATTTTATTTTTGTGTCCCGAAGAAAAGTGTAATATTGTATTTAAGAGTATCTCATGTATCTAGCCTTTTAAATAATAGCAATAAGAGGCAAGTATAAACAAAGCCTGGAAAATCACTTCCATACAATGCACTGGCTGCATCTGCATCCTGGAAAAAAGCTTCTTTGGCACAGTCCTTCACCACTTGCATTAGAGAGGTTAGGTTGGGGAAATCAGGGTGTGCCTAATACTGGAAGTTTCATAAGTATTTTTCTACCCCAGTGTAGTTCTAAGGAATCTGTAATAGAGAAGGGGCATGACGCAAATAAAGCCACTACCTGGTGGCTTTGAACCACGTGTGTCTTCCACTTCCAAACTTTGTAGCACTGCTGGAATTCATCAGTATCTTAGGACACTTTTCTTAGCATTAACAGTGTGTAAGATAGAAAACAGACAAGAGCAGGGCAGCAGGCTAAGAGTCCTTCAGTATTTGAAGAGACAGAGGAAGAGACCATTTCAAGACTCACAGCAAGAACATACTTCTCTTGGAGTACATTAAAGTCTAAAATTACTTTCAAGTGGTGGAGAAGATCCACGAGAAGACAGACAAGACACATACAATTGGAAATACTGATTAGAAAAGTAGAGGTGATATGAAATCAATACTTTTTACCTTCATCTCCTGAAGAACACACAGGATCCAGTTAACGACAAAGCTCTCTTGCTCACATAAGCCTTAGTTGAAGCATTGGCTCCCTGAGCAACACCTTTCCTGCTAGTACCTCTGGACATGGTCATAGAAGTTCTGCTTATTTATTCTTCCCATAAATCCAATCTTCCTTAAAGTATGAATAATAAAAGCCTTTCTGTTATTTAGTCCTGCCTACACCTATCCTGCAGCTGCTTAAAATACCAGAAAAGAGAGATACCCTGACAAATAACCAGTGCTACTTACCGGCTGCTAACAGTGTCTCCATGAGCACGAAGACAGCTCAGTGAGATCTGAGCAAACTCAGTACTGAGTTGTACCGATCACACCCAAAACATTTGGAGGTAAATAGTGAGATATTCTGACAAATGTGTCAGAGTTCAAGCATCTTCTCACTTTCTGGGCCCTGCCTGTCTTATTTCTGAATGAAAATCCTTGCCTGGCAAGGTACTGGAGTACATTATCCCCTAAAGGATAGAGATAAGGAGAGGAAGTCAGAACAAGCCTACAAAGTCCTCTTAAACAGGACTGCCTATGGCACATCTGAACCTGATGTTCTCACAGCCCACAAAGAAATTCTCACATTTGCTCTCTTGATTCCAGTTTTTAGAGGAATAACAAAGCTATAAAAGGAACACTGATGCATTTCAGATCAATATTTACTGACACTTTCTCAAGGAATGCTGGGTTGCCGGTGTGCTCTGTGTAAGTACAGGCACCCAACGGGACATGATCAAAATTTCTACATATCTCACAGTCAGGATATCCACGTGTCATGGATATGACACCAGACAAGCTACTATGAAGAAAATTAACTTTATCCCAGCCAAAACCAGTACACTCTCCACCTCTTATTCCATATCATGCTCAGGTCCTGCACTATCCAATACATCCTCAGTAGCCAGAACCCCCTTCCCATCCTTCGATGTAATACACAGATATCATTCCCTTAGTCTGTGGATCATCCATGTGGAATGTGAGTAAAATGTCCATAGATGTCCACAAATGTCCACAGAAGTTCATTCACTTCATTTAGTCCATGACTTTGTGCTCCATGTCTTGTGGTGGTCACTCAGGACAGGAAAGGTGGTGTGTTGCATGGAATTATTGGCACCAAAGCCAACTCAGATCAGGTCACTGCTGCACTAGCACTGCTTCTTGTAAGGCTTGTTCTCCATTGGTTCAGGTGGTTCCTGCTATAGCAATTCCTACAACATGCTACTCTGATCATGGGTTACAACAATTTCAAGGTACATCCATTACCATCTCCACCCCTCGTCCCTATGGGCTAAGTTATAGGGTTTAACATTGCAATGAACTCTTCCCCTTGCTCCTAGCTTGGCTAGCAACAAGGGGTTCCTGCTGTAGTAATTCCCATAACATGCAACTCAAATCCTGGGTTTAACTTTAGTCCTGATTTCTCTACCTCCTCAGTCCCCGAGCAGTGCAGGGGGATGGGGAATGGGGGTTGCGGTCCGTTCATCACACATTTCTGCTTGTCCTTCCTCCTCAGGGGGAGGACTTCTCACACTCTTCCCCTGCTCCAATGCAGGATCCCTGCCCCACGGGAGACAGTTCTCCACGAACTTCTTCAGTGTGGGTTCTTCCCATGAGCTGCAGTTCTTCATTAGCTGCTCCAGTACGGGGTCCTCCAGGGGCTGCAGGTGGACATCCGCTCCACCATTAANTCTACCCCAGTGTAGTTCTAAGGAATCTGTAATAGAGAAGGGGCATGACGCAAATAAAGCCACTACCTGGTGGCTTTGAACCACGTGTGTCTTCCACTTCCAAACTTTGTAGCACTGCTGGAATTCATCAGTATCTTAGGACACTTTTCTTAGCATTAACAGTGTGTAAGATAGAAAACAGACAAGAGCAGGGCAGCAGGCTAAGAGTCCTTCAGTATTTGAAGAGACAGAGGAAGAGACCATTTCAAGACTCACAGCAAGAACATACTTCTCTTGGAGTACATTAAAGTCTAAAATTACTTTCAAGTGGTGGAGAAGATCCACGAGAAGACAGACAAGACACATACAATTGGAAATACTGATTAGAAAAGTAGAGGTGATATGAAATCAATACTTTTTACCTTCATCTCCTGAAGAACACACAGGATCCAGTTAACGACAAAGCTCTCTTGCTCACATAAGCCTTAGTTGAAGCATTGGCTCCCTGAGCAACACCTTTCCTGCTAGTACCTCTGGACATGGTCATAGAAGTTCTGCTTATTTATTCTTCCCATAAATCCAATCTTCCTTAAAGTATGAATAATAAAAGCCTTTCTGTTATTTAGTCCTGCCTACACCTATCCTGCAGCTGCTTAAAATACCAGAAAAGAGAGATACCCTGACAAATAACCAGTGCTACTTACCGGCTGCTAACAGTGTCTCCATGAGCACGAAGACAGCTCAGTGAGATCTGAGCAAACTCAGTACTGAGTTGTACCGATCACACCCAAAACATTTGGAGGTAAATAGTGAGATATTCTGACAAATGTGTCAGAGTTCAAGCATCTTCTCACTTTCTGGGCCCTGCCTGTCTTATTTCTGAATGAAAATCCTTGCCTGGCAAGGTACTGGAGTACATTATCCCCTAAAGGATAGAGATAAGGAGAGGAAGTCAGAACAAGCCTACAAAGTCCTCTTAAACAGGACTGCCTATGGCACATCTGAACCTGATGTTCTCACAGCCCACAAAGAAATTCTCACATTTGCTCTCTTGATTCCAGTTTTTAGAGGAATAACAAAGCTATAAAAGGAACACTGATGCATTTCAGATCAATATTTACTGACACTTTCTCAAGGAATGCTGGGTTGCCGGTGTGCTCTGTGTAAGTACAGGCACCCAACGGGACATGATCAAAATTTCTACATATCTCACAGTCAGGATATCCACGTGTCATGGATATGACACCAGACAAGCTACTATGAAGAAAATTAACTTTATCCCAGCCAAAACCAGTACACTCTCCACCTCTTATTCCATATCATGCTCAGGTCCTGCACTATCCAATACATCCTCAGTAGCCAGAACCCCCTTCCCATCCTTCGATGTAATACACAGATATCATTCCCTTAGTCTGTGGATCATCCATGTGGAATGTGAGTAAAATGTCCATAGATGTCCACAAATGTCCACAGAAGTTCATTCACTTCATTTAGTCCATGACTTTGTGCTCCATGTCTTGTGGTGGTCACTCAGGACAGGAAAGGTGGTGTGTTGCATGGAATTATTGGCACCAAAGCCAACTCAGATCAGGTCACTGCTGCACTAGCACT
>VXBH01003565.1:96235-107963 GCA_013400035.1 Rynchops niger | reverse complement strand
GGGGGTGAGTGTGTCATTTGTAAAGCTCTCTGAATATTCCTTAATCCAGCTAAACATCTAAAAATTGTTAGATTGGAGAGGCGCTTGCTCCAGAGACTTGAAATTTACCCTGTCAGCAGAAAGCCTAGGGTATTTATACTCTATTGCATACCCTGCTTAGGCACACTCCCACAGGCTAGACCCAGGATACCCAGGCTCACTACCTCTCCCCTTCCCAGTATGGACGAGAGTCTCTAAAAGACCTGGGAAGTACACGCTGGGAAGTGGCAGTATCTTTGTGATCTGTTTGCAAAAGAAGGCCCTAGTTCCTGCAAAGAACTGCACTGGAGTAGGAAGCCTCCTGCCCTTAGGGAGAACTCAGTCTTCAGTGCACAAACAGGACAATGCTTCAAGAGATCTGTATTTGAATAAAACACATACATTCACATAGTGAGAGGACTACTACTTAAAGAAGCTCAGCTTGCAGCAAAGCAGCCTGCAAATTAAAATATAGGTAAAGATTATCTATCATATTCCTGTGCTCTGCACAGTTGGATGCCCAGAAAGGAAACTACTTAATGTATAAACAATACCTCTCATAGAATTGTTGAATGTCCATCTGGAGTAGCCACTGAGTGACAACACACCAATGGAGGTCTGAAATTATTATGTAAAAAATCAATCAAAGTCAAGATGATGAAGGATGGGCAGCATTTCTTTGATTAACAGACACAGCAGAGGACAAAATGGAAAACCGGTGCTGCTAATATTAAAAAAAAATGTGAATAGCCAACACAAAGGACGCTACGCAAGCCTACCATTAAAAGACTCTATAATGGTTTTGTAATGCTTCCATTTTGTATAGTGGAAAAGGATTAATTTAGCAGCTCCTTGCTTTGTCAGGAAGCATCAAGAAATACTCGTGGGAAGAAGCTTTCTTCCTTGAGATCATTACCTCAGGGAGAGGACATCAGGCGAGAGTGCCTCACACAGGGCTAATGGCATAACCCTGCCAAGTCCCCTAGCCTAGGATACTTCAAAAAAAGTAAAGTCAGCAGCTTTCTGTCATCTTATGAATATTGTCCAAAAGTCAACTCTAAAGAAGCATTCATCCTGTTTTGGTAACACCCAGGAATCCTTATCTCCTCCCCTGGTCCACAGCATGCAAATCACCATGTGCTCTTTATTCTTACGCTTTATTCTGACATAATTGCTTTAATCTAGTATTTTATTCTAGGTAGTATGGGAGTTCAAGAAAATTGAGAAATTCGTCAAATATTCACTCAATATTATGGAAAGTAAACCATTTTTAAACTGTATGGGTGCTTATGGAAGAGAATATGCAATCCCCAAAATCATTAAAGAAGGCTGTCTTACAATACTACCGTTCCTAAAAAAAACATGTAAGAAAGGTTTCTAACTCTGCAGAGGGATTTTGAAGGCTCTAAGAAGCTGAGGTAATTCAGATAACAAACTGAAAAGCACAGGAGAATCTATTTACCTCATTTGTTTACATAATCACTAGTAAATCTAAAATTGCAGAAGGTTTCTATGGGGTGATGCATTACTATATTTATGTGGAGGAACACACAGTTCAGAAAACCTGGAGCAGAAAAATTCTGACTACCCTAACAGTGGGGTTGTTAACACAATTGTTACTAAAGCTCTCTGGCAATTCCCTTTCTTTAATTTACTAAAACCTTGCCAAGCGTTAACCATTTTCACTGCAACGCAGGTAGCACTGCAATCCAGGGTAGCACTGAACTGTCAGAACTGCTAGATCATCCTTTCTCTTTCTGGTATTCCCTAATTTGTCCGCCACACATCTCCCAGATTGTGCAATAAATGAGACATCTGTTTGACAGACAACAGCTTCTTTTGCAAAAGAATCCTGATTAAGCCTCAGAGTAGCCTCTCTTCTACACAGAAAGAATCTTTCTCTACAAAAATAGTATTTAACCATATAATCAAGGGCTTAATAACAACATCTCCAAACTTTTATAAAAGTAATATATTGTTTCCAACATCACTTTTAGGGATAATTACTTACATCTTACTGAGAGCACCGTTTTGCAGACAAAATGGTCATCACTACCTTGAAAAAGCAAGATGAAAAATGCTTTCAATATCCAGCTGCAGGAAACCGGTTTTAAAATGTATCTTAATTACACAATGATCAATAATCCCTGTTGAGCTCTACTCCTATCAATTACATCACCAACGCCTCACTAAAATTCATTTGCTTGGGAGACTTCATATATTCCCATTGGTAATTAAGGGTTTTTCCAACATTCCTTACTTTGCTTTTCAGGGAGAAAAGGCTTATAAGAAATTACAGCGTTACAGCAAATTATTCCCTATATCCTAACTCTTCTTTTTCATACTAGCTATGCCCAAAAGACAAGATGATCCAGTTGCTCAGTGGCTTGACTTCCCAGCTTTTGGGAAGAGCCAGCTTGCAGCAATCAATGAGAAACTAAGTGCTTCCAGTACAACCCCAACGTTGGTATGACAATGTGTGACCAGTAATGGGGGGTGACCAGTGACTGCAGGGTCCCCACTCCCAAGCACAGCAGTAAGCAAGCCAGCAAAGTCTACTGAGTGCAGCACCAGCAGCCTGCGGTGAGATTAAGTGTACACCCTGTCCTTAAAGATTCTGGCATGCAGTTTGGAGACTCAAGGAAACTGGCAATCTTCTCGTTAAACTGTCATGAAATGACTTCTAAACTGCACCTCTTGGCTGCCATGGAGATGTTACATACCCATGTCCGAATCACATCCCAGCCAGGAGGACGCTTATATTTCCGATGACTGTGCTATGCATTTTCATATTTCTAGTGCTCCTCACAAGCATTAGAATGGTTAATCACTTCATTTTCCTTTATATGAATAGAAAGTTGACTGCAGGCAGTTTACATTTGTTCGTACCTGTGCTCTTAATACTGCCAAATTTCGCTATAGAGTGAGAGGATCAACAAAGACTTAAATACCTAGCAAAATTAACCTACTGATGGCATACAGCAAAGTTCTGATTAATGGGTATACCATAACCATCCCATTGCAAAGAACAGCTCATTACTTTCAAACCTTGTTTAATGAAACAAGCTCTTATAAATCAGTATAATTTTATTCCTACCTGCCATGATTACAATTTCTTAGATAACTCATTTTTTTTTTTTCTGTGTAAAAAACTGCAATATCATGCCTAACTCATAAAAGCAGGTGGGTCTGTGTGTTTTAAAAGGAAGTAGCCCAAAAGTATTTTTCAGGAAAGGAGAGGGTAAACAGATGCATTGTTAGAGGCTAAAAGTCACCAAGTTTAGGTCTCCTCTAGTCTGCTGGGACTCAACAACATTGTCTTCACATGTAATTAACAAACAGTATATTTCCAATGAGACTGTGAGGTCACTTAGTGAAGTCTGAACTTCTCCATATGAAATTTTCCTACACTACTGATTAGAGACTACCCACACAGGGGACCAAACATCATAGGATATTTGAAGAAACATTGAGAGGTATTTTTAACTTGTGCAGTGTCGTCTGTGCTATTTAGAAGATGCTGGCTTTGCTGCTGGACTCAGAAGGAGTGGATCTTCCCCGCGCCACAGGAGAGCAGTAGTTTCTGGTCATGATTCTCCGTCCAGGTGTGAAAGCCCATGGTCTAAGTTCTGCTATTAGTATTAGAAGATATGTGGATGTACATTAGTGAGGTCTCTGAGAAAGAATCACAAAGGCACAGGTTTCAGCTTCATTTTGGGCCATCAGATGCCTTTAAGAGGAAAGTAGTCCTACGAAAGGTACCTGGTTTGTTGGGCTGGGGAAGACAAAAGAAATTGGTGATCTTAACCATATCACTTCTCAGCATGAGTTAAAAATAGTTGTTTACATTGCTGAGAATAGGCCACCTTTTCCCCTTCCCTTTCTTGGAACCCCAAATTCAACAATATGAATACCCAATAACAAAATATGTTGTTTTATTTCATCTCACAACTAGTAAACTGAAGAATTTAACCCATGTTACAACTTCAGTTAGGTTCTTATAGGTTCCCTAGGTAAATTTTCATCATGGCTAAAACAGAGTAAAACATACATGCCCACTGTATCAATGTAGCTGAATGTGGGCTATGTGTCAGTAATGCTCTGCTACAGTGTCTATTCCCATGGAAATCGTTTACTGAAATAACAGTACCTACTGTAATGAAAACTTTTTAATATCACAACACAGAATACATTTTAAGTCTGTGTTCAGCAAAGCAACCAGCAGTAGGGGGAGGGGAGGAATAAGAAGGAAATAAAACTTAACTTCAGGCAACTGTTATGGTACAGATGTATAGCATGCTGTATGGTCACATCCTTGTTATGTTCTGGGGACTAATTTTTATCTACAATTTTTTTTTCCCCATTATTAACAGCAGTTATATTTTCAGTGTCTTCTTACTCTTCTAAAAATTTTGACATATACCCTCAACATAAATTATGAGCTTCATTGTTAAATTTTTATGGGCATACATCTTTATTATATAGATAAAAGAAGGAAGTTATGTATGATACAAAATTGAATTGCAAATTCTTCATTACCTTTGCAACTTCTGGAAATTTTCTGTAGGTATAAGAATTATTCCCGACTGCATGCTGACATACTTTCCAACTTAATGACTTGGGTTTCAGAACACATTTAGGTTTAAGAACAGATCACTACTCAACATTTCTTACTGATTTATTAATCTAAAGGTGGATTTTTGACACCTGCTTCCAGAAATGATGGGAAAGTTCATAGCTCCAAAGAGGGGATGTCAGTGTCCCTGTGCTCTCACGCTGATGGGAAGGCATCCAGAGGAGACACCAGGTGTTTGGGGGTGGCACAAGTGTCAGACCAAACAATGCCACAGTTCAGTCTCTATCGCTTTTGTGAACTGTACAGTTTTTCCCCTACCAGGTCAGAACAAGATCCCTGGCATGTCATTTCTGGCTACAGGCATTGATTTTCAAAAGCCTAAGAGAGAAACAGCAGATCTCCCTCAAGCAAAGCCCACACACACACTTGAAAAGGCTCAGGGAAATGAGAAGACTGCGTGGACGGATGGCATTGCTATTTCTACATGCATTCAGGAACTCTTGTCACATCCCTGACTAACAAGGCACACTGCAAAGTGCCAGGGATCCACACAGACCTCCCCAAAGCATTCGTAGCATACGTGGATCCCACCAGGGGCATGATGTCCAATGAACAGCACCTTTGCTAACACCAGAGCATCACCTGAGGAACAGTTTGGTGTGAGGCATTCCCACCTTTCACCAGGGGAATAAAAGCAGGGGGGCCTGTGCCTCTGTTCCTCCCTGGACCTGAGCCCCACATGATCTCCTGTCCTCATCCCACTTCCCCGTGAGGTCTCAGTAGCCCCAGTGGGGTACACCTGCACCCTAGCTCTTGAGTCCTGCAGCCCAAGAACATGGCACTGCCATTGCTAGTAGAAAGACATGGGCTCTGTACTGAGTTTACAAAACTGAACTAAAATCACACGATCTTTCTGTTCACCCCTGGCAAGGGCAATGGAGACTTGGTGTAAGGAAAGCTTTGGCATGGCCAACAAACATGCACTAACATCAACACTCCATGCTCCACCTTTGCAATCCCTGCTGGATGTTTACATTTAATATGCTAGAGAAAGGACTTCATATCCACCCTCAGTTCACTCTACACAGTCTTATAAAATGCTCTTGACTTATAGAGGAAAAAAACCTCACTCAATTAAGGAAATCCTCATTTTATTAGAACTCATTTTTGAACAGGAGGCAGAATATGGTTGTTGAGGAACTTTTTCTGCTCACTTAGCAAGGTCTTCTGCATCTTAAAAGAAGAAATTACTTGCCTGTACTAGAGTTAGACATTGGCCAGATGCCAGAAATACTTCTCCCTTGTAAGAGTGGTATCAGAAACACTGATGAAAACGATGTCAGGATGTAAGTACAGCATTTTCAGATGACTAAAGAAACTGAAGAAAGGGCTTCAAGAACTTCCAAGGAAGAAACATGCAAGAAAGAAAAAAAGAAACGTCAATCAAAAAGGAAAAGTACGTAGCAAATGGGAGGGAAAAAGGATAGGGGAAACAGAAAACCTAAATGGAAAAAAGGATCCCTACAGCAGTGAAGTGTATCTTGATTAATTTCAGGTATTTACCATGTACATGTCCACACCTGAGTTTTCCTCCCTGTGTAGTCGAGGGAGAGGTGGTGATTATCCCACCAATGCAGCCAAGGGTGTGGTTTGCCTGGCCAGTATGCAGTCCACTTTAGGATGAGATGAACACCACAAAATTTCACTCCCAACATTGGCCATCTCTCCACTGATGAGAAAGCACAACCAGTTCGGACACCAGCACAGCATCTTATTGCTCGTTATAATGAAAAGGTTAATTCTGAAATTCTTTCTGTCTCTCCCAAGAACTTAGAAATAGGAACAGAAATTAGACTATACCCACCAAATTAATCACTGGGTAAAAGCACACTACACTATCAACTTCCCTTCCAGCATTCTCTGAAAAAAATTTCAAACTATACCTACGATTTTTGATAATTTCTCAGATGATGACTACATCTGGGTTTTTTGTCATTTCCGACAGGACTGAACTGAAAATAATGCAAAAAATATAATGAATTACAATCCTCATCTCATTTAAATAAGCTGCCCTAAATGACCCTGTCATATCTAAGAATGTGTCTACATTGTGCAGTGCAGCATTGTGCAAAGATATTTGGATTAGTCAACAAAATTACTCATTTTTCTTTAAAAAAGGTAATTTATTGTTTTTAAATGAAACTTCCCATTTCAACCATTTCTAAATGTATTGTTCTGAAATAGCCTAATTTGTTTTAAATAAAGTCTGAATTATGCATTTAGACATTCCTTATGCAAAATATTTTTTTATTCCCTGAAGCATCCTGATTTTCCATTCCAATATGAAATGGAGATGAAATGTCAACATTTCCCAAATGGTGAAAACATTGTTTTCCCAATCCACTGGGTTTAGTACAGTTAACCAAAACCAGTTCTCTCCATACCAAGGTCAGGTCTTTCAAATAATAAGAATTATGATCTTCCCCCTTTTTGTTCTGAAGAAACTGGGTCAGGAAAATTACTGTAAGCAATTTTTAATAATGTGCAGGCAGCAGGCGACACAGCCAAAACCAGAATGCCAAATGGCTTACTCTCATTTTGTCTGTGCTAGCCAAAAGACCAAAGAATGGCTCCTTTTCCAAGCTGCTGGGACAAATGCAAACCTGCCCCTATAATGACACTTGTTACACTGAATTGCACAGTAGATGGTGTCATGATTCACATATAGAATGAACAAAAACAGCAGGAAAGGAAAGGTATTCCTCTTTCTCTTCTATCTGTGCCAAAACCCAAATACCCACTGTGCTGCCTGGTGGTTCCAACTGAGTATTTTATTAGCAAAAATAACATTTTCTTTCATACATGAGGCTGCTGGGGTCATTGAGTTGAGTCCCCCATGGTCAGTGACAAGCATGCCATAGATAAGGTTCAGAAGAATCAGCACATTCTACAACTTTATCTTCCTCATTATCATTGTTTTATACACATTTTCCTTTCAGTAAAAAAAAAAAGCCCAAAGCCAAATAAGAGATGTTTCACCAATATCTTTGGCTATACACCTAGTCAGAAGAAGCCATTCATTTCTCTTAGACAATTACTTTCTGAAAGAGAAACTTCCACTGGAATTCTTCAAATTGTTTCTGGGCTGGTATATTTCGCATTTATTTTTACATCTTTCTGCCATATTCCGCTAAGCACGAAAAATTACCCTGGTCAATTCTAAATATAGAAGAATCTCAGACAGTTATTTTGGTAAAATTCAAAACGTTCAGCTGATTCTGGATAACTCTGTAGCCTACAAACCTCTTCTGGAAACCTGTGTTATTTCTAGTAGGCTCTTAGTGTACCCTATCAGATTTTCTTGTGAAAACATGGAACTCCCCTTTCTGAATCTCACATGCCAAGAGAAACATTCAACCCCCAGCAAAAGGAGATTAAGAGGATTTTTGAAATTATTTTTTCTTTGTCTACATTAAATGAGATTGCCTTAGAGACTGTCGTGCACCAGAAAACAGTTTCTGGAGCACCACATACAGCTCATGCTGCCCTCCCGCTGCTAGACAGCTTGTAAGAAAAAGCTCGCTGACCAAGACCTCAAATGGCAATCTATAAAACAACTGCTGTCCTTAACAGCTGATCTCTCCTTTTTGGACTTCTCAGACAGTTCTGGCAATGGCACACAGAGAGTAAGATCTGTTACATTCTGTATTCCTGATGCACATCATGAAGGGAGACAGAGGAAAAGCAAGACCAAAGTTGCAAATTCACCAGCTGTTTCTGCTCCTTGCTTTTCCCCATTTACCCTGGGCAGAGAAAATGGGGCTGAAGTATCACGTTTTGTATCACGCAGGGGCAAGATACAAGTCACAGGTTGTTCCTACAAGCTAGGCCAGTCTTCACATCTTAGGAGCCCCACTATGAGATGGAAAATGGACCTCATCAGCTTTAAAAGTTAAAAAACAGTACCTTCATGGGAATATGTTCCGTGAGTATGTGTTTTAAAATGCAAAGAAGCATTACACGGTCCATTTCAACTGTGAGAAAACAGTGAGAAAAAACTGGCATCAAACTGGCAGTACAGTAAAGGTAATTGATTCGTGTGACAATAGTTTCAGAAAATCATGACAAACTATGCGCAGACAGAATAGTTCACTGCATCTTTGAAGTAACATATTTTTGCAGCAATTTGCTATTAACCTTCTTTAATTTGTGGTTACACAGATAACTTCCACTTCATCAGAATTGCACATAGCAGCATCTTCCTTTCCAACTGAAAATACTGGCATGAATACAGATCTTTTCCTTCACCGAGTTCCTGTTGTTTAACATTTGTATGTTCAAATAAAAAGTGACAACGTCACCTGCTAAATGGTGGGAATGAATGATGTTTTCCACAGTGACAGCTGGCGGTCAGGGAGAGGTGAAACACAGTTTACTTGTAAAAAATCCCTTTATCCAGAGCCAGCTTCTGAATGATGAGTGTGACTCTTTGAAAGTAACAAGAATCCAGCAAACCTGGGGACTTAAGCACAGCTCATTTACTGTATTTTTTAGAAGACCAGACAATGCAGGGCTTTCTTACCACACTTGCACAATTTTTCATGCAGTTTACACAGTTAGACACTACAATGGCAGCAGGTTCACGGGCTCCACTGAAACAATAAATAAAAATAAAGAGAATAAAACATTCAGTGATACAGGCAGGAACACAGTGTAGATGTTTTAAAAGCGCTCGTGAGACGCATGTTTCTGGTGCTGCTAAAACCAAAGGTGAAATCACTGGCAGGTGAGACAGTAAAATCAGATTTCCTCTTGGCTCCGTAGAAAAAAAGACCAGCATTGCCCCAGCACTTAAGGGGCTAAATACACACAAAGAAAGCCTTTACTAAGTTCCAAGTAGCCAAAAAATATTTTCCTAGATAATTTATATAAAACTTTACTTCGCACAATTACTTTTTTCACAAGGAAAGATTTTTCTCCATGCTAAATTATTTTTGCACATGAGCATTTTCAGAAGGGCATTCTTAAGCCTAAGACAGGAAGAATTATGCAACCAGGCAATTTTATATTAATTATTTGACTTTAACATGCAGAGACAGTACTAACCAAGTATCAATATACATATTTAATGATTCGTATTAAACTATGGAATCAAGGTCATTGTATCAATCTAAAATTGGCAATTAGTTTTCTAGAGTTCGAAAACAAACCCTGGCATGTAATTAGGAGTGACATGCAAACACAAACTTTCTTCATGGAAACAATTTTCAAAAGCCAACATTTTCTTACTTCTATTCAAAATGGTTCATAAATCTGTCCTTGATTTGTCAAGTATTCAAAGATCAATTATGTTTCATGCTTTGGTAAATTTTCACATTTCTACAGGGGAGAAAACTCTTCAGTGAAGATGTATTCTCATTTTTGTATAAATGGCAAACAACCACTATATTTTTTGTAATGTGTGGTCTCAATCTACATCAATTTATCTTTATCATCCAGAAATGCTTGACAATACAGGACATCATTAATCCTAATTTCAAACTGGCAGACAATTTCACACATACAGCGAGCTTCAGCAAACAAAGAATATCTAATTACTACCAATTTTATGGTGGATATCACCGCTTCTTTTAATTAGCTTTATTTTGTTAATAGCTAAGGTTAACAGTCTGTTTAGAACTCTGTTTTTGAGTTCAAAAATTTTTTTTAAATTATAAATTTGCTCAAATATAGTAATGTGTTAGTAAATACTTGACTTTCTGTAAATGACTGGCCACCTTACTCTTTGCTTAACATTCGTACATATATACATCCGCAAACAGCTCCTTTGTATTGCCACTGTAGGGAAAAAATCGTATTTCACACAATTATAACTGCCACATATTCTTTCTTTCCAATATATCACATACTGTGCTAAGTGATTCAGAATCTGGGGGAAGCTGGAAACAGAACTGAACTTTGCAGCTCGAGTCTGTATTTAATGTTTTATCTGAATACTCTATAAATAGTAATAACCAAAAATCCACCTCAGAAGGAAAGCATTAGTTAAAAGTTGAAGGGACCCACTGCACGCAGGAATAGGAAGACTCTCTATTCTGCAGTAACCAAGGCACTTCCCAAGCCACTTTGTGGCAGCATCAACCACACAAAAGAGTCCAGCAGGATGTCCCGCTCACCTCTAGTGCAAGGCAGTTACCAGTTTCTTTCTGCCTCCACACCCTTGTTATTAAAGAAACCCAAGGACAGACATATAAAACTAGAGTCGTAGAATCATAGAATTGCCTAGGTTAGAAGGGACCTTTCAGATCATCTAGTCCAACCATCAACCCAGCTGTGACAAAAACCATCGCTAAACTATATCTCTAAGCGCTATGTCCACCCGTCTTTTAAATACCTCCAGGGATGGTGCCTCAACCACTTCCCTGAGCAGCCTGTTCCAGTGCTTAATAACCCTTTACCTGTAAAAATTTTTCGTAATATCCAGTCTGAACCTCCCCTGGTGCAACTTGAGGCCATTTCCTCTTGTCCTATCACCTGTTACTTGGGAGAAGAGACTGACCCCCACCTCTCTACAACCTCCTTTCAGGTAGTTGTAGAGAGCGATAAGGTCTCCCCTCAGCCTCCTTTTCTCCAGGCTAAACAACCCCAGCTCCCCCAACTATGAAATTGTTCTGCTGCAAAATATTCCAAAGCTTCATCATTCAGACCACTAGAAAGTTAAGCACTATTATGAAGACCTCATACTGCCAACTTTTAATGTATTTGTGCACGTTATTCACATTTATTTTAACACACAGAAGTTTTTAGCCATTATTTCATTCTTGCTCAAAGCTCTCCTCATCAGATTAAGTTGGGTGAACAAAGCTATTCCTTCTTTTCGGCGGAAGCAGGGTTAAAATGGACAACCAACCATGTATTGAGGGAGCTGATGTTTAGTCCATTACTACCAATTGGTCCCTATAAGCAAAAAATTTACTTCTGTCTTACCAAGGCTGTACTTCAGCCAGCTTGCTACCACTTGAATGATAACCTTAAGTGTCATCTAGTCAATCAATCATCAGCTTATGCGAAATGAAACAACCTTGCAGAGCTGGATATCTTCCACAGGATAAAATAACTACCAAAAAAAAAAAA
>VXBH01003565.1:76945-96227 GCA_013400035.1 Rynchops niger | reverse complement strand
AAAAAAACCCAAATAAAACAACACCAAGAAAACCCCACCCCATCACCCCTTGGCCTGCCTCCCAGAGCCTTCAGAAGAATAGGAGCAGGAAGCTGGGTCAAACAGCTCTCTGTTCTGCCTGTTTTATCTCCTCCACCATAAGCAAACCCTCAGATCATTACGGCCATCACACAACACACTGCCCTGCACGTCTTCTCCACATCCCTCGAGCATGACACCTACTCCCCTCCGACCTACAGCAGGGTCAGTTTAACCTTGCCATCAGCATTCTCAAAGGCAGGTGATGTACCTAAAATTATCACCACCAGTACACAAATGATGGTGCTGCCAAATTGATAGGAATACAAGGCAACCTCAGTATGATGCCATGAACTGAAATGCAGCCAAGAAATCAAGGGTTTTTGAAAAACTCAAGTGTTTCTGTGGCCACTTTTTAACCACTGTTATACAACCTTTCCCCAAAATCAGGGACCTGCAATAAGAATCCTTACCAAGCCATGTGTCCCATCCAGCAAGCACCAAGGAAAACAGCTTCTTTAAAAAAAGCCAGCACACTGCATTGTTAAATGGGGGTGGTATAGCAATGCACCACCATTGCCCCTGCTGCTGAAGCAGAAGAAGATAGCCTGCTACACTTCATAAGCACCAGGACTCTCATAAATAAAACTGGCCCAAATTCAACCAGGAATATATTTTCTCTACCCTGCTCCCCATGTTAACAGCTTTATGATGAATCTTGAAAAAATACTTCTGATTTTAACCCAAGTACCTATGAGAGCTTCTGCCCAGCAAATGAGGTTGTATTTCATAAACGTAAAGATACTTAAGAAATCACATTCTGAAAGCATATGAAAAATAGGTACATGAGTGCAGCATAATCCTCCTAAAAGCTCAAATAATTTGACAGTTTTATGTTTGTATGGAGTTGCAAAGTCACACAGGGGTGGCAGCATTTAGGAAATGAATTTAAATTGTTCACAAGAAACTGAATGTTTTTTCTGTTTCTTAACTGAAACAATGTTACCGCAGCTTAACCTGTGACTAATGGTGCAGAGTCCAAACAAGCAGCTGTATTCCAGTTAGTGAACAGGACGTTCCCAGGAATAAAACAGCCAAGCTGTTTCTTTGTCTGTCCCCAGCTGCTGATCAGAACATGTAATTCTCAACTTTGCTGCCTGCTTAGAGGGTCTATTTCAGTGATAAAAGAATTTTCTTCATTTTCTCTCTCTATTTCATCAGTTCAACAGTGATTTACAAGTGCAGCAAAGCATAGGGCCTTGTTCACAGGAACACCTCTGTCAAATCATAGCAGAATTTTCTAAAATTGTACAGGAAAATATTAGTTTTCCATAAGGGGAAATCTGCAAATAGCAGCTGTGTTTCTTTTTCATTATAAACCCTTTATGTATATAATTACATTATTTATCAGGATTGATTTTGCTTCTCCGCCAATTTATGTATTACATGTTAGTGGAAAGAGAAAATTAGAAATGCAAAGAATCCATATGTTAGTGTTACCATTTGCTTTATCTACAGTGTTGCAGATTCCCTTCTGGCTCCTAATTGATTTCATAATTTGCTTGGATGTACAAGAAACTGCCTCCATAATGAGCTCCTGTGAGTCTATATTTCCATACAGTCTATCTGAAGTGCGAAGAACTAAGCTAAAGATATTTCAGAAACATCCTGCAATATAAGGTGCAACACAGTGTTTAAAATTAATTGACAGAATAACGGTAAAAATTCTGTGCATCTTCATCTATGATTCAATACTCTACAATGGTTTCAAGATAAAGCCACCTGGAGCTCGTAACTTGCTTGAGTAGGATCACACTTCACTCTCTTCTGTTGTGGCTCAGTCAGTAAATCTCAACTGCAACTCAAATTTATTTCTAGACTCCTAGGGCCAACAGTGAAACTGTTCTTTTAGCAGCTTTCCCATCATTTCCTTTCCTGTCAGAAAAGGAAACAGAACTGTGGAATGGTTGGCAGTGGAGGCCAGGTCTCTGGCAGCATTATAAGAAGCAGTCTGCTGCCCCCCTCCAACATAAGGGACAGCACTGTGAAAGACATCTTGGAAGATGCAAAGACAGCAACCTAAAAGAAAGCATGGCCTGAGATATTAAGGAAAGGCCGTACAATGTCAGTTCAGATTATTATCACATTGAAGTCATAACACAGTCCATTATTCTTTCCTCTAAATTACCTCTGCAGCAACCTCACCTCTGTGGTCATTACAAAAGCTTGGCATTCTCTGCATGAAAACCTGTTTCCTCCCATCTGTTCCAAATTTTTTTCTCATTAATTTCCATTTGTGCTTACTTGTCTTATTTAAATTGGGCCATTATTGTAGATTAAGGTGGCATGCATTCAGCAAATAGTGTGGCACCGAGAACCTGCCCTCTCCATATTAGTTGCAAAGGTCTCCTTGACCACACTGCTCCATGAATGCTCACCATGCTCTTTAGATTTTAATAGACACAAACTTGATTTCCTTAGTATCAAAACCCAGACCTTGATTGTACCTGAATTTCAGCAATGCTTTCTTTTGGTAACAGACCAAATTGGGAATCCGGACCTGCACTTCAGATTTGGGCTGTAAATCTCAGGCTATTTGTCCTAAGTGTCCTGTCTGGCCCTAAAATCTGTGATCCTCCCACAGTAATACTGAGGCAGACCTAGGCATTTTTTCACATATATATTATATATCAAAATATTCAGTAGAAAAATAAACTAACCAAATGCAAACCTGGATTTCCTCAGAGCACAGTAAAATTTTACACTTTTACAGGATTTAATTTCCAGCAGATACAGGAAGTTTACTTTGCTCTTCCTGACCAGAGCCGCCACTTTTAACTCTCGACTTGCCCCCATTTGATTCAGCATTTTCATTCAAAATCAGAAGTTTTCTCTACCATCCCATCACTGTGTCTCTTGTATTGGCCCAGGAAGGAAGGTATCCATAACAGGAAAGAAGGTATCAATAACTCCCATTAAAAATCCTCTTAATAATAATATAGGCTAACTAGTGCTTATGGATCACCTTATTGCAATAACATTTTAACTGGATATCTCAAATTTATAAACATTATAAATTGAGCTATCTAACTACAGCATTGATCAGGGCTAGGTCATTATCGCTAGAGCAGTGTTAATGCTCAGGAAATTTGATCAAAAAAGATCAAGGCTTTTGAGTATACTATGGGACTCCTTTTCATAAACTGAAAATAATATAACTACCTTTTTAAATCTTACTATATACAGTCTAAGTCTCAAGATTCTTTTCCTACAGTTATTAAACCAAAAATGGAGAACTTTTTTATTTTCTTCAACACACACCACTAGAGAATGGGCTCCTAATAAAAGAATTAACTAATTTTGGTTTCATGTTGTAGGAAGAGTATGGAGGCATTATTAATCTGGTAGTAATAGAATGGATTCATCATGCTGATAAGATGTAGGAACATTATTGAATTTTTAATTCATATAAATACATAGAATTCTTAGTCATTAAAGTATAAAGTGAATGAATTGCTATACTGAGTAGTAATTGCGAATGGAAATGCTAATAGCAAATCAAAACTCTATAAATGTCAAATTTTACCATTAATTTCACACTGCTATATCAATACATTAATGTACTCATTTTGACAGACAGACCAAAGATGGCATTCAGAATCATGTATGTTTACTTCATGGCCTTGTCTCTGGTCTATTAGAAACAAATGTAAAATACATCAAAGTACAGACAAGGTCTTTCTTTTAGCAACATTTTCTTTTTAAATCCGAAAAAGAAAAACTTGAGGGCTTGGGTAGAAGGGACTGGTAAATACACAATGATACGTCTTAAAGGTCAGAAGAGTGAGCATTGCCAGATGTCAGGCTGACTATGAACTCCATCAAAAAATAAAAGATCCTTTGGGGATATAAGTAGAAGAGCAAAAAAAGTGGAGCAACTATGCAAATGGAAAAATTTAAGATAACTAAATATTGTGGTGAGTTACCCCATGTTAGGCAAAAGAAAAACTAGAGAAGTTTATGTGATGAAGGAAAAGCGGGGGACAAATTAATTTCCGTCCCTGCATGGAATTGCAAACTGAGTTGCAAAGACTTTTTACATATTTTGTCAGTAAGACTGCTTGTCTAGAGACAGCAAACATGTGGCCAACAAGAAGGAAAGGAAAATAAAAAACAGAAAATGAACTAGACCTGAATCTCATAAAACAATCCCCTACAAAGTACCACAAAGTAAAGTACTTACCTGGAGAACCCAGCTCAGCAAAAGAATTGGGAGCAGGTAAGGGATTAACCAAAAGAGAAAATACGCTGTGGCGTGGTGTGGTGAGAGGAGCTATATAGTCCAAAAGAAATCAGGTCACAAGGAGGTAGGTGACTTAATAAGAACTGTGTAAAGAAAAGGGTAAGGAAAGCAAAAGCATGCTAATGAAATTTGCTGAAGTCATAAAGCATTTTCAACATAGAGAAGGACTGTAATGTCATACAAAGGCACCAGAGAGTGGAACATTTAGCACCATTGTCCCACTGTGCAAATCCAGAAGGGAAACTTCTGTTACAGGATATGGGTTTATCAATGGGCAGCTTCAGAGAGAGAAGAATGAGCTGTATAACCACCAAATGATTATAAATGACAATGTGATGCAACAATGAAAATCAATACACAATCCTAAGACATATAATTCATGGATTTCCTTCAGGAAGTGTAAAAATTTATATGCATAAATATTAAAATTTATTTCCTTCAGGAAATACATAAATCAGGAAACATTATTTTCTCTGCACAGAACTACAGTGAGATTGCACTAAGATAGATCACTGAGGTCCAGTTTGCTCGTATTTACTGAAATGTGCCTTCAACTAGAACATGCACAAAGAAGGTCTATGACCATCAGAGGAACAAAAAAGTCTCTGTCAACTGAAGAAAGAAATAGAGCTAGATCAAGTAATCTAGTAAAATGGAAGCTGAATGAAACCATAGCTCTTACTCGAAGATACCAACATAGATCAAAACAAGAGAGGTGAAAAAAGTTTATGGGTAATATTCACTCAGGAGAAATGGATGCAAATTAGCCATTTAAGAAAAAACAGCCTTGACCAGACTTCCATTAATAGTGAGTCCAACAATCAAACTAGCCTTGGACCGCATTCAATAAATTTATGAGCAAGATTATGTGACTCTGCTGTCATCAAAAGCAGGGAGTGGACTCAATCCAGAATTGTTTTCCTGTGTTCTGTCCCATGTTCAAGTGGATCACTTAAAATCATTTTTTTAATTACATAAAAGCGTGGATAACGTCTTGTGAAAACTCATTTGTATAATTATTATTCCTTGGTCTATGACAGTTCAAAGGAGCAATAGCAGGGAATCAGAGAGGGGGCACTGACCCGCATTACAATTTGGAGACACCCTCCTTTAGAACTGACTCAAGAATTTTAGCCATCTGAAGTGGGAGACAGGACAGAAAGTGAAAGGGGAGAAAGTATAGCATTATATAAAGTGAATGGGGTTTATATGGAAGAAGTAAAAATGGACCAGGAAATAACCACGAAGGAAAAGAAAGGAGTTTCAAAATACAGAGGCCTAGAAAAGGGGTTTTATTTTTTTGAGAGGCTGAAGGACCTCTGCTGTTATAAGGAAGGAAGGAAGATCTTTGCAGTAATCATGGCAACAAGCTTTATCTGCATTCTCTGAACATACACAGGGTGCATAAAAAAACAAGGCGGCAAATATATATAAAATAAATATTTTGCCACCAGTTTCTCTTTCTATCAGGAATTACATATAATTCAGATTCTGCAGTCATGCATGTGTAAGGAGTAACAATATCTCAGTTCTCATTAAGCATACGTGACTTCTTTAAGAACACTTATGTTGAATGATAATTATGTACAGCAAGTAAGACCAGTCACCCATGCACTACCCTGAGATGCAGTTTGCCTGTTGCAGATCAACAGCATATTAAATAATTTTATATTGCTTTGTATGTAATTCCTCAACACAAAGCAAAACTCACCTTCAAAATGCCCACAGGCTTGGCTTCAAAAAGTAATCATCTCACACGTTCACAGCAAGCGCAGAACAATGAAGTCACAGAAAACCCATGTGGACTTTGTCCATTCTTCTCACGGAGAGCTGTTTCACATGTCTTCACATTTATCATTTTCCAAGATGCTAACTTGTTATCACAGCCTACTCAAATAAAGTACTCCAGCAGACAGCTCATCTGTGCATTCATGAGTATTTCCTAACTGATTCAAATTCATTGGAATGAATGAAGAAGAATGATGAAGATCCTAACGAGGTTCAACAAGGAGAAGTGTAGGGTCCTGCACCTGGGGAGGAAGAATGTCAGGCACCAATATAGGGCAGGGGTGGACCTGCTGGAAGGCAGTTCCGAAGGAAAGGATCTGGGGGTCTTGGTAGACAGTGAATTATCATGAGTAAGAAATGTGCCCTTGTCGCCAAGGCAGCCAATGGAATTCTNGGGGTAATGGGCACAAGCTGGAACATAGGAAGTTCTGATCAAATATGAGAAAAAACTCCTTTACGGTGAAGGTGACAGAGCACTGGAACAGGAGCCCCCTTCCCTGGAGACTTTCAAGACCCACCTGGATGCAGTCCTGAGTGATGTGCTCTAGACAATCCTGATTTAGCAGGGGAGTTGGACTAGATGATCTCTAGAGGTCCCTTCCAATTCTGAAATTCTGTGATATATTTCCATTATATGAATTCAAGGTCATTAGCCCTACATCCAGACCCATGCCCACTGCAATAGCCTGCCTGAGATGTACCAAAGACACCTTGGTACCAACACACATGACACAGAAATAAGGTACAAGTTTTTTACCCATTAATTAAATTAAAAATCATTCCAGTCACAGCTCTGTCAGATGATTTAAGACAGCTGGGAACATAACCAAGTTGCACATTGTGGTTACATCTGATAACCACACAGCTTCAGGGGACCAAAAATTTCACTCTGTGAAGTTCACCACGCTGACCAGCTTGCCTTATCGAGACACTTGTAAAGGCAAAGTGACTGCCATCTGTGGACAGAGCAAAAAATATCCTAGTTGGGATCCATTATGCGCAAAGTCAGCATAGCTGCATTACAATCACAGTTTTGTTTGTTCATTTTGGCTTGGAAACAGCTCTTGTATGTAAATGATCTGTGTCCATATTACTTTAGAGAGCTACAGAGCGCTTGGAATGCCTGATACCCAAGTTAGAAGGGAATGAAATGTGCGCACACACTCACACAAAGTGTCAGATCCTGAGTTGCCTTCTCAAATGCAGAGGGGAAATACTCACATACCGCAAGGATGATGCAGCAGAAGAGTGCTAGCCTGCAACAGGACAGTTCTGGGCACAACAAGATCTCTACTCATGTGGTTCAAGCCTCTGGCCATTTTCTGGAGCATGAACAGGATGGGTCTTACAGGCCCCTCAGGAAGACTCTGGCAGCCAGGGTTCATCCAAGCATAAAGCCACCCTTGTCCAGAACTCACTGACCCCTCTTCACTTACACATATTTAACCATAAACGTACATCAGGGGTGTGCTCACATATATGTATGAGCAAACAGATAGATTATCAGAAGAGCAGTGCAGCTGTATTCGAAAAAAATAACTACTTTATCAATCTGCCATGCATATTTACCAGATGACCGGTTTAATAACTGCCATGTAGTGGTCACCAGAAAATTAGCTATGGCAAAACACTGCTCAGTAACTGCCTGAAAAACCGTAGTTTTCTATTATGGTTTGAAAACTGTAAAGCCATTTAAAGCCTAAAGTTCAAGAAGACACAGGAGACTTCAGTTTCAGGCCTGCCAAGAAAAATTAAAAGAGTGAATAGAAATTGCCATTAACTCTAACAAAAAACTTTAACCTCCATTTATTCCCTTTTTATCTAATAATTTTGCCACAACAGCAAATACAAATTCTTCAAATTCCCTCTTTTGAAGAAAGATGATTCTTATATTACTAGGGTTTTTTTGCAAAAGATAAATAGATTTTTTAGTTATTTAGTATAAGAAATATTTAGATTACTCAATTTTCTGCCTTCAAAAGCACAGTTGTCCAACAGTTACCCTCAGATATATATGCTTACACCTGTTCAGAAATCAGTTTCTTCAAGTGGAGTGCTGTGGGGACCCCAAGCCAGAAAAAGAAAATGAAAGTCACTTTCATGAGGTTATCTGCATCTATCTTTGATGGCATGAGAAGTCCACTGGAATGGAATTTAACAACACTTTGAGCATGAGGAAACAGATAACCTGAGACACAGAGAGCTGCCTCGACAACTGGAAGTTTCATGGATGCAGAAAATCGTGACTGCAAAGGTACAAGAATCAAAATCGCTTTGTCTAAACTACCTTGCTGATGGCTGCAATTGCAGTTAGCAAGCACAGTTCAGAATGTGTTAGACTACTGCAAGGTTGCTGAAATTACCAAATTCTTCATTACAACTCCATAAAGCTACTGGAAAGCAGCACACCGCCCGGGAGGATTAAAGCCACTTTAAGGAATCTTATTGTGATCATCTTAACTTCATCCATAGACTCTGATAGTCTTCAATAAAAGCTGTAACTGAAGAAATCTAAAGGATATGGTTTATCTTCTACTAAGCAGTTCCCCTGCACCATGGCTTCTCATCATCAGTACATCTGACTGCAAAGAGAAAGAGCAAAGAAGAAATCACAGAGAAATAAAAACACAGTCAATTTTAAGACCAATGTGGTGTTTTCATACACCTCATTGGATAACTTTGCAAAGCAGCGTACAAGCTAGAAAATTCCAATGCCTCTTGGAGACATTTTTCATCTCCAGTCCCTAAGGAATGCTGCAGCACTAGATTCTCAGTGCAAAGATAGTTCACCAACTGGAGCTAACTTAGCTACAACGTATCCAGCTGCAGCATTCAAGACTACAGCTCCCCTAATTAATGGTGGCTGTTCAACATAAAGCTCACAGAACTCAGGCAGATTTCAGCAACATCCACAAGGTTAAACACATGTGTGTTCTGGTATCACAGTATGTGCTCTTTCCTGAGGAGGGAAACATAGAAGACTAGATTCTAACCTTTACACACACACATACACACACACACAAAAATGTAAACCAGTAAACCCCAAGTGAGTTTATGGAGCAATACTGCACGGAGACCAGCATGATCAGTTGGTATCTGTCTATAAATCCCAAGCTACATTTAGCTACTAGACCCTAATGTTTTCAAAATCTCACTGCCAAGACACCACACCGTGGCTTGTCTACTGCCCAAATCTTTCTCCCATAATTTCTTCATCTGCTACCAAGGTCCCCACAACCCCTACCTAGAACTCTTTCCTACTGAATCTCTCTTCCCAAGAGGATCCTGCTGTTTTCTGACTATCTTTTACTATGAAACAGGAAAAAATCCCAGTTGATTCCTGGTTTATTTCTTAACCAGGAAAGAAATCCATCTCTTTGAACAAACTGAACAAATAAGAATGCTTTATTTGTGCACCCTTATATCACAAACATCAACTGGGAGGAAGAGGGGAAACATATTCTTGTTTTTGAACTTTGCTGGAAACCTCTACCAGTGACACTGAATATCGCTATCATTCAGTGGCAAATGATAGGAGAACCCAGCAGCCTAAGTCTTTTGACTAGGAATTAAATAATATGCTCCAGTGATTCCTCTCAGAATTAGTGACCTAGTTATTCTACCTACACTATGGCAGCTCTTTTTCCTTTCCAGACTGAAATTACCTCTGCACAAAGATTACTGTGACAGCCAAATGATTGTTTGTCGGCTTTCAAGTCAGGCAGAATAAAATATAGCTCTATTAAATGAAAGAGACTCATAAGCAACTATTTATATGAATCATTTGCTGCTGACACACTACCCAAAAATTAACTATTCCCTTGAACTTCAAAATGAGAGTTCAACTGGCTCATAGGTGATCACAATGAAGTACAAAGGAAATTAAAACAGGGGACCCACGAGAGCTCTCATGTCAGCTCTCATTTCCTATTTGCCAATAGGGAGGAGTGCTTTGATTTCATTTGCATGTGGATTTAATTGGCAAAATTATAAAAAAGCTGCAGAAAAATATAGAAATTATTGTCAATAGAAAAAGACGCATCTTGGGTTTTTTCTATTTTGTATGGTTCTTTCAAATTTTAGTATGTCATTTTACCCCAAGTTTGCAGTGTGTTACTTCTTTCCTTCCCCTCTTATTATTACTGTCCACATTGCAGTAGCCTTCAGGAGTTCTGCCCAGTGCCATAGTGGTATTGTTGCTTTGCAATCTGGTATTGAAAAGCAAGTACAAGACAATAAAAAGTACAGTACATTTGCTGCTCCAGAGATTTTATCTTGCTACAAGTAATTGCTCCAAGTTATAAATGGGATATAGTAAGAATATAATGCAGCAATTGTATTATCTCCATTCTGCCTACGGTCATCTAAGGCACAGCAGGACACAGGCTGTTCCTGTTCCTCCCTGTGTCCCTTCTCCGAGGTCCACATGGAGATATGCAGCAATCAGCAGTTTACGTGTCACAAGAATTGGCAGGAACTGGGGAACAAACATTTGCCAGGTCAAAAAATAAGTTTTCAGCATAGCTAAGAATCAGACCCACATCACCTGAGCCATGGTTCTGTGCCGTTAACAACCACCAAATTTCCTGTTCATAAGTGAATGGGCACAAGTTTTTTGAAATACAACTGCTAATTCAGGGATAAGCATTTATATCAACAGAGGTTTTAAAACATAGTATGTTGAATGAGCATTTTAAAGAAACACACTGAGGAAAATGAGATGGTGTTTCATCTCACTCTAGTATTCCAATACCTACATTGTGCTAACCGGTACATCTGGAGAAAAGAAATTAAGAAAAGCATGCATTTGCAATGTGGAAAATTCCCCCAAGTACCTCTCCATGTTCCATGAAGAAAAAGAGACTTTTCTTTGTCATTTACACTGAAAAAAAAAGCCCCAAAACATAAGAGGACCTTATTATCATGTCAGGGAGCTAACTAGATGAAGAAAAATTTGCATTTTCATCAGGTACCATATATTTTTGGAATGGCTTTGGCCTATTATCACATCAACCTCTTAGACCTCTTCAGAAGACAAACCGGAATGAGCTGGTTTTGTAAGTGCCAAAGTTGTACTGTGTTGAGACTGCACTGTTGCTAATTGGCTGCCCATGAGCGAACTTTTCTTTAGCCCTGGGAATAATACTTGATACTTAAAATAGGAATACAATTATCATCATCACTTTGATTCCAAAGGTTTTGTAATTATTGACCCTCAAAAAAAGAGATCTTCTTCTCTGGTGGATAATATATTTCACTTACAATTTCCTGATAGTTCTAAGAAGCTTCATCTTGTGGTCCATGTTTTCTTTTAATAAGCAACTTCTTATTATCAAAATCCTAATTGGCTATATGGAGATTATCCAAACTCTGTGGACATGCCACAAATCCAGCACTGCTAGAAAAGTCTGTGTCATTCTTTACAAAAATTGATTACCTGAAGGTTTCAATTACCCCTGAACCTCTCAGCCTCACATGTCTAACTGACATCCACTTACATTATAAGTGCAAATATCCTGTCATACATGCATGAATGTCAGATAAACGTACAACCAACAGCACACTTACTTACCTACCCAGTCCTTTTCACTTCTATATGGTCTAAGTTAATATTTGCAAAGCAACTTGAGAAAAGATCTCAAGGATGGAAGGGGCAAAAAGCCAAATAATGAAGTCAAAATTCGTTTTATTTACTCCCGTGCACTGGTCTTCCAGAGCAGTTATATATTTTGCTGAGAATGAGAAATTTGAAGTTTGCTCTGTAAACAAGGACAGACACACAATTTGTTAAGAAGTCGAATTTTCTTTCTGCATTGTCTGTCTTCCAAATTCATCAATACCAATAAACAATATATTCTTAATGAGAAATTGCTTGTGACAAAACAGAGTGAATGAGAAACTGCATAGCCATTCCATTAGTGGCAGCGTGAGTGCTTCTGACATAAACACCGACATCAATGGCAACAAAGCAGAAGCTGTCTGCTCTGCACAATTTAAAAAAAAAAGCAGTAAAGCAAGTGTATCCCAGTAAGGTGCCACCAAAGACAGTCCCAAGGAAGTATCTATGAACATAAATATCTGATCAGCACCAGACCTATTTGGCATTCCTATCCTTTCATTCTGCAAAGTGGAATAACAAAACTGAAAGTAATCAAATGTAACATCTCTTAAACTGGCCATCCATGCAGGCGCAAAACTACACTTTTGTTCATAATTAATTTATTTTAAAATTGCTGTAGCCAGAGTTCCAAGCACTGCGATGAACATTGCACAAGTAGGTCTTTGCCTCTGTATTAGGTTCCTGCTATGCCACTGGGGAAGTGTGAAGTTTCTTCATGAAGCCCAGTTTCATAGGCAGGATCTTTATCACCCAATGTCTTACTAACATACATGTAAAAAAGAATTAAATGCATCTTCAGCCCAATGTATTCAGATTTGTGGTGACTGTATTAAAAGAAAGGAAACCTAGCAGTTCATATGAGCTACTCCAAAAAATGGATCCTTAAATTATGCAACACTGATGGGAAAAGGGTCCCCAAATCCAGGCTGGTACTGCTGGTTCTGTTCCCAGTTGGCACTAAGGGGTGGAAGTTTCACAAACAAGCATTTTGCCAGAAAATTTAGCCAAGTACAGATCACTGAACCTTTTCCAGCCTCAGAGTGCTATGATAAGTTGAAAGAACTATGAAGTTCTGTTTAATCATGTTAGATTAACTAATTTGTCAAGTGATGAGACAAGTCTCACACTGAGTTTAAATACCTGTGAAGAGGAAGCTTCCATATAGCTCACGTGTTCGTTTGGTATTCAAACCGTTCCTTCTTCCAAATTCAGAGAAATGACAGAACAATGAGCTAGCTCAGATTGCAAGGAAACAACCAACATCTTTTTTTTAAAGCATGATCTCATGAAGAATGTATATTGTAGCTAATCCATTCTTAAAAGCCTCTTGTGATAATTGCATAATGTCATAATGTAATCACATCTAGAACTGATATCCAACCTTAAACTCCATCAGAGCAAACCAACCAGTTTGCTGATACTGATACTCTTAACTGAGTAAGCTGAGCTGACTGCTGTCATCTTTAGTAGCAACCTGATGCATACTTGAAACCTTTTCTCGTCCCCCTTAGTTTTCTTTTCTGTAGTTTGTACTTCTTCTCCTGCATCATGTTTCATAAAGTTATCATTTTTGGTTCTTGACTGTTCTTCTGACCATTCTCTAATCTCTCTGTCTCCTTTTTAAGAGTGGTGCCAAAAATTCACACAACTTCAGCTGAGGCTTCACAAACACCAAGCCCAAGAATTCACCTTGGGATTTTAAACACCACTCTTGTTAGTACTGCCCAAATCAGTCCCTTCCAACCTATGTTTTCATGGGTCCTTTATACAATGATTGAAGCCAATTGGCAGTTTGGAGAATGGGATCTAAGCATAGGCAATTTTAAACTACAAATTCACTAATAGTTGGGAAGAATTTGTGCAGCAAAACACATCCTTGAAGACCACCCTGTATGTGCAGCACAGTGCACTCAGGTTAAATGGTATGTGGATCACCACCTCCTCAATGTACAATGGCCTTCTGGTCAGGTTCTCCGCACCCTGTTAGACCTTTGCCTTACCATTAGATGAGTCAGGCCCTTGAAATACAATTTTTCCTCTCCAGTGAACAAAAAGGCAAATTAGACAAGTAAACAAGTAGGTCAGGTGGAAATTTCTACACTGCAGAAATCTTCAGTTTTGCAGATTACAGGTGATCCCTGGCATTCTCGTTGCTCCTTCAGTTTCTTAACTTTGAATAAACAAGTGATTAGGCTGAACTAGTTGGTAAAGAAAAACTGAACTGAGTATCTCTTATTTAATTTAAACCATGTAAACAGACTACTTATTATGTTACCAGGTTGCAAGTCCGGTACTGGATATTAAAATTATCACAGAAGTTCCAAAATACAGTGCAATTAAACAAAAACTGTAAAGAAAGGAAACCCCAAATCCCCAACATTTATTACCCACTAAGCTTAAGACAACAGCTGGAAAAAAATTAGTTGTTAACTTTATTTGTAGTTACACGTAGCCATCAGGATCTTGATGTGCTGCTGTGATTTCAAAAGTTCCTAGAAAGACAAGTAGGTGCCTGGCATAAGAAATAAAACAACAGAGAAAACCTACTCAGTGCCACCGCTTGGCAGCTTTTCCAACATAGTGAAAAAATACATCTGCAAAAAATGCGTATTCTTACAATGATAGCAGTACACTACATTTTCCAGCACACAGCAGATGTAATAGCTTAAATGACAGTTTCCTTCACTAGTCCCGGTTCGTTTTAATGCATTTGTCGTTAAGAATTTTTCCTTTGGCAGACCTTTCAAAACCTGACCACAGCTGGAGCTCTAGGGTTTTTCTCTCTCCTAATACTGACCTCAGGCTACTGTAAATCCTGTCCCTATCCCTAGATGTGAGCTAAGCCTTTGCACAAGGTATCCAGCCGTGACCAAGTTCTCAGATGACAACTACTTTTGCAGCCCACTTCTTCCTTTGGCTGACCCTTTGCAGCCTCCCTCTAACTCAAACCATAAAATTCTCCTAACTTTCTCCTAACACTCACCTAATCTTTTCTCAAAAGTGTTCATTGTGAGTAGGCACTATACAAAGGAAACATGGAAATGTCGGTGGGAAGGCACCTCTAGAGCTCACCAAGTCCTAAATCTAAATCTTTCCAATTTGTGGTATTTTATATGTACAGAGTCCCTGCAATTTGGCACTTGACAGATTGTTAACAATGTTTATAACTTTTTCCCCAGAGAAACTATTGTTGCTTGGGGCTCTCCTGCAGTGTTCCACACAGTCTGAATCCTTTAATCCTAAATTAAACACTTTAGTTTTGACCTCTGTAACAGTGTAGACAAGAACTAATTATCTTTTCTTTAATCAATATTTCTTTTTTTCCCTGTTGTGAGTTGAATGCAGCACAAAGACCGATCAGCACTCATTCCGTGCAGGTCATAAAGCAAGAAGTATTGATCAAAAGGAAGACAGTGATTTCTGCTTTGCATACATTGTACAATGAAAGCAAAAGTGGCCTGAACCACTTAAGGTAAGCAAACCCAGTGATCTCCTGCCAGTGCTTCCATAAGGAACTCCCCAAAACCCCATCATTCTACTTGTGATTATATCACAGTCATTTGCTTCCACAAAAAAGGAGAACCTATCATAACACAATCAAATATTCTTACTATTTAGCAAGATTGTCTCCCTGTTTTTTGGAAGTGTATCCAAAGAGAAAAGCAACACCACAATAAATAGCCTTGTGCAGAGTCGTTCATAATTGTGATCCTGACAAATATGATCAACACATCACTGGATGGGCAGTTTGTTTAAATGGGAGATAAGAATTCTTACAGAGAAATGTGTATACAGGATGACTATGCATTTTTCTAGAAGGAAGTGAAATCTTCTAGGGCAGAGAAACTGACCCCTATTTCACCTTCACATTATTGCTGAATTGCAGTCAGAACTACCTTGACGCCTTAGACCAAAGTAGCACAGGACTTGCACAATGGTCACCCAGGTCAACACTATCCCTAAGGATACCTTACAGTCTGGGCCTCCCAAATACACCACAGCATTTGCAGTTTATAACTCCTCAGTAGGAGCACACCTCACTGGCCTCGTCAGGAAAATTAATATTCCACCCTACATGAAAGACCTATATGCCAAACCTTTGAAATACGATGAAAGCTCCACTTACCCGTATCAGTCTACTAATTTTGGCTAATGTCTGATTTTGCAAACCTACAGTCTCACAAAACCTGCATACGACATCAATATATGTCTGCAAAACTTAAGTAGTTTTTAAACTAATTACCTTGGAGATCATATCATTCTTCAGTTACAAAGAGGAAGAGAAAGCATGATGTAAAATACTGCATTAAAACCTCAGGCAGCAATTTAGCATTCTCACAGGATCATCCTATCTCAAACAGTTTTCTAGTTAAAGAAAACTCAATCAAGTTTGTAATATTGCTGAAAATAACAGAACACTCACCAACATGCACATGTATATCACTCTTCAGTTGACTTAGTTTTACAGAAAAAGGGAAATGCTCAGATTACTACAATAATGTATACCCAAACTTACTTAAGGTAGGTGGATATTTATAAATCCAATCTAAAAATATTTTTCTAACCAAACTTAAGTAAATGCCAGCAGAAACAAGTTGATGTGTTGGCTTACATTTAGACTCCTTAACACTTTAAAATTATGACTAAAGTTTCTTGGAAGTCAATGGGGAAGATTCATACGGTTCCCTATTGTTGGAGCAACAGGAATTACTCTCAGTCTTGTGATGCCCTGACGACTTCCCCAAGTTTACACTGTCACCCATTATGCCTCGCAACAGTAAAATCACAGCAGTAGAACTACAGAGAAAAAGAAGGCTGAAACGGGTCTCCTCCTTGCCGTGCATCAAGGCAGGATCAGCTATCCGTGTCCATTTCAGATAAATCTTCTTCAAGGAGTTTTTAAAAAGGCTCCTGGTGATGATAGTAATATCAGCTCCCACAGCAATCTTCTGTAGTGTTCCATTATCCATACTGCCAGGAAGTGTTTCCTAATGGCTAACTTTAAGCTTTTTTTGTTGCATAACTTCTAAGCTCATTAGTTTTTGTCCTACTCATCACAGTCACGGAGAACAGATTACTCCCCTTCTCTCTACAGCAAACCTTTATATATTTGAAAACTGCCATCTAATGCCGTTCTTAAAGTGTCGCTGTGTACAAATTTATGTTTTTTCTAATATCCTTCTCCTTTGTAGCTATATGAAGTCTAACCAGAAGTAAAGGACGGTTTCCATTACCTTGCTGGTTACGTGCCAAAGTTGTACTTCATACTAACACCAACCTGGGTAACTATAAACTCTTTGTATAAAATCTTACAACTTCATATATATATTTCACAACAATTGGTTTACCAAAATAAGGGTGGAAGGAGATTCAAGAGGTCTTCTAATTCCCCCTTTCCCCAGGAGATCACACTTGGTTAAAATTTAATCAGTGCTTTTACTTATTATTTCTCTGTATAACAGAGTCGGATTTAATTAGTCCAATACATAGCAGGCTTTTCTTACATTGTCTACTATCAGAATCAGTCATGTTATCATTACCTAAAGTGCCACACAGATGGAAGTCTTCACAATGAACAAGTTCAACGGGTTCAACAAAATCCAAGTGCTACGTTGCATATTCTTGAGTGCCATCTACTGGTACTTCAGCTATTCAGACACTATCTTAGAGCTAACTGAGCTGATCAGAGGCCAACTGCACTGAACAAATAATAGCATAGGCTGCTTTCCCTGTTGACCCCAGTGATACTGTTTAATTTTCTATAATCACAGGCAGTATCAGAGGGTCTTCTAGGCAATAAGTGCGTGAGTTACCACACAGTGGAGACCACAGTCATACAAAAAAATTGCATTTCTATTGTGTTTCTGTGTCAATTCTGATGAAATCAACAGAGAAAGATGTTTAGTTTCACCGCACAACAATATGATTCCAGTTAATTTTAGCACAGGTTTATTACTATACTATAAAATTCATACTACTTTTTAACTTGTCAAGTTTTACGGAATCTCAGAGGCCCTGAACAACAGGGTTTGATAGACATGCCTGCTTATGCCTCTCCGCACGGGGCATAACAATCACAATTTAATATTACCTTAGAACCATAACTTTTGACATATGAAAAACAAGTGGTCTAACTGTTAACAGCACATCCAACCAACACACATCTCATTAGCCCTCAGTCCTCTATTCCTTAGCTCTCCTCTGTTCACTGGGAAGAACTGTAGCTAACAGGCTTCGTTGCTCCTCTAGGACTCCAGCCTGGGCAGCCCAGTGTCCATTTACACTCGGGTTAGGTGACGGCAGCTTTTGGTGCAGGACTGAAGAGCGGTGCAAACTCATCTTTGGACCCACATCAAGACACTTAGTTAGCCACTTTGCTTCTGTATCCACAGGGTCAATGGGACCCTAAAAACACATATACTGAAAAGAAAAAAGCTAGTCTGTATTATAGAACACAATGATAGCCAAAAAATATATGTTTTTTTTCCTAGGGGTCTCAAAACAAAAGTGTTTTAACCTTGACCATATGAGCCTGTAAAATTGTCCTCATTTCTTCTTAGTAACATCAAAGAGAGTGCTGGCTTCTTTCCTAATCATTCTGCTACACAGTCCAGAAAGAAAAATCACCTGGGCTTTTATGCTGCAGATCACAAACGTTACTATACCACAAACAAGGAACAAGAAATGCTATCTGACCAACCTGCAATTAAATCTGAATCTAAACCACTGATAATTAATTTCCCTAACAGCAACTAAGACATGATGCGACTCATTCACAACACAACTTTGGCAGGTAAACCACCCTGCCTGCCTCTGGCCCAGCATCACAGAGCCTCAGGCACCACAGCTGCGCCTGCCTGCGTGTTTCGGCTTAGGGCAGGGGTGCTGTTTCAAATCAAATTCCCCACTGTCCCCAAATGCCAGGCCAGACCACAAAGCAGTCTGGGTGCACACGAGGAAGCAAAACCAGAATTTCCATTCACTGTGCACGCCAAATGTGCTCTGACCCTTTCTTAGGAGCTTGAAGGCTTCTGGCACTTCACCCTTCTCCTAATCACAGAAACTTCATGGTTGGAAAGGACCTTTAAGATCATCGAGTCCAACCAAACAACCTACAGTCTCTGACACTAGAGCATGCCCTGAAGTGCCACATCTAGAGGTTTCTTAAACACCTCTAGGGATGGTGACTCAACCACCTCCCTGGGCAGGCTGTTCCAGTGCCTGACCACTCTTTCAGTAAAGTAATTCCTCCTAATATCTAACCTAAACCTCCCCTGCCGCGGCTTCAGACCATTTCCTCTGGTCCTGTCATTATTTACTTGGGAGAAGAGGCCAACACCCACCTCTCTCCAACCTCCTTTCAGGTAGTTGTAGAGGGCAATGAGGTCTCCCCTCAGCCTCCTCTTCTCCAAGCTAAACATGCCCAGCTCCCTCAGCCTCTCCTCATAGGACCTGGTCTCCAGACCCCTCACCAGCCTGGTAGCTCTCCTCTGGACACGCTCCAGCACTTCAATGTCCCTCTTGTACAGAGGGGCCCAGAACTGAACACAGTA
>VXBH01003565.1:63751-76230 GCA_013400035.1 Rynchops niger | reverse complement strand
TCCAGCTCAGGAGCCTGAGCACCCTGGGGATAGCTGGTCTGACTATTGAAGACGGAGGCAAAGAAGGCATTCAGTATCTCAGCCTTCTCATCATTGGTTGCAACTTTACCCCTGCATCCAGTAAGGGATGGAGGTTCTCCCTGGCTCTTTTTGTTGATGTATTTATAAAAACTTTTTTTGTTGTCCTTAATGTTAGTGGCCAAGTTGAGCTCCAGCTGGGCTTTCGCATTCCTAATTTTCTCTCTGTATAACCTAACAAGATCTCTTTACTCTTCCTGAGTTGCCTGTCCCTTCTTCCAAAGATGGTAAATCCTCATTTTATTCCTAAGTTCCATCAGAAGTTCCTTATTCATCCCGACTGGCCATTTTCCCCACCCTTTATACTTGTCAAAAAAAACCCTTGTCTGCACAAAGCTGATGGTGGACAAGTGCGGCCAAGGAGGTAACAAGTGGAGAAGGGAAGTCTCATCAGCTACAAAGGTACCTATGGTTGGTGGAGAAAAGGAGGAGGATGACTCCAATAAAAACTGGGAATTCATCCTCTTTCCATTACACTTACCACACTGGCAAATGGCATTCACAGTTAACCACTTTTCCTCCACCCTATTTGACTTGTTCCTAGGTGCTCAGCACGTTCCTCCACCACATCCATGAAGAGACAGATGACATCCTGTAAAAGTGTTGCTAAGGAATACAAACCACTGGCAGAAGTCTGACCATGAAGATGTTGAAGGCGTTGCTCCTCACTGTTTCAGTATGATGGAAAAGTTCACCTGCATACCCACAGAGTCTGCACAAAGAACAACAGGCACTCTCAGGGCAGAGGATTTGGTCCATAACACAGTGCCTGTCTTCTCACAGACACAGTCACTTCCAGGCTCAATGTGGTAAAGACGGTGAAATGGGACACGGGCTCCTTTGCAGCGTCAACAGTGCAGGCACAGTGCCACAATTCAGGAAGGCACGTGAACACTTGAAATGTTACTATCCCTGCTTCTGTGTGCAAGGTTTTGTATGGATAATGGTACAAGAGCTATCACATGGCACCATCTGTGTGAGACAGAACAGTGTGGCATTCCTTCAGGTACAACACTTAAGGGAACAGCAGGCAATCAATCAAAAATATGTGGGGTAGGTTTCACTTAGACAACCTCAAACCACAGATGAAACAGTGACAGAGGATCAAGGAAAACAGATTAAATCTGATTCAATATAAAATGTCCAAACCATATTCAGAGTGGATATAAGGTCTCCAGCATCACCTGCTTCAACCCACTGACTCACTCCTATTGCTTGCTAAAGTCAATGCACTAATGAAATCAGAGTAACCTCTCTGACTGCCTAAGGAAGTAAGGCAGATAGACCCTCTGTGGAGACACCTGTAGCACGTGCTTGGCACGGGCCTGTCTGCACAGGTTTTACTTTTGAGGCAAACAGGGATTGATTTTAAAAGGGTCACAAGGAAAAGCCCACTGTACATGCTCAATTGACAAAGCCTTTGAGAGAAGACAATTGCATCAGATGCAGACACTTCAGCTTTTGTGTCATAGGAGCATCCTCCAAACAGCTGATTTTAAGCACACTAATTCTACCTGCCTATGAGGTAGTCTTTGGCAAGGCACACTGTGTGAAGGGTGAAGGAGAAAGTATTTGCCTTATGCTGCTGCACTAGAACAGTTCCCCAACAATCAGTCTTACAAAATCTGCAATGTAAGGGAATTTAACACTGGATCAGCCCAATGGAGGGACAAGGCTGTCAACTGACATAACTGTAAATTAATTAAATTAAGAGTTCCTAAAAGATGGACAACTAATTTATACACCATTTGCAAGACAAATCTTAAAAATTTAAAGTATAAATAGCCATAAAATCTGTCCAAAAGCTAAACTTATCTCAACTAAGAATGTTATCACGTCTTTTCTTTCCCACCTACCCCATAATTAGAAGCCATGTGAAGTGACAGATATGTAGATAAAAAAACAGCTAGGCCCCCCTTGCTACAGTATCAGCAATGGTACTTCACTTTTGTAATGTACATGAGGCCCTGAGAATTTGATTTTGGGATCAAGAAAATCTACTGAGAGAGACTTACATGTAAGGTGTCCTTAGTTTTCTTTTTCTTTTGAGGTTGGGAGTTAAAAGTATTCCAGCCTCATTCAGGATTTCCCTCCCAGTAATATTCTGCCAAGACCTCTAGCTGTGCGCCTTAAAAATTAAAGGACTTGCCATTATTGTACCTATGAGGTACAATGAATCATTTAATCTGTGATATAATTTAACACTCAGTGCATTCTTCATTTAGCACTCACATGTTGCATCTTTTAGTACAAGCTTCCTCATTTTGTTATGTGCTATTCAGTACACAGAAATAAAATGCTTTATTCAGTGCCTTGTCTTAAATTTTTCGTTCAGTTTCTGCTTTTCTCTTTCACAGTTATACACCTGAGTCAAAGCTTCCCACCGACACACCCCCAGAAATTCTGAGCCAGGATTATGATTCCAGTTGGTTTTACAAATAAGCCTGGTTTAATTACAGATTAAGTTATGATCTAAAGTGCATTACCTTTAAATGCTGGGCTGTTCAAAAAGAACTACATTTTGCAGCATCAGTTCACATGCAACAGAATGTAAATCTCAAAATCAAGACAAGTACTTAACGTTCTTGACTTCAAACAAGTCAGGGAATGATTAAACAGCTGCCCTCAAACCAACCACTTGAATTCAAAATTGCTTTCACTTCAGCAGGAATTTTGTAAGAGTAGTAGTTGCAGTACAGGGACTTCACTGCATGCTAGTACTCAGTGTACTCTTCATGTCTGAAATAAAACAAACCCTCTTACGAGCCACAACCAGGTCCAGAACCTCTGGTAGGTTCCATGTCTCATACGCGAAAAGGAATATAGGACTCATCAACATGGGTGGAAAACAAAACACAACTGTACACATTTCTACACTGTTGAATTAACAGCTACTGCATAAGAACATATTTCAAATTTACACACCATAAGGTTTATTTTCCTAAATAATTGAGTAACCCAAGCTTAAATAGTTAATAAGATAGAAGTGTGTATTTGCAAAAGAATGTGAGGAATGTCTAAACAGATAAATCCTGAGATGGTTCTCCAATGCCCTGTACTCTTGTCCAAGGCTTTGGTGTACACAGGGAGAAGCAAGTTACCAAATCACAGCAGTAATGGGTGAGCTTCTTTGTGTGCAGAAACACATCTTAGACAAGAGAAGCTCATCATATTGTGGTGGAGTGGTCAAGTGACATTCACAAAAATTTTTAAAGATTCAAATACATTAACTCTAATGAAACAAGCTCTCCATGTAGGATACACAGAGCCTGTTACTCACCTCTGACAACTTTTAAGCACATTAGTGCTTCTAAGTCAGTGGAGCTATTTCCTATTCATATTAGATGAGATTAGAGCCAATCACAGTGTAATACAAAATATACTTGTGCCATATTTTTTCAACTCAAAGCCAACAGTTTCGTTCTTGCTTCAGTATTTGCTGTAGTTCTGACTAACAAAAGTCAGACTCTTAGACATGATTTATTAGTTTCCAACTGCAGAAATACAGAAAAAGAAAAGTGGTAAATTGTCAAAGATGGACCTAAAAAGGAGAGCACTTCCAGTTGGCTAGGCACCTACCCGCTTTTCATAATCTCCTCTTTTGGAAGTTTGATTATGGAAGTAACACTTTCACATTTAAAAAAAGTAAAAAATTAAAAAACACAGTAATAGCTGAGACCAACTTCTAAGATGTAGTGAGAATTCAACCTTTACTTGACCCAAATGTCAATTGATCACCTAGTCTTTATGAACAAAGCTAAGCCTTCATTAAGGCAAAGCAGAGCATTAAAAACAGCAAAGGAGGAAACAAAGACTTCACATGTGAGACAACCCAGGCAAACCCACATGCACATTGAGCTCTGATTGGCTGTGATTTAGTTTATTGACTTGGACACAGCGTTAGGCTAACATGACTGGTCTACTTCCAGTTCCGTAAGTGTTGTTAGGTCAGCTCTTCCTCTCAGCCTACACGGATATGTTATAAGGTTCTTCATCCATAAAAATCATCTTACCATATGGCTATCCTCCTAACAATCCTGTGACGACTGATTTCTGCAATGCCCCAAATAAATGCCATGTATTATTCATAAAGACACTTGTTGGTTCTGGGTGTTTAAAACTGAAGCCAAGTTCAGAAAGGTACTCGCTACCTTTTCGCTTCTTTAGGATCCTACTACTTTGCCTGTACTATGCTCCAATGAGGCAATAGCAGTTTCAGAAATGAGGCTTTGATAAATCTTAGAGTAATCTCAGAATAAAACAGGAAAAAACCCACCTAGCAGAGATTAATTCAGAAGGCTTACCATAGTTCTGAAATTCAACCAAACTGGTTATACAACCAGCTTGAGCTAAGAAGATATAGGTAGAAAGGAGATGTTCAATGGTTGTATCTGGAGCACACTGAACTGTAGGAGCATACTATTGATTTGAAAAATTAAGAAGAATTAGAGAATGAGCAAGTTTTGCACTTGGAAAAAAAGCATTTGGAATAAACCCGACACATTTAGCCTCAATATATGCAGAGGTAAGTTTGACACTTTTAAGACAGAGCAAACTTGCATTTTAAGAACAATGTCACACATTCACTGCTTTTTAAACCTGCAACAGCCCAACCGTGTATGCATTCACAGAAGATTACTTGCTGGTGCAAGGCTATGAGAGTCCTTATCTTTAGGAAAGCTTTTTTAGTTGGTAATGTGTCAGAGGTATCCAGCTCTTCATAGATGTTCATGTGTAGTTCCACACAAGCTACCAAAAACCATAAAATGGAGTTTTCTGGTCCACTTGTCACACATGCATTATCAGTCACAGAATCTTCAGAGTTGGAAGGGAGCTCAGGAGATTATCTAGGCCAACTCCCCTGCTAAAGCAGGAATGCCTAGAGCACATCACTCAGGACTGCATCCAGGCGGGTCTTGAAAATCTCCAGAGAAGGGGACTCCACAACCTCCCTGGGCAGCCTGTTCCAGTGCTCTGTCACCCTCACCATAAAGAAGTTTTTCCGTGTATTTGAATGGAACTTCCTATGTTTCAACTTGTGCCCATTGCCCCTCGTCCTGTCACTGGGAACCATTGAAAAGAGTCTGGCAGCATCCTCCTTCAACCCACCCTTTAGATAATTGTATGCCATAATAAGGTCCCCCCTTCAGCCTTCTCTTCTCCAGGCTAAAGAGTCCCAGCTCTTTCAGCCTTTCCTCATAAGGGAACTTTCAATTATTCAGTAACTCATTGATGCATGCAGGTTACGCTGCCCTGTGCCCACAGACCAGTCTGTAGCACAGTGTCACCATCAAGGATATATCTAGAGCACATAGTTCTCAGGTCACACCCACTTCACCTTCTGCTCTTCTAAGATGTCTCTGCTGTCTCCAGGCTACAGTTTACAAGTTTTCTAAACTTACAAACATACTACGTATGCTCTTACAGCTTCATTTACAGAAGTGTTATATAATCTGTGTTTTCACTTTATCTGGGTTGTCTCAACCCTTCTCTCTTCCAAATACTCTGATAAATTGGAGAGAAACCATACAATGGTTTCATGACTGTGTTTTACTTTTGTACTAAATCTCTCCCTGATTCAGTACATGTGTGAAAGAATCAATGTCATGTTGTAAAGTGATTCCTGTCTATAATGCATTTTATCCCTTACACTCACTGGAAATTGCACAGAAATGTGTGAGATACAAGAGCTCACAGATGTTTCTACAAGGCCACTCTATCAACCTTGAAAGGTGATGGCAGTTGTGAGAGGTTCCCAGTGACTGCAAAAAGGCAAATTTTCCACGCATTTTCAGAAAAAAAGGGAGATCTGGGGAGCTACTGGCCAGTTAACCTGAAGTCCGTCCCTCAGAAGAGCAGAAAGCATTACCTTCCCTGATAGGATTATGAAGCCTTTCCCAGGTAGACAAAAGGCACAACAGTTACAGGGAATAGTCAGCCTGTATTTACCATGCTTGACCACCCTGACTGCTTTCTGTGATGAGAAGACCTGTTCTGTTGACAAAGGGAGAACAGTGGATATAAACGGCATCCTGATGTTTTGGTATCATCTTCCATCATTTCTTAAAAGATAATGAGGATGAGTTGATTGGAACTTAACTACATAAAAGACTGGCTGGATGTTGGGGTCAAAGGGCAGTGCTGAAGGATTCATAGCCAACCTCCTTACCAGTTGATCTAATCTAGTGTTATTCTAACATGATATCCAACAGCTACAAGAAGTGTTTCTCAGGAATTAATACGGGGACCAATTCCACTTAACATCTTCATCAGTGACCTGGGCAATGGCAGGGGGTGAACCCTAAATGTCTGGATGGGACACATGGGTTAATAAGTCGAAGGTCAGGGTTGCCACTAACAAAGACTTCGACAAATTGGAAAAATTAGCTGACAGGAATTCCACAAAGTTCAACAGGGATAAATACCAAGCCTTTCACCTGGGACAGAAGCGCTCCATGCTTCACTACAGGCTGAGCACAGCTAGGGAGAAGTTTTGCAGAGAAAAATCTTGGGAGTCTTGGCAAACCAGAAGTTTAGCATGCATCAGCAACATGCCCTTGCAGCAGTGAAGTTCCACTCCATCCTACACTTCATTAACAAAAGTGTAGCCAGCAAAGAGGTTACTCCTTTCTCTGTGACATTCATGAGGCCAGATTTGGATTTCTGTGCCCAGATAAGGGGCTGTCAGTGCAAGAGAGTCAGTAAAAAGCTTGACAGAGTCTGCAAAAAGCTTGAGACAGTCCATCTCTCAAGGTCACTACTGTAAATTGGGAGTTGGGGCACATCATGCATGAGGGGAGGCTGAAAAGACTGTGTTTCTCTAGCCTAGAAGTGAGAAAGCTAAAAGAGGATCTAATTGGTCTTTCTTACTGCTACACTGGGCACTGGGATGGCAGGGAAAGAGACCCAGAATGTTCTCAGAGGGTAACACTAAAAGAAATTGGGCAATGGCCACAAGTTGCAAGAAAGGATATTCCAGATGGAAATAAGGAAAAATTCTTCTCTGTAACCATGGTTAGGCACTGGAACAGGTGATCCAGAGACGTTTCGTGGTCTTCATTCTTGGAGATTTTCCAAACTCAACTGAACAATGTTCCAAGTAACCTAGATTACATTTGATGATGACCTGGCTCTGAACGGGTTAAGCTACATGATTTCCAGAGGTCTCCTCCTACCTATCTGTGAACAAGACAGACCATCTCAGGAAGAGAAACACAAAAACAACTGTGCAGTGCCCTTTAAAATTAGATTTAAAAATACAAAATGAGATTCTAATTAGAAAATTAGAATATCAGAGGGTTAGGCAATTAGAAGATTAGAAAATTTGTCCCTGCTCTGTCATGGAGTTTCTACGGAACAGTTGCAAGTACACAAGCCATTTGTTGGCAAGTTGATCATTTCTTGTAAACTTTAAATTTTCTAGAGGTGTCTGTCTTTGAAGTTTGACTGAAGAAGAACAAAATACTCTAGCCTGCAACTGAAGGCAATATTCAGTTGCAGTTTATATATAAGTGCCACATAATGCTAAGTACTCTAAAAATTATATTGGGTGTCTCAGTTACTGAAGACCACCAACTCTCAGCTGCCCCATGCCTCAGTTTTATAAAATGTGGTTGATAATATCCCCTCAACTTTCAGGAATTTTGAAAAGATTTACTGATGCTTAGGACGCACGCAAGTACTATAAAGATGTACATCATCTGTCTTCAAAGCAACATTTGAATATTATTCAATAAGTAATTAAAGCATACACCCTGAAAAAAAAGAGAGAGAAAAATACTGAGTAGTGGCTCATGAAGCATGCACCATCCACCCTGTTCACCTGATAAATGGGCAAGGAAAAAAAGGAAAACAGGACTGGAGATTAGCCTATAGTTAGATACACCCTTTTAATACAATACCATGGGAAAAATAGAAAAGCAATAAAACATGCAAAAGCAATCTTGATCCAAGTAGGTTTTGAGCACCTGTCTTTGCAATATCAAAAATGTTCTTTTGGTGCAGTAAGAAACAATAATTTAGAACCAACTGGCAAAAAGAACTATTGAGACCATGGCAGTCCAGTCAGTGGGATCATGCTTCTCCGTGAGATTCTTTCCCCATGCAGTAAATACCAACACACTCCTCAAGGTTCATATATGAGAATTAGCATTTTTGATAAAAAGTTAGACTATTTCATCTAAGTTCATGTTTATCATGCCCAACCTTCATATCAGATCTTACAAAGCCTTTCCAGTTCACATTTTTGATTGCAATGCATCTAACAAATGCAGGTTACATTCACCTTGAGGAAAGATAGGGCCAAATGCCAACACTATGGTACAGATAAGGAAAGATAAAAAGTAAATTTCATTTCCTGTCAACATGTTTTTCTCTGGGCCCGTTGATCTTACCTTGTGCTGAATACTGATAACACCCTGCATTCTGTTATGTAATTATACCTGTGTTGTCCTCATTGATTGAGCATGGCAATTACAGACCACTGCGCAAGACTGACCCACTCTATCACTAACCTCAGTTCTGCGCTGAATCTGTTGGTCAAACAGAGCTAGCTGACACAGAGGCTTCTGTTTTCTTTGGATAGGTAAAAGGTGCTTTAAAATTGTTACATAAAAGGCTAAGTTTGCCTGACCTTAAAATCAGAAATAAAGGCAAGTAACATCACAGAAGAGTCAAAATTTGCACAGTCTAAAAAATGGGTTTTCTCCCCATCAATGTTCCTGATGCTGTGGGAAACATTTATTCTCCGTGTCAGAGAAAAAAATAAAAATTAGACAGCAGTTGTCTTTTGAAGTTAAGGTAGAAGGTTTGACATTACATAAAGATGATCCACACTTCATTGCATTGTCTAATATGTGACAAACCAACCTGTAGTGCACGTTTCAAAGACAAAAGGTCCCTAACTAAGCCCATTTGAGATTCCGATATACCAGGGTATTAGCAAACATCTTTTAAAAATGTGAATTGATCCAAGCTTCTTGAGCCCTTAAAATATATGATAACAAAGTATAATACGATGAATCCCAGATAGGCACTTCCAGTCTTAAGCAAATTATTTTCCCTGCGTCTAAGTAGTAACTGTAACTTCAATCTCCAGTAGGCCCTCTGTGGGGATGGAAAATATACTCCAAGGAAGCCATCGTACTAAAGTGAATGTGAGAAAAAAAACATACAAGTATCTTGAAATACACAAGAGGTGTAAATGACCTCCTGTTTACATATCACTTACTTTTCAGTGCTTTCTCATCCTGCCATCCTAAATACATTCAGAGCAAAATTTTCCTGCCAATTCACAGCCCTACGCTTAAATGAGCTTTGGGACCAGAAGAGATTTTCCTTATAGCTAGAAGGAAGAGAAGAAGACATTCAGTAACATAATCTTGCCAGAAAAAACAGAGTTTCAACACAGATTAGACTGAATTATGCCCTGTAGACCCAGCTCTGCATGAGGGATGATCCAGTGACATGTGGACCCGGCCACAGCGCTCAGGACCCCACGTCCCAGAGAGGCACAGCAACAAAAAGCACATGCTCTCATATATCTGCTCCCTGCACAAATGGCACAAAGGAAGGCCTTTGCCACCCACCCCTGCTCCTCTGTCTGCACCCACAATTGTAAAATAGCTCTCTTTTCCAACCAAATCTTACTACCACTCAGTTTGGTGATGTAGTAGCAAGACTCCAGCACCTCAGAAAGAGGGTTTCCCTCAGGACTGCAGAACATTCATACTCCTCAGATAGTGTCCAGCCTCCAGGAGAGTCTTTGGTTTCCTATTTGTAACTATTACCACCTTTATTACACTATATTTTACTAGTTGTATATGGAGAAACTAAAAAGGACTCCCACATACTATCCTGAAACATGAGATTTTATTATGAATCTTATTAAAAGCTGTCAGTGTCAGGAGTAGCAGATGCAGTCCTGCTCTCTTCACAATCCTCTAAGTAAGGGAATAACCACAGAATTCACGGATTTAAGAGTGAGATACAAAAAACACCATGGATTAACATACTCTTCAATCTGCTGCTTTCCTTCTCAGCTCTATGTGTACAATTCAGAGCATCTCTGATTAAAGAAGCTGATTAAGAACATCTCCGATTAAGAAGCCCCCAAGCTGCAATAAGCCCTTCATACCCTTTCAGCTGCCTTTTTCCTCAGTACATCTTATCTGAAGGTTGAACCTCATTCCTAACTCAATTTCCAGGACTTTTTAAGCCTTTCTCAGCCAGGAGGAAAAAGCCTGTCATTGTAGCCTTGGAGATTTCCAAACCTCTACTGACCCAATCCCAAGCAACCGGATCCAGCTTTGAGGTGAGTCCCACTTTAAGATGGAGGCTGGACTACATAACCTTCCAAGACCTCTTCCACACCGAATTAATCCTACTATTTTATACTTTTGTCTTTAGCAGATACATCTTCTCATCTTTCCTTTGTTATGGATGGCGAAAGTTCCATTTCATTCAAAATCACCAGCTAGGAAGGAAACATCCCCTTCTTTCATTCCAAACAAAAATTGGAAATATCTACCACATCTGGTTGCCCCATTTAAAAGAAAAAAAGAGAAAAAAAGCTTTTGTAATTTTACCATCTGACTGTAACAATGACCTATATCTGACCTGGATTTGGCTGGAATAGTTTTAAGGAAATAAAACAACCCTACAATTTTTAGGAACTCTGAAGAAGTTTCTGGCTATTTGAGATGTCACCCATGTTGAAATAAAATATAATGATGGTCATTCTTCCTAATATATTACAAATAGTTGTATAAGGAGTAATTTGTCGTTCTCAGGTGAATCTGATGATACATAAGAGCTGTCCATGCGCACTTCATTCTTAATTACATGTCATAGTATCTTCGATACAGGCAGCAATGCCTTCTTTCTTTGTTTATTCATCATAATTCAACATAGTTCAACTAATGCTTTTAAATGTTCTATCTATAAGAGCCAACCAGCCACCCTTCAGTAAAACCGACCATAATGTATTTCCTTAAAAAGCAGCATCACTAGCTTTACAACTTTATTTATTATACAGATCTTTTTCTTTATATTTCTTATATAAATACATCCACAAAATGATTTTAAATATAATATGATACCACAACTGCCCAGTTATCCCCTTTGACTTTCAATTTCAGTTGGTTCAAAGCGCACTTTAATAACGCAGGGACTTAATTTTTGCTGCTGTGGTGGGGGCACACAACCCATATATGACATGTTCCTACAAAACAAGGTTTCTGACTGCAAAAAGACAAAGAACACTATTTGCCTACAGTGGTTTCTAGGTCTGCCCTATTCTTTCTCTGTTGGTCTTCCCAGGCCAAATTTTCAAGATCATCTGGTTGTTTCTCCCATTTAATCCCATCCCATGCAATCTTCCAGCATCTCTGGAATACTACTTGAGTTCTGACATAAGCTGCATCTAAAGCAATCCTTACCACCAACATCAGAAGGTTATCTCTTCTTTTGAGGAGATTTCTGTGGTTTCTTTCTCTGATATGTAAATATACTGTCCTCTCTTCTTAGTATAGTGTTCCTTGGGAGAACTGTCTTTGATCAATTCTGGAAACCCTTTTTGTTTGTTTGAGATCTGTCAAGTTTAATATTGCTAGTAGCTTTTAGTTAATTATTGAGATGACACCTTACGCTCCCACCATCCTGTTGATTTCAGTGACGTAATTACCTCATTTTAAAAAGAACATTGAGGGGAGCTGTGCAGAGTGGACAGAGGCACTTAGGATAAAACTTCAGCAACAGAAGTGCTTCACAGAATAGAAAAGCATCAACTAGAAGAAAAAAAATAGCCATTACTTCCGAAGCCAACTGGAAGACTGTGACTTTAATATTAAAATGCAATAGACTCTCTTATGCTCTGATAATTTCACATTAAACTTGAACACTATGATACCACTTTTACTGCCACAACTCCCGAATATATTTCAGGTTATTGAACTAAATTCTAGTTATAGAGCAGCTCTGCTTCACATACTATAACAATAAGAGATTAAATATGACAAATAAAACGAAGTCATTTTAAAAAACTCAAATATTAAAACCCAGCAAACAGCCTGCAAACTGACATAGCTTGAAACAAGGATTCAAAATATTGCAAAGAATCTTCCTATCTTCTGAAATACTACAGTTAAAGAAAAGGGAAGGAGTTACTGTCCTACCTGTTAAATGTAGAAGGATCTAAATGATCGTATATTTACTTATTTTAAGTAGAATAGTAGAAGAACATCTTTTCTACTTCGGAAATACAAGCAATGTCAATTTATATTAAATGCTGTTCATGGTGTTATATGGAGAGTCGAATCCCATGGCTGCAAGTTTTCACAGTCATTAACCGAGAAAGGAAAAGTGGTGAATTTAAGAGTCATCTTCCAACGTTTCAAGTAAAT
>VXBH01003565.1:34036-55553 GCA_013400035.1 Rynchops niger | reverse complement strand
TATATAAATGGGAGCCACAACTGCTTTAATTGAATCAAGAAAAATATCACAACAGAAGTCTCTAAAAAGTGCCTTTTCCCCGTAACAGCAAAAGCCTTTACATTTTAAAGGTTAATGTGAGTCAGAAAAACTTCTCTGACGTGTAAAATGAAACACAAATTTTTAAAAACTTTAATTATCTTTCATTATTTCAGAATCCAGACTGAAGTGATTAACATTACTAAATGGCTGAAGAGAATATTTCAAAGTTACAAGGACTGTGCAGAAAAGCAGTAGGATCCAAAATGATTCTGAAAAATTGGAGAAATTATCTGAAATCAGTAAGATTAAAATGCACCGTAAAGTGGAAAATAGTACATGCATATACAAGAAAAATCAGGGAAGGGATCTCAACTGAAAGGAAGGTATCAGAAACTGATGATGAGCGAAAAAGTTAACAGTATGATAAAAAAAAGCAAATTTCGTTCTCCAATACTGTATGCAAGACACAGCGGCTGATATTCTGCTTAATTTATTGCTCATAAGGCATGAGCTGGAGTATTTCATCTTGTTCCCAACACACACTTAGAGAAAAACAAATCATTTAGAGGCGGCTCAGAGGAGAGCAACAAAAGCTACAAGAAGCAGAGAAAACGGCAGCCAAGAAAAAAAGCTGAAAGCAATGGGCTTAATTAGTCTACAAATAACATGGAGACTGATCACCAAAGCAGTCTGCAAATGCATAGAAGGTTACAGAGAAGAGAATAATGATCAAAAGTTCCCCACGTCCAATGCATGATGTGACTCAGAAAAATATTTATTTGCAAACTTAAGATAGATATTTGAGAAAGCTTCCTAATTATTAAGACAATTTAAAACCTCCAGTAAGAGAGACTCTTCTGGTTTTGAGAAAGTGTTTGTTAAATGTCTATGGGTGAGATGACCTTAGTTTACTTGTTCTTGTCTCAGAGCAAATAAACATACTGACTTTCTGAATTTCCTTCAAATAACATTTCTGATGATGAGCAAAACCAAACCCACAACAGCCCATAAAAATGCAGAAATAGTAAATATCTACCTCTAAATAATTTTAGAAAATTCAATTTATGTGGAAGGGTTTTCTTGTAAAATAAACTCAATCATTAATGATGTAAAGCACTTAATTGTTTTTCATTTCCTTATATATTGTAAATATGTTGTTGTGAAGGATTATATAAGTAGGCAACATTTAAAGAAAAATGTAGAGGCAAGATTCATTTTCTGCCTTTGAACAATACGCCACAGGAGAGGAAAGTCCTCTCAACACCCTTTTCAGCTGTCAGTTCAGGATTGTGAAGAGATTGGAGCATTTAAGATCATACATATCTGTAGATGCAGAATACATCTTTCCAAAAAAAGCTGAAGTTCCAGGCAAGGGGGTATTCTCACAAACTCAGAAGTTTACATAAAAATTGATTGGGAAATGCTGAAAGAGTAAGATATGTCATTTCAGGAACACCTTGTCCCTGCTGCTGCTCTGATAAATTGTCATGGGCATTTCCTCAGAAGCTGTCTCTGGCTCTTCAAGGTGGCATGACAGGTTTCCCTGACTGGGCTGCCCCAGATCCAGCATCAACAGGTTCAGGCCCAGAATTTCAGTTCTGCAGAGGAGTGCCTGGAAGCCCATAGCTCTCACAGCTGCTGTCTCCCAGCAGAAACACCAGCAGCCAAACAGTGGCAGGGATTCAGCTCTTGAAGCCTCAGATCCTCACTGACGTAGAGAGCCAGGAAAGTTTGGCTTGGCTGGCTGTCCCAGAGCCATGGGACAGCCTCTTCAGGTCTGGAGTAAAGCTACAAGATGGATTTTTCACAGGCCTGGGAAAAGAAGAAATATCTGACAAGTATTTGGACAGGTTCTTTCTGAAACTCCTTTTGGGTTTGGGGGAAAATTGCTCGACAGTGTATATTTCAAAAGAGAAATTTTTTGCATTAAATAATTTGCACTTTCTGAATAGATGAACTAGAGAGTAGTAAAAGTATGTGAGAACACAGAGACAGAAACAAATCTGATTGTGAAAGGAGAGCCCAGCATATGCTATACCTTTCTATTTCAAACATAAGTAAAAACAAAGCAAACCTCTAGCACCACCCAAGGTAAAGGGCAGCAGCAGAACCAATTTTAGAAGTAATTGGTTTTCAAATTAAACTCACACAATCAGCGTATAGATTTTCCTTCCACAGGTAGAAGATAAGAATTTGAAAAGATTTTGTCAAATACTGCTGTGCACTAAGCTGAAACTCACATGCCGTATATATTTTCATCTTGAAAGTCTATTAATAGAAAGAAATGGTACAAGTCGAGACTTTGATGTGCTGGCAGGCATTTACCTTAAAGTCAGCTATGAGTGTTCCACAAGCGAGCTTTAGCTATGCACCGTTTTCTTTCAAAATAACTTCAGTGTGGAATAAAGTTTGGGAAGATTTGTACTAGCTTCTATGTTTTGCGAGAGGTAGTTATTTGAGTTTTAGACTGCAGACTGAAAATCACTACTGAAGCCTTCTAAGAGTGACATCTTATTTCTCAGACTAAATTGATAGAAAAGTATGTCAAAAAAGGCCTTATTTACTTTTGAAGTCTTTAATTACTTTAAACGTAAGCCCTTTTCAAGCTTCCCTTTGGGAATAGTAGGATTTTTCTATTTCTATTAGTAAGTATTTTCTATTTTCTATTAGTAGGATTTTTCTATTTCTATTAGGTAAGAAATCTGTGAATTTGCCCAAACACAGGGCAGCTGGCGGGACAGGAGGAAAGGTAGCAATTATATTAAATTATGCTAAATGAGGAAGGAAGGAAAAAAGCATTTGAAGGGAAAAGTTGGATTGATCCAGGACAGAACGACCATTCCCATACCTGATGAGAGTTTTTCCAATATTTTGTTATTTCCATACATCCAGAAAAGGTACTATCATCATGAGGACACAATAGCAAGGAATGGAAGAACTTTATTTATTCGCTCATCCCTCTGTCTAGAAAGTATTCCTGCACAGGCATCCCAAGTGGACTGCCACAAGTCTCCCTAACCTTTGTGTGTATGAATTTTTGCAGAAATAAGGAAGCTCTGGAAGAGGCTAAAAAAGCTAGGAGGGGTAAAATAATCAGTGACAGGTAGAGCGTACTTTGATGAGAATATAAAGATGTGACTTGTGGCATATGTGAGAAAGAATCAGGACAAAGAGGTATAAACACTGTGTGGAGGGCAGTATCCCCTCAGGGCTGAGCAGAGTGGGAGTCGCTGGTGGAAGCTTTCACCTCCCCCAGCAGCTCTTAGCTGGGACATCCCCTGTGTGGAAGCAAGACATCAAAAATTTGGGAAAAGTTGTCACAGGAACTTGGAAGAAGCAAGAAGTGGGAGAGAGGTTTAAGACTTAAATTTGTACCAGTTTGTATTTACGTGGCTGCCCTTCTTCTCCTCTTCTGCAGGAGCTAACGGAGGCTGGAGCAAGCCAAGACCTGGGAACCAGCTGTGTTTGCTCAGCTGTGCACCGAGGGACAACTCATGATGCTTATGCTGCCGTGCACTCACTGAAAGCCCAGGGCCCGTCCCCTCTTCCCAGTGCTGTCCACAGGCTGGTGACCAAACTTTGTAACACAAAACAAACTACTACAGTCACTGCGTACCTTTGGAGATTGAATAGTTAAACTGTGAATATTTTTTTTTTCCCTCAACTCCCTAAGTGTAACACTGTAATATAAATATCTCCCTCAAAAAGATGTTTCCTGGCAGACATTAACAGACCTTTTGCACTGCCAAAGGCCCAGCTGGTACAGGTATCTCCAACATAAACATCATAAATACCCATCCAGAGGAGGACCTCATCCCTGGTCTGAATACATCAAAGGCAGCTTGCATTTCACTGTCCAGGACTCAGTGCAAGCAGATCTGGAAAGTATAGCTACAGACGAGATAGGTTAGAAAAGAAAAAGAGGAAATAAATGAACCAACAAATAAACAAAACCCCCAAACTAATAACAACAAAAAAAATAAAACTCCTGGAAAGAGCAAAGTAGGAAAGCAGCCAAAAAGCATACAAACTGACCAATTCAGTCAGGCTTTGGTCATTTTGCACTCCAGCTTCTCTTTAGCTCCCCATTTTTGCTCATATCTATTGCACACTGTATGCAGATTTCATTTTCACTATTCTTCGCATGTCATAAATCGCTTTTCTCCCTGTCCTTCACTACAGCAATGGTATCTCCCCTCACCTCCACTGCCGACACATACTGACAGACTTAGGCTGTCAGGCCATGGCTTTCTCAGACAACATTTCACCCAATTTGCACTTGCTTTGTGAAGTGACAGTGCTCACGTTCACAGTCAGCCAGCTGAGACCTCTTCCCACCCTGGAGCTTTTCCCCACGGTATAGCCCCTGGAGAGACAAATAATTTTGTATTGAGGAATACATCTATAAGCCTGAAAGCCCCTGTGCATTTCTCATATGAATTTGGAGGCTTCACTAAGTTACACTGCATTTGCTCTGGACCTGTAGATACAGTGTTTTGTTTGGGTCGGTCTTATTCAGACTTCGTTAGGATGATGTGAAAGAAGAGCTCAAAACCTTCTTTGAATCTTAAAGAAGTTCTTCTCTCTCACTCTCTCTCTCTCTCTGACAGTTTGATTTTTCTTCTTTGCTTGGCTAGGGCATAAAATACATCTTAGCATAACAGGATTAGCAAAACTACAAAGAGTTGCTACACTGGTGCCAGGAAATGATCCTTGTACTGACATCTGTGTTCAGAAAGTGAACCTGACAGGAGCATCAGCCCTGATACTGATTCCTGATGCCCAGCACCTTGCAAGTGATTTGCCTCACTGCCAAGCCAGTACAAAATTCTCCAATAGCAGTATTTTAGTCATCTTTGTATTCCATTTGCACTTACGTAAGTCACAACACATTTGACACTGAAGGAGAGGTTTGTTTCTTTCATGGAAAGTTTTTCATGTGCCAAATTATTTTTTTTAAATCTTCGTGTTGACCCCTTTGCCCCTGTGACTGTCTGAAATGCAATATAGTGTTAGCAAAGCTTGAAATTACAGTAAGAAAAATTCAGTAGGAAGTGCATATTTGTAAATTATAAGTAAAAAAGCATTATAATTCAAAAATTATTAGATTTATGTGATGTTTTAGTTCTGCTACATTCCAGAAAAACATAGTCCAGCATTTAGACTATCTGCATATGAGTCTTTTTAAAATGTATTTATAGTATTTCTGCACAAAAACTGTATACCTCCTGAAGTCAAAGGTATGCACTCCAGCCAGTGTGGATATTGCAGCTTTTTCTAGTCTAAACACAAAGGAAGGCTGCCAAATACAGTCTGTAATTTTACAGACTACTGTTATTGCAATTTATTTTTCCTATACCACTGCATGCAATGCCGCACAAGATACAGCATGCAAAGACAAATGAAATATTACTCTGCACCAGAGAGCTGCACCAAAGAGCTAATACAGCTGTGAAAATGTGAAAATTGCTGGGTTCTTTTAAAATTGAGTGTTGCGGCGAACTTCCTGCAATACTCAGTTGCAGGAATTGAGTGTTGTCTTCCCACATTCCTACCATAAACTCATTAACCATGCTGTCCCTAAAAGTCACATATAATGTCATCTTTCCTCTCATATAAAAATAACTATTCATCCTTCTGACACTGGACAGTTAGGAACTAGAAATGGTTACTGAACTTACCAAAAGTATATTCCTAACCTTCCAGAAAAACAGTCTTGTCTGGATATGAGAATATTTAAAAGACGAGAATTCTCAACTCTCTTTCCCAGGACATGAAATATGAGATTGTAATGTATTTCGTCCTATGACATTAGAACACTATCAAAGTATTGCAGAGGTATCACAACGGACCATTTCAAAAGTGCTGAGGTTCTTAAAGATGAAGAAAGTTTCCAGGTAAGAGTTTAAAAAAATCCCAAAGCTGTATACCAGCATCCTTAATTTTGGTGGAAGAGGGACTCCAAAGCAGGTTTCAAAGGCCCACTGTCTGCCTAAAACTTTAAGCACTAGATTTTTTAAAAAGTCTGCTCCTAGAGTTCATACCACTTTTCTATTTAAACTGAAATAAGCCTACTTGGAAAAACTAGGCAAAACAAGGCACTATTTTTAGGTAGACTTCATTTTGCCAGATTTGAACTTCAGTACATAGTCACCATTTTCCTCAAACAGTATGTCAGAGGTGACACCCTTGTAGATTTCAGAAGTTACTTTTCTTTTCAGTTATGACAGTATAAATCACAAATATCTTCACTGACCTCATTGGAATTCCAAGAGTAAAGGACTAGAGCTCTTGGCATCTGCTCACAATGACCTTTATGAGATTCTGTGTGTGTGCAAAAGAAACCAAATTGTTCATACAGAGAAGAACAGAACAAGTATAATCAAGCAAGTGCCGAAGCATTCCAGGTGGCACACACACACAGTCATTCCTCATTTTGCAAATAATTGTCACAGAGCGAGTGGGAGAAATTGCAAAAAGAAAATAAGTTTCTTAAACTGAAATATCAAATTACTGAGGGAATAAACAGGTTATCAGTTAACTAGAAGACGCATAAATGTGACAAATTTTAACAAAATGGATATAGAGTTACTGACTTAAAGAATACTGCATACTCAAAGAACAGCTGAGGAGATCTAGCTGCTACTAAATTAATATTAATTTAGCAATATGCTTGGACTAGCTGCTCTAACTAAAATATTTCCTACCAAAGGCCAAAACATGGAGTACAGAAGAGAGCAATCTAGTTGTCTGAGGTGGCATGAGATGGCCAGAAGGGATTTCTTTTTGTAGAGGAACACATCTTCATCACATCTTCATCAGTGACATAAACAGTGGGACTGAGTGCACCCCCAGCAAGTTTGCAAATGACACCAAGCTGAGTGGTGCCATTGACACACCTGAGGGATGGGATGCCATCCAGGGGGACCTGCACAGGCTTGAGAAGTGGACTCATGTGAACCTCATGAGGTTCAACAAGGCCAAGTGCAGGGCCCTGCACCTGGGTCAGGGCAACACCCAGTATCAATGCAGNCTATGAAGACAGGCTGAGAGAGTTGGGGTAGTTAAGTCTGGGGAAGAGAAGGCTCTGGGGAGACCTGATTGCAGGCTTTCAGTATTTAAAGAGGGCATATAAGAAAGATGGGGTCAGGCTTTTTAATCGGCCCTGTTGCAATAGGACAAGGGGTAGTGGTTTTAAACTAAAAAAGGTTACATTCACACCGGATATAAGGAAAAAATTTTTTACAGTGAGGTTGGTGAAACATTCGAACAGGTTGCCCAGGGAGGTGGTAGATGCCCCATCCCTGGAAACATTCAAGGTCACGTTGGACGGGGCTTTGAGCAACCTGATCTAGTTGAAGATGTCCTTCCTCATTGCAGGGGGGTCGGACTAGATGAGCTTTAAAGGTCCCTTCCAACCCAACACATTTTATGATTCTGTGACAAGTGGAAAGGAATGATGGTCCAAAATGGCAATGCTCATGCCATTGCATCCAACTGGAGAATAAGCCAGGACAACCAAAGCAGTGACAAGTGTTCCTTAGCTGCCTCCCAAGACAAGAACCAGAAGGCCAACCACCTCAAGGGCATGTATGGCTATCGTGTGTATGGATCCTCTTGGACCACTCCACTAGAAGGCATCTCTGCAGAGAACAACCTGGGAGTCCTCGTGGACAACAAGTTGACTATGAGCCAGCAATGTGCCTTTGTGTCCAAGAAGGCCAATGGTCTCCTGGGGTGCATTAAAAATAGCGTGGCCAGCAGGTTGAGGGAGGTCATCCTCCCGCTCTACTCTGCCCTGGTAAGGCCACATGTGGAGTACTGTGTCCAGTTCTGGGCTCCCCAGTTCAAGAAAGACAAGGAACTACTGGAGATAGTCCAGCAGAGGGCTACAAAGATGATAAGGGACTGGAGCACCTCTCTTATAAGGAAAGGCTGAGAAAACTGTGTCTGTTTAGCCTGGAGAAGAGAAGACTGAGAGGCGATCTCACCAATGCTTACAAATATCTAAAGGACGGGTGTCAAGAGTATGGGGCCAGACTCTTTTCAGAGGTGCCCAGCGACAGGACAACGGGCAACAGGCACACACTGGAACACTGTTCCATCTCAACATGAGGAAAAGCTTCTTTGCTTTTAGAGTGACAGAGCACTGGAACAGGTTGCCCAAAGAGGTTGTGGAGTCTCCTTCTCTGGAGATACTCAAAACCCACCTGGGTGCGTTCCTGTCCAACCTGCTCTAGGTGAACCTGCTCTGGCAGGGGTTTGGACTAGATGATCTCCAGGGGACCATTCCAATCCCTACTATTCTGTGATGATGACAACACTTACTGTTACTATTATTATTAATGATAGTGAAATTTAGTTACAAATATTCCCAAGTAATGTCACTCTGTAAATAACAGTAAAAAAAATACAGTGGTTCCATGGCTACTTTTGCCAACAGTGTCTTCTTAAGTCCTACTTGGTTTTCAAATAAACCCATATTTTCAATTGCTGTCTTGTATTACCCCGATCAAGATGCTGAGAATAAAGGAGGGCCCATTCTTTTTTTGTAATAAAGTTTTTTCAGGATAATTTGTACATTCAGAGCCCCGTAAACATATTTTCCAGTGTAATTGTGACACTCTTTAAAACACCTTTTTCTGTCCCTTTACAGAAATGATTTGTAGAGCTGCCATTGACTGATAATCTGATGGTAATTTTGTTAGCAATACATGGGAAGAAATATGACACTGAGCTCTCTCGGTATTTCCATTTCTTACAAAAATAAAGTAGCAACAAAAAAAACGTTTCTAAAATCACAAAAGAAAATTTATTGAATACCTTCAGGAAAGTAATTTTTTGAGCAGAAGTGCCAGATTTACATGCACTTTTCAAAGCAGACCAAGAGCATCCTGTCAAGCACTGGACAGGTGTGCTTTTTAAACCCAGCATTTCAAAAGCTGTGATCTCCAGATCTGCCTGATTCAAGGTTCTTCTTCAGCAACAGGTGAAATCTTCTTGCATTCTGTTGCAAACTACATGTTCCACACAAATGTCCATCACTTGTTGAACTTGAAAAGTGCATATTAAGCTTCATAACATGCTAGTAGCACTGAAAGGGGTATTTGGAAATTATGGAAAGAAAAAAAAAACAAACCAAACCAACCCACCTCTGAAACTATAATCTCTTGTAAACATTAGTTAAAAAAAACACATTTGACCCTGCCATCAAGAATTCAATTAGGATATTTTACAGGTAATGACTTTTTATTTTCCAGTTCAACCATCCATAAAATGGAATCCTCTGTGTGATTACTGAAGTATTTTTAATTGGGCTTTTCCTTACAAACCAAGCAGAAGGCCCATGGAGGGAAGAATTTCAAAATGTGTTGTACACTCCAGCTGTAGAGGGAAACCTTATCATGAGGTGAGCATGGAATTGCCCGTTGCTTCCAGAAATAGACTGTTGAGGCCATGCAGTTTGAAATGGGTAAACAGGGAAACATTGCTTCTACCAAGCAAGCTTTTCCTATGCCACAGGATTGCTCATAATCCTGTGTCATGGGCATGTCTACTACACATTGGCCAAAGTAGGGTAGAGTCCTGCAAGGCAATGCTACTCACCTTGAATGAGAGAGAAAGCTGAGAAAAGACGCCCAAACAGAAACAGGACCTCCTTAAAGGCAAATTTACCTGGAGACCTACCAGAAACCCCTCAAATGTGACAGCTTTTCTGATCGGTGAGAGTGAGTGGTTTAAGCTGTTGGAATTTCTTCGTTAACTGATATCCACCCTGGTCTGATGGAGAATACTGTTTGAAAAAGTATCTTCTATCAAAACATCACCTCAGAGATGATTGCTCTCGTTTAAGAGTCCATACCATAGTTTGTCAAAGGCTCCTGTAATGGTAGTGATAGCCTTTATCCATAGACACTAAAAACAGCAAAGACCAAGAACAAGCCATGTACCGAGGTTTGTCAGTGCATACACTCAGCAATAGTAGGTGCCTTATCCAAAACAGAAACATCAAAATCCATGAGTCCGCACACAGAATATAATGTACACTGGGCTGTGTCTGACCCTGATCACTCCCTCTGGCACTGATCCTGACCTGGACTTGCTGCTCCACATCCCACCTGCTTTTCAGTGATCCCATCTGCCTTGTTACCGTGCTCAGCTCCCAGCTCACCTTCACGTACTTGTTGGCCCTCACTACAGCCTGGCCGAAACAAAGTGGCAGAAACTGATCAGATGATAAGCACTAAAATTACTCTGCACAGACTAAAAAGGACAAACAATGTTTGTGACCAATGGGGAGGCAGTCTGATGTCCTAGTCCACACTTACAAATATCATCTAAAGATAGGTCTGGGAGCTTTCATCCACCTAGTGGATGAAGCAAAGGTGGTGGACATAGTTTTTCTGCATATTACTAAGGCTTCTGATGCTGTCCCTCATAGCATCCTTCTGGACAAGATGTACAACTGTGGGATGAGCAAGTTCACAGTGCGCTGGGTGAATGGGGCTATATCTGGCTGGCAACTGGTCACCAGTGGTGTTCCTCAGGGCTCAATCTCAGGGCCAGTTCTGTTCAATGTATTTGTGAGTGATCTGGATTCAGGAGTTGAATGCACCATTAGCAAGTTTGCTGACTGGGAGGTGCTGTTGACTCTCAAGGGACAAGAGGCCTTGCAGGGGGATCTAGATAGTTTAGAGCATTGGGAAATCATCAATGGCATTAAATTTAACAAGAAGAATTGCTGGACTCTGCATCTGAAATGNGAAGGGTGACCTCGTTGCTCTCCACAGCTTCCTGAGGAGGGGAAAGGGAGAGGGAGGTGCTGAGCTCTTCTCCCTGGGATCCAGTGACAGGATTCATGGGAACGGTTCAAAGCTGTATCAGGGGAGGTTCAGACTTGACATGAGGATGCATTTCTTTACCAAGAGGGTGGTTAAACACTGCAACATGATTCCTAGAGAGGTGGTCAATGTCCCAAGCCTGTCAATGTTTAAGAGACATTTGGACAATGCCCTTAATAACATGCTTTAACTTTTGGTCAGCACTGAAGGAGTCAGGCAGTTGGACTAGATAATTGTTGTAGGTCCCTTCCAACTGGAATTATTATATTTCTATGCCAAAATTAGTAAGCTGACTGCACACTAAAAATCACAGATTCAGGATTAGGTTTATGTGTCATCCTAATGGTCAAGCATTGGGTTTATGTGTCATGATAATCTTCCCTAGACACCACATATGGTTAACTTCTTTGTGTCCAAGACATCCAACTCTCTGCCCTAGGAGCTAAATGAGCGCCTTGGTTATCTTCTTCTGGCTGACTTCTACAAGACACCTTTCTCTCCAAGTTGTCTAGTTTTTTAACACAAGCTAAACTCAACACATGTTCTCAACCCATAGCTAGCTTGGCAGATAGCTATTTCTGCATGTATGTTTGTATGTGCATACGTACATATTCTGTATCTTTTATTTCTGTATGTATGTGTGTATGTCTCTAGGGGTTGTGTGCCTAAAAGATTGTCTTTTTTTTCTAGCTACATTGGTTGGTCTAAGAGCTACCACCTCTTGCCCTACAAACACTGGCTTGCCTGATGTCTAACTGCTTTTATTGCTTCTAATAAATTTCTATTAGAAAATCAGGAAGGAGGATTTCACACATAATTTCCAAACAGAAAAGACAGAGTGCAGACTAATTGATGGATTAGCTTCTGATTCATAAAAGAAATTTAGCTCTAATCAGTTATAATACCGGTTAGAAGCTATATGTATGGGAGAGTTTTCTCAGTGTGGTCTCTTTTCTCTACCTCCAGTAGAAACACCCCATACAGGTCATGGCATCCCCTTAGGTGTTACCAAATTCTGCATAGGCATAGAAGTCTTTCTTCATCAATACGGATATAAATTAAACTCTTCAGTTGCTAAAGCAAACTGCAACACACACACTGTGTTTATGCTATTATTATGTAGAAAGCTCGGAAAATTCCATCTCCAATTATTTTTTAAAGACCTAATGTTATTCTGAGGTAGTTCGACATTCATTCCCGAAATATGCAAGACCTGCAGGAACAACAAACAGTAAATGAAGGACTATGGAGCTGTCCTTTCCTATAGCTCGTGCTAAGGTGTACAACTGTCATTGCAGCAAGTTCACAGTAGTGTTAAATTCAGTCATTTGATGTTGATCATTCAGAAAGTTTGGTGTCAAAAAGCAGCACAAATTCAAAGCTGAAACTGTGCTCACTTGCTTTGACCTTCCTTCTAGAGACAATGCTAAAAGATGTGATAAACATGACACGGAGTCATATGAAGTATACCTTGTTTCTATCTGCATCACTAAGAGCCAGGCAGGTTATAAACCTGTTAGGGGATTCTGATGACCTGATAATATAGATAAGTCTGTAGGTACACCCAGTGAAAAATTTCCCAGTGTGTGGGTATTTTTGCAAAATTAGCTATTCCAGGACACATGAAGACATGCTTAGTGACCTTCTTTCTTTCTCCAAGCAGGTGATGATCTTCATTACAATTTTGCCCCAAATTGTATTAAGCAAATCACAGATAATTGATCAGATAACCATCATGGGATAATAAGATAATGAGAATTGCTAAAGAGCAATTAGAAGAGACTGGTACCCTAGCCACTGTTAAGATAAACGTAACAGAATGGGACAACAGATATTGTATTTGAAAAGTTCTCTATAGTGAAATAATCAGAAAAGCAGCCAGCATGGAAAATGCAGGGCAGCAGAGCAGTTACTGTTTACCTTTAAACTGATATTGGTGGGGCCCTGAAAAGAGTTTAGAACAGGTAGATATCAAATACAAATAATATCCTCAACTTTTCGTAGTTCCAGGAAGAAATATGAGATACACAAGGATTAACTTTGGGGTTTATTTTATTATACTGTGACATTATGTCATCTTAAGCAGTTCGTGCCCCATTGGCCTCAAACGTGAAGGCACAGGTACAAGCCCTGACTGCTTGTTGGGCAAGTTCCCCAGCTGCACCTCTTCACAGAATCATTTTGGTTGGAAGAGACCTTTCAGATCATCAAGTCCAACCATTAACATCGCACTGCCAAGTTACCACTAGCATCCAAGACACACTTCAATCATTCCCTGACTGAGGAACATTCTGGAAATGGAGATAAAAAGGGTCACCCTGTGTGTAAACCCTTGTGTTTACATACTTCTAAACATCTCTTTAGTGCTGTGGAAGCTCCTGCTGCTAATCAAAGGATCTCCCTGTCTACAAGAAGATGATGGGGACTGACATACTGATGAAGTAACACTTTTAAGGTCCAGTACAAAAATGTCAGTAAGCAGAACTGGAAGAACCCTTTTACAGTTCTGTTGGTTTTACTGATACACACCAAGACAGGATCTCACTCAACTTGCCTAGGCGGTCATTAAGTAAATAAAATTTAAGCTTGATAAAATCTAAGTTCTAAAAACAGTCCACACTGCCATACAAGTCAGTCATTTCGATTCCCAGGAGTCGGACATCTGACCTTCTTATGGAGTCCAAAGTCCCTATTGTTTCCCATTTCAAATGTGTTCTAACTTTAAATTGTTAGAGAAAAAAAAATAATTCTCAGCAGTGTACGGTGTTTACCAAAGGCTGCTTGCAATGGGCCACAGTCAATCCTTCTGAGCTCTTTAAGAGTTCATATTGTGGAATTATTTGGCTCTTGTATTAAGAAACCTGAGGGAAAAATTTCCGTTAAAGGCTTAATATCTCCTAGGATTCATATATCTTGTACGGATGATTCTGTTGGGTTTTTTAGTACCCAGAAGTATCTAAGTTAATGATTGTCAAGATAGTGTCAATAGCCATGAGAATTTCAGTAAATATCTTAGGTGAATGTTTAAATTACATTTAAAAAAAAATTTAAAAAAAAATGCACCACATGTATTTCATTGTCACCGGTCATGTATTAGTTGCTGTGATCTATACAATTGCTTGTTATTTTGTAAATTGTATATAAATTTTATTTATTGCTTTTGCGCATGGTGCCTTTCTCAGGCTGCTTTACCCAATTAGCCCATTTTTGAACATGTATGCTCTTACCTTACTGATAATTAAAGTTTCTCATTGCTGAAAATAAATTTTGTATGAACCTTGCGAGAGGACCTGGGAAAAGTAGAAAGCATAATTGCCCAGTTACTATTTTTCCTGGGCATCTGCTCAGTGGCTACTGTTGCAGAAGGGTACAGTATTGGCAGGAGTTCATGTACAGATCTTAGGTTCTAGCACACCATCCAGTTCCCTGAGGATATTGATTAGTGCTGGCCTCAGCGTTGAGTCCCTGCACTGCATCCCTGCACTCAATCTCTGTCTCCACTTTGACAGTGAATGCTACAGTAATAATCAAAGAACGGCTTTGCAAACTCAGGAGTGTAGAGATTAAAAATCTTGTTCTGGACTGTGCATACATACTCTTTAAGGGTAGCAGGTGATAGTACCAAAATACCATTATATTGTTACCATATGACACCACCTTCTTTTCCCCGACTAAAAAGCCTTTTGTGTTCATTCTTAGCAAACTCATGTTGACTGTTTTCCTTGATTTCTTCCAGATTCAAATATTTTCTTTGTTCATTTCCTACAGACTTTTTCACTGGGAACTGAAGATAATGGCAGTTGGTGTTCAGTTCTTCACTTCCTTTTTTAAAGATAGATAATACATTCATTCTTGTTCATTCTTCCTTTGCCTGACTAAACCTTCACTGGTCCTCAAAGATAATTAGTGCTTGCTCTGAGACTACTGTAGGCACTTCTTTAAGAAGGACGAAGTGCTGTAGTTTCATATCAAGCTGGTTTGAGAACACCTTACCTGGGGACTAATCCATTATTTTGCTGTTACACACTGAGATGTTATCCGTTGAAGGTTATGATAGCTTTCTGATTGTGCTTGATGTCCTTGGAAAGGATCACTATCAAAAGATACTAACTTTGTCCTTCTCAACTTCATGTGCCAATAATTTTTTCTTCTCTTTTTGGCAGCCAACCTTCCTTTGTTCTTCTGTTTGCTGCTAGTACACTAATAAAATGACTCCATGGTATTGTGGTAGCTTTGTAGCTGTTTTGTATTTTGTTCTTTCTTAAGCTTATGCTGCACTTCCATCCTCACGCTTAGCTATCTGACCTAGTTTCCAGTTCCGGTACATTCTCCTCCTGTCCCTGAAGTCAATGCAGTTGTATCTTAAAAACATCTTTTATCTTTCCTTTTCAATGGGTTGTGCTTTTCACTTGTGCATTTTTGAATGAAAGCAGGTATGGCCGCTGTGAATTCAGCATTGTCAGTCTATGTGAGTCATATTCTAAGTATGACCACAATATAGTAAGGCTCAGAAAATCTAAGGACTTCCCCATCCCCTATATGGACCTCTGTAGAGTTTATTTTGGAGCTGGGCACCAACATGCTCAGACAGATGTGCTCGCAAAAAGTGCATCACAGAGTAGCAGTTGCCTGGGGAGCTTTCTTATCTTGGGAAGATGCAGTAATATGCTTGATCCTTTCCAATAGTGGGTGGGTACTCATCAGAAGTCTTATGCATCCCTGTATCCCATATAAGTGACTGAAGTCTTTCTTTCAGTCTGACACACGATCTCAAGGTGAAGACCCTGGTGACTGGAAAAAGGGAAACATAGCTCCCATTTTTAAAAAGGGTAGAAAGGAGGAGCCTGGGAACTACCACCCTGTCAGCCTCACCTCTCTGCCTGGGAAGATCATGGAACAGATCCTCCTAGAAGCTATGCAAAGGAACACGGAGGACAGGGGTTTGATTAGAGGCAGCCAGCATGGTTTCACCAGGGGCAAGTCCTATCTGAACAACCTGGTGGCCTTCTACAATGAAGTGACTGCATCAGTGGACAAGGGAAGAGCAACAGACAACATCTACCTGGACTTCTGCAAGGCCTTTGACATGGTCCCCTACAACATCCTTCTCTCTAAGTTGGAGAGACATGGATTTGATGGGTGGACTCTGGAACTGGCTGGATGGTCACATTCAGAGGGTAGTGGTCAATGGCTCACTGTCCAGACGGAGACTGGTGACAAGTGGTGTCCCGCAGGGATCCGTACTGGGACTGATGCTGTTTAACATCATCAGTGATCTAGACAGTGGGATCAAGTGCACCCTCAGCAAGCTGGTTGATGACACCAAGCTGAGTGGTATGGTTGACAGGCCAGAGGGACGGGATGTCATCCAGAGGGATGTGGATGAGATAGAGAGGTAGGCCCGAGCAAACCTTATGAAGTTCAACAACGCCAAGTGCAAGGTCCTACACTTGGGTCGGGACAACCCTCATTATCAATACAGGCTGGGGGGTGATGTGATAGAGAGTAGCCCTGCGGAAAAGGACCCAAGGGTACTGGTTGATGAAAAGCTGGACATGAGCCAACAGAGTGCGCTTGCAGCCCAGAAGGCCAATCACATCCTGGGCTGCATCAAAAGAACTATGACCAGCACATTGAGAAAGGTGATTCTCCCCCTCTACTATGCTCTCATGAGACCCCACCTGGAGTACTGTGTCCACCTCTGGAGCCCTCAACACAAGAAGGACATAGGCCTGTTGAAGCGGGTCCAGAGGAGGGCCACAAAGGTGATGAAAGGACTGGAGCACCTCTCCTACAAAGACAGGCTGAGAGAACTGGGGTTGTTCAGCCTGGAGAAGAGAAGGCTCCAGGGAAACCTTATAGCGACCTTCCAGTACCTGAAGGGGGCCTATAAGAAAGCTGGAGAGAGGCTGTTTGCAAGGGCATGTAGTGATAGGATCTATCTAGTTTCTAGTGAAACTAGAGCAGGGTAGGTTTAGATTAGACATTAGGAAGAAATTCTTTACAATGAGGGTGCTGAGACACTGGAACAGGTTGCCCAGAGAGGTGGTGGAGGCACCATCCCTGGAGACATTCAAGGCCAGTCTGGATGAGGCTCTGAGCAACCTGATCTAGTTGAAGATGTCCCTGCTTACTGCATGGGGGTTGGACTAGATGACCTTTAAAGGTCCCTTCCAACCCAACACATTCTATGATTCTGTGAACCATAACCGCTCATTGCATATGTTGATTTTCAAGTGCAAAATTTTTTCCACTGATGTATTCAGACAGGGTCAAATAGTTGAGAGAACTCAATACTTCAGAAATATTTGCTATCTGGAAAACTCATTTTTCTTCCACCTGAAAGACAGAAAAACGTCACCCGAAATCATGCACAATAAATACTGTCACTATTACTTACAATAAAAAGGTTAAAGTACTTGGCAAAACTGTCTTATTGGTGGTGTACTTCTGCACTAGAAAGGAAAGGAAGCAGAAGCTTAGACTGTCTGGGGTGAACCTTCCTTAAATTAGCACTGCACAGCAAGAAAAGACATTAGCTCTACAGTACAAAAATGACTGCATCATTCATCATAGATCACCAAGGCTTGTAGTTTTCAAGGTTTCCATACTAAAAATACAACAATTTAATTAGGATTATAAACTGTGCAATGCTTTACTGCCATCTATTTAATATAAAAATGTCCAGATTTTGGTATGATAAATAACCATTCCTCATCTAATATCCAAAGGCATCCATCGCTGATCATCTGTCTCTGTGCAAACTGTGATAGAATTTATAATATAAACCATTATTATTGGGATGATTAAGTACAAGGAGTTGAATCCTGCTCTCTATGCAGTGGTGTAAATGCAGAGTAGCACCATTAACTTGCATGGCATTATCCTATATTTACATTAGGAGGCAACATGTTTTTTATTATAGACACGCTAGTAACAGAGATAAAGAATGCTCCATATGCCAGTATTCTGATGTTTTACAGACAGGCTTGCCCTAGGTCCTGTTCTTCTCCCTCACCCAATTCCTAAATGGCATATATGTCAAATATAGAATCATCAAATCACAGAAGTTTGGGCTGGAAGGGATCTTTAAAGATCATCTAGTCCAACTCCCCTGCAATTAACAGGGACAACGTCCACTAGATCAGGTTGTTCAAAAGCCCCATCCAATATAACCTTGAACAATTCCAGGGATGGAGCATCCACAGCTTCTCTGGGCAACTTGTTCCAATGTCTGACCACCTTCATCATAAAAGATTTCTTCCTAACGTTCAATCTAAATATACCCTCTTTCAATTTAAAACCGTGGCCTCTTGCCCTGTTACTACAGGCCCTAGTAAAATGTCCCTCTTCATCTTTCTTTCAAGCCCCCTATAAGTACTGAAAGGCTGCAACAAGGTCTCCCCAGAGCCTTCTTTTCCACAGGCTGAACAACCCTGACTATCTCAGCCTTTCCTCATAGCAGAGGTGTTCCAGCCCTCTGACCATTTTCATGGCCTTCCTCTAGATGCAATCCAACAGCAGTAAATAAGATATCCCTGTATTATCAATACTATTTTCAAAACATAGCCCCATACTGGCTACTAGGAAGAAAATGAACTCTATCCCAGCCAAAACCAGAACAGATGGCAGCCCTTCCCTTTAGCAAATTGACTACACCATTCAGCCACATGTCACCTGCAAACTCGCTGAGGGTGTACTCACTCACACTGTTTATGTCATTGATGAAAATATTAAATAGTATTGGTCCCAGTTTGGACCCTTGAGGGACACCATTCACTACTGGTTTCCACTTGGACATTGAGCCATTGCCTGTAACTCTTTGGATGCAGCCATCAGCCAATTTCTTCTCCATCAAACACACATTTCTCCAATTTAGAGCCAAGAATGCTGTTGGGGACTGTATCAAAGGCTTTACAGAAGTTCAGGTAGACGACATCCATAGCTCTTCCCTTGTCCACTGATGCAGTCAATACGCATTTGCTGCCCACAGCAGCATGAGAGCACAGGTTGCTGTGACTGTCTGGCCATTATTATGAGTACTGCTGTACAGATTAGGCACTGCCAGGACATCGTTGCAGAACACATACTATCCCAAAGATACTCTTAATGGAGGCACCTCCATCAGTAACAACTACCTCACTGGTGCTTTTGTTAATCTCCTATGCTTAATGAAAGTCCAAACAAATCAGAATGTATAGATTATAAAGCAGTCTGGGGAGAGCGTGCATGGAGGGGAGGCTAGACGAGTGGCAGTGGATGCCACTTCACCAATATCTGCCTGTCATTTCTGAACCCAGAGAATTATGCCAGTCCTGTAGTAAATCAGTGTATTTAGTCACTACATTTACTCTGCCAGCCTCAACATTCAGTCAAACCTTCACTCCTTGGCCCTAATCCCAAAACCTGGTATGGTTCCTCCCAAGGTTGCTTCTCTCATAGCTGCTATGGCTGTGGAAGGTAGTCACAGAGGGTCCACCTCACCTCAACAGTTTGCAGACAGAGAGAGAGGGAATGCAAAAACAAGGAAGAAAGCAAGGGTCTACACAACCACAACAGGTTGGGCTCTTTGTAACAGAAGAATGGAGCACACAGCCCACTAGAGGCAGTGGAATACCAACGTTCTGTACAAATGACACCAGCAGCTGCTTGGAAAATTTTGTTTCCCGACTGCATAAACCAACTCTGCCTTTCATCCTGAAGGCTTTATTTTTGTAGTTATTATGAAACCATTATCAGGAAGAAACCAAAAGGGTTCTTTATAAATTTATTTTAGAAAATCTGCAGAATTTAATTACTAAATTACTAAGTAAGATCCTAATTACTAAATCACTAAAGTAGATCCTGCTTTGTGGTAGATAACTCTGCAATAAAATTCTATGAAATTTTGTGGGACTTATTATTCAGCAGAGATGGATTTGTGGACACAATAAGCATTCTAAACCTCTATATTTTCTCTTCAGCAGGTCTAAGAAAATCTTACTGCTTGGGTTTTATTTTTGGAAACAGTAAGAATGTTCTGTTTGCTCTTAAGGAATATGACCTACACACAGAATAAGCTGGGAAATCCCAGAATGGGTAATGAAAAATTAGGCTTCAGGAAATACATCATAGAGTCTGAGTGAGGTAAGCAGTTAATTTTTAGGAAGCAATCCATTCTTGTCAATATGTTCATGTGCTTAAATCAAAAAACAAGCAGAGCAGAACTTCTGCACAACAGCTACTGGAATTCTACCAAATCTTAATGGAAAAGGCTTCCAAAAATATCATCAAAAAGATGCATTTAAAGCTAAAATTATACATTTTTTTTTTCATTTATAAACCTGTGTTCTGCCATCTGTAGAAATGGACTCAACACACATTCTTATGCTGGATCGCTTATCTGCATAAGTCAGGCTTCAGATACACACCACATAACATTCTAATCTTTAATATATTTCTTCTATAGGTCTGCTGTGTGCAGAGATAAAAGCATTATCAATAGTGTTCCAAAGCAAGTCACAAAATATCACTTATTATTCCTGTAAGCAAAAATGCAAAGAAATCTGTAACCTTTGGGCTTTTGAGAAAAATAGAGAATATAGTATGTATGCGTAACTGGATATAATTTGTCTTACTCAACCATTACTAATATTGACAGTCACACAATCTGTTTCACACACTTTACAAATTATGGGCTGAATTAAAGGAAAATTCTTTTGTGCTGGACACATTTTACTTATTTATGATTAAAAATGTGATCACCGTACAGATGAACAGAAAATCTGAAAGGGTTTTGTGATGCTCCTTGCAAAAGATAAGAAGCAGGTAACACACCAGGGACTCTATTTCAGCAACAAAGGTTTAAAGTCCCTATAATTTCTTGTCACTCGAGGAACACTGTGTTGCAGAGCTGGGATGCTATCTCTGTCTCAGTTGCAATGCAGGTTAATCAATCATGGTGCAGATCCCAGACTGCACCTCTATATTCCGCCAATACCTGATACAGAAAATAGTGTCACTAAGTGAGGAGATGTTATTGCTTGCTTTAATTAACAAGGCTTCAGGAATAATTGTCTGAAAATAGCAGGGAGAACTTGCTTTGCTGAAAATAATGGCCAGACAAAGAAACAAGAGGGGAAATTATTGCTAGTATAATAACAACTTTGCATAAAAAAGAAAGCTGCTTCTCATGACTGCTGTGGCAATGGGAAGAGCATTATAATTGACTTCACAACCAGTGAAGACTTTGGATTGATGCCTTGACTGTCTTCCTTTGACAAGAGCAGGTGTCCTGGCTTTGGCCCTGCTGTTTTTAGACAGTCTGGGCTCTGCAGCTGGCAGTGACGCAAGCAAGTACTTTTGTAGGAGCACTGAGGGGACAAGAATAGAAGAAATAAATTAATTATTACACAGTATTTCATACTCTAATTACAAATAAGGCTATAGCACAAGGTGAATATTATTTGCTCCAGCATGATTAGTACAAGGTGTAGAGATCATGAGTGGCTCTCTACCAGCATAGTCCTGATGGTACCCCTTTCAAAACATTTTCTGCAAAGCATAAGTTACGCTTTGTGGGGGCTTCTATTTTATCATTATGCTATTCATTCACCCAGCTCAGAATTACAGAGCAGAGTTCAGAATGGGCATGTATCATCCCTATCTTATACCAC
>VXBH01003565.1:0-33910 GCA_013400035.1 Rynchops niger | reverse complement strand
CAAGCTTCCTTGTATAGCAGAGTAAGTGCTTGTGGCATGCTAGAGCAAGGTTTGATGACCTGATCATTGCTTCACTTTGATTGTATAAACCCTGGGAAGGTGATGCAGAAGTTAATCCTGGAAACTCCTTTCAGGGGCATGAAGGACAGGAAAGTCATCAGCACTAGTGAGCATGGATTCACCAAGGGGAAATCGTGCTTACCAACTTAAGAACCTTATGATAAAATGACTGGGTTGGTAGATGACAAGAGAGCAGGGAATGTTGACTACCTAGGCTTCAGGAAGGCATTCGACAGCATTTCTCATAAGGTCTTCACAGAGAAGCTGATAAAGCATGGGCTGAATGAGCATGCAGTGAAGTGGATTGAAATCTGGCTGAACAGCCAGACCCAGAGAATGGTTGTCAGTGCAAAAAGGATAGTTGGAGGCCAGTAATTAGCAGTGTAGCCCAGGAGTCAATACTGGGTCCAGTGCCGTTTAACATCTTATTAATGATCTGGATGATGGGGCAGGGTGTACCGTCAGCAAGTTTGCTGATGACACCAAATTGGGAGGAGGGGCTAATATGTCAGAGGCTCGTACTGCCATCCAGAAGGACCTGGACAAGCGGGAGAAATGGGCTGACAGGAATCTCATGAAGTTCAACAAGGGAAAGCACAAAGTCCTGCACCTGGGGAGGAACAATCCTCCTCTCCATTCTGGGGGCCACTCAACTAGAAAGCAGCTTTGCAGAAAAGGCCCTGGAGGTCCTGGTAGACACCAAGTCGCACATGAGCCAGCAACATGTTCTTGCAGCAAAGAAGGCCAATGGTGTCCTGGGCTGCAGCAGGGGGAATGTTGCCAGTAGATTAGATATGGGGACATCATCCCTCTCTACTCAGCACTGTTAGGGCTACACCTCGAGTGCTGAGTCCAGTACTGGGCTCCCTGGCACAAGAGAGACATGGACATACTGGAGAGAGTCCAGCAAAGGGCCACCAGGATCACGAAGGGACTGAAACATCTCTCTTAGAAGAAAAGGCTGAAAGAGTTGGGACTGTTCAGCCTGGAGAAGAGAAGACTCAGGTGGATCTCATCAATGTATATAAATGCCTGCAGGGAGGGTGCAAAGGACGGAGGCAGGCTCTTTTCAGTGGTGCCCAGTGACAGGACCACAGGCAATGGGCACAGACTGAAACACAGGAGGTTCCTTCTGAACACCAGGAAACACTTTTTGACTGTGAGAGTAACTAAGCGCTGGCACAGGTTGCCCAGAGAGGTGGTGGAGTCTCCATCCTTGAAGATTAAAAAAAAAAAAAAACACCTAGAAACCCTGGGCAACAATTTTGTTATTCTATGATCCTTCTATTCAACCAAATTTTCATGTTTCTGGAGAGGTAGGACTGGGAAACAGCTAGTTTGGTCCACAGCAGCTGTGTTCATGGATCTTACCCTCCCCGGTGCAGCTGAGCTCACCTGAAGCAACAGAAAAACACTTAACAGGATTTTCTGGCATGCTGAAAGGGAAACAACCATTCCTCCCTCAGCTCCTGCTGGATTTTCTGATTATTAATCCCAGTTTCTGGAACTGGATGCTAAACTTCAGAGTTCACCACTTTGTAAATACATGTAAATATGAACTAATATTGCCTGGTGTTATTTCTCAGGCATATGAAATGGGACGCCTACCAGTCCTCTGATAGGTGAAAATTAGGGTCTCCAGGCCAGTTGTGCCAAGGTATACAGCTGTCATGTTGGCAGACAAGTCCTGAAGATTTCTACCAGGACACTAGAATTTATTCTGTATATCCTCCTTCACTAATGAATCTGCCTAGTCTTGGTAAGACGCTTGGCTGCTTTGATACGGTTAGTTTCCTTTAGTAAGGGAAGTGTGTTCAGGTTAGACAGAGATGGTTTCACATCAAAAACATATTTTAGAGAGGCATCTTCTGTGTCAGGGAAGAGAATTTGAAGTATCTTCACACCTTTTAAACATAAAAACATACTGAAGTTTCAAACACTCATTAATGCAGAAAAAGCTCTCTTCTTTTATCAGCATTTTCAATTACACAGGTTTTACCAAGTAAACTAATTCGACACTCTTCTCCCCAGGCATAGACAGACATTTGAAGAAATATCTCATTAACCTATTTTTAAAAAGCATGCCAAGCTGGAAAGAGACAACAAAGATTTTAATGAGGTATTTTTACTTTGCTAGGATTGCAACGTTTTTCAGTTTCCCCTTTTGTTAATTTAGTAGAGCTCTTGAATTCTTACATGGCTTCACAGCTTTTAAAATTACCAAGAATAAATAAATATCATTAAGGATTATGAACTAGACTGATATACTAGAACACAATTTTCACAGACTTAGACTTAAAACCTGTGGTGCTCATTTAACACATAATTGAAATCTTTGTTCTCCTTTAAAAAGCAAAATTGATTTTTGTTCTCAACAGTCAACACCCTTCCTATGAGAGACTGGTGGAAAGTTAGGACTTGCTTTTTATTTAGAGGACCACCAAAACATGGCAATGAAACCAAGGGTTTTTTAATTTAAATTCTATATTTAAGTATCTTTTCAAGTTTCCAAACCAGCAGTGATGACTACTTATGGATGTATTCTTCAGTATAGTCACTCTGTGGTCAGGGTACAACTGCTGATGAAGATATTTATAAATTAACTTCACAAAGGTTGAAGCTATCAGCCATTGCTCATTTGCTTCATCCCCTTCCACCTCTCCAGCATCAGCAGCAATGTCTCCTGAGACACATTTGTCTTTCTGTGATAGTCTTGTAGGGCCTTCATAAAAGGGAGAGAACCTTCAGCTTGCTTCTGTATGCTAGGAAGCTTTGGGATGGATCTTGTAGACAGTTGTTCAGAAAAGGGATCAATTGTTGGTTCCCCTCCTGAGGACAGAGAAGCATTTTTACTGTTGCACAACCAAACACAATTAGCAAGTGCTTATGGCTTGTTTCACTTGTGAAGCTTCATTTCCATTTAAATCTGTGCATGTTAATGTCAGGAAGCTGTTCCTGCTAACACTGGGCACTCTCCTGTGGAAGTAATCTTCCAAAAGGAATATAGACCTGGTTTGCAGTGTCTGTATTTTTTCCGTGTGCCTTTGTCTGTCTCTCTTGTTGCAGGAACTCTTTGTGGCTGTTTGGCAGGCTCTTACTGCGCTTTGGCTTCCTGTGCACCATACTGGCCTTGCTTCATAAATGCTTACTTAATACTACCTGCGCCGATTTGCAAGTGCAAAGTATCTACAAACCCTACTATGAAACTTGCCTGGGGACACATTAACGTTCGGAGATTTTAAAGACTCCGGACTGGATTTCTGCAGCGCTACTGTATTGCTTCCAGGAAGACCCTGCACTTTAAAATAAGCGTTCATGAACACGAAAAGCGTGTGATAATGTCTGTCTTTCCTGTGAGAACTGCATTAACTCCTCAGAGGAAGAAACCAAAGCCTGTGTATCTCAGCAAGAGGGAGTGTGCTGAAATGCGTTCAGTTCTTTGCTGTTGGAGGTGGGTCTGAGGTGCAAAAATTGCTTTAACATCCACATTTCAACCTTCTGGATCCTCACAGCTGTAGCTGTTTTACTGCTTTCATGTAAGCTCAAGAGACAGAGATACCTTAACATTCTGCACAAAGACTGGCAAAGGGTCTCCTGCTGACTTGAGTGCAGGCAGACAAACTGTTAAAGCAGGCAAATCCTACTAGCATTTTGCTGACATGATGTCGTCCAGGTCCTGATTGTTTCCGCTGGTCACTGTCACCATCACCAGTATGAACACCAAGGTGGTCTGCTTTTCCCTTCTACTATAAGAAAACACTGAGCTGGCCATGGGTTTTGAAACTGGGCTTTGGGGTTAGAAGTTGGGGAACCTGCTTCTGGCAGGGAGGTTGGACTAGACGATCTCCAGAGGTCCCTTCCAACCGCTACCATTCTGTGATTCTGTGACTTACGGTAAGCTAAGAGGAGAAAAAGCATGTCCCCAGAGGAGACTGTGTTCCAGGCTTTACTTCATGAGATTACACATTATTGTCGTTAGTACTATTATTCTTCTCTTATTCTCTTGCCCCTCTATTCCAAAATGGAGACACAGTCCTATTTATGCATATCTTATAATCATGCTGCAAAAAGCACCAGCAGGCTCGGTTTTGGTAGGCCAAATTCAGTTAGGTCAACTGTATCACCATTTCTCGTATCACCTGTCTTTCAAACAGCAAAAAAAGAAGTGTACATTGTAGCTCACTAGTATTCTTACAAGCTAACACATTAAAGAAAAACATAGGGTAATGGCTTGTCTGATAGCTGATGAGATCATACCCATTTTCCTAACCTGTTTGATGCATTACTCTCATCAGGACAATATATTGCCGACACGTCTTTGCTACCAGAAAAGGTAAGCAGCTCTTTGGGGTGTGTATTTGTTGCATAGTCATTAAGGCATATCTGTTTCTGTTCTAAAAGTACTTCTCATAACAATGAGTTCCTTCGGCCAATGTCTGGACTGTGATATTTGCACCTCTGCAGAAAATTCTATTAGAGCCTGGTCCTGGTCCCACTTAATTCAACAGACGTTTTCTGATTGCCTTGAATTACAGCAATAGGCTTTTATGCTCCCAGGTTGTACAGTAGGCTAAGTCAGAATAAAGTTCTGCTCTCTTTAAAAAGAGAAAAAATTGGGGGGGGGAAGAGGGCGATAGGAAAAGGCACAGAAAAAAACATATATATGTGTGTGTGTGTGTGTGTGTGTGTGTGTGTGTGTGTGTGGAGAAAGGGGGATGGGGACTGGTCATTCATTATACACGCACCATGTATCCCCACAATATCAAGAACAAAACTAACTATGTGTGGGCATACCTATTGCTTCTCAAACCAAATTTTACTAATTTTTTTTTTAAGATTCTTTCCTGGGATCTTGGAGAAACTGTAGGAAGAAGGGAAATGTATGCAGTCAGAGTATTGAAAAATGTCAGGGGAAAAAAAAAAAACAGTTTAGTGTTGGGGGGATGAAGATATTGCAAGGGGATGCCATCTACACTGAAATTAGAAAAGTTAAAAAAATCTATAACTTTCAAGACTTAAAAGAAGTTAAATAAACCAGTGTTGCATAAATGCAGATTATATTACCATTGAAAAAATTACGTTGGTTACTGAAGTTGTAGGTGAGCTAAATCTGAGGCCTTTGGCAGGCTCCCTCCACAGACTGACCTCCATCAGCTGACTCATCCAGGTTAGCACATTTCACTGACCTATCCCAGTCTCTCCATAAACTGCAAGAACAAAATCATTCATATCAGTGAGACTGCACGTTCTCACAGCTATGCTCACACTTACATTGCATATTTCAATATGTAAAACCTAGCTGACTGCCTTTATAATCTCAGAAGACTACTAGAATACAATAGCAAATGCTGTTATAAGTTTTTTATCTTCGCGTTTTGTGAGGTTATTACCTAAAAATAAAATTTTCAGGTTCAAAAGTCTAATAATACTGGTACCGATCAGGGAGAGCAAGTCTTCCTGGAAACTGTACAAAATATTTACATTCATTCATCTATTTTTTCAGTAAACTGATATTTTAATTTCTAAGGAACTATAGGGAATGTCAATAATAGTATGTAGCAAAAAAAAATTGGAAAGACAGTTTCCACTAGATCAAAGAAATATATTCAAAGCAAGCAGTTACCACATTAAGTATTTAGAATATATATGGCATCTACAAAAGCTTGGCCCTCTCTGTGTCTTCTCGTTATCCCTTACTCCTTGATATACTATCAAGTGTTTATTAACTGTAATTTTGGAGTTATTTGTTGAGCGTCACCATTGGTGAGGCATACGGGAATCTCACACTATCCTGATACAACCTTTATACCAGCTATTATATGGTTTTAAAAAGTCCTTATCCTGATAAGAGGAAGAGCAGACCTCTGGGATACTGAGCTCAGAGATTTCCCACATGAATACAGAAATCCAACCCAGACAGTTACTACAGCAACAGGCCAGCCAGAAGCATCGTGTAATTTCGATCTTCTTCCCCTTGTTCAAAGTGCTTTTGAATAAGAATATTCAGAATCAGCAACATTCAGCTGTGACTGACACCTATAAAACCTTCCCACTATCTGGAAGCATCCATTAAGGATTCCTGGGTCTGACTTGTTTATGTCACCAAAAGGTTTACCTCCTGAAGTGCAGCAAATGTACATCAGCAAACTTTTAAATAGAAAAAAGAAGGATAATATATTTGTTATAGTATAGTTTTGTGCTGTGTTTCACCATATTTGCATAGGACAGGTTTCTTTTTTAATCCTGCTACTGGTGGTGTGGCACCCTCTTTCTTTCTCCCACAAAAAATTTAAAATGGATTTGTTAAACTTACAACAAAGCCTCAATACAAACATAAACTTAAACTTAACTTTCTTCTCCTCCCCCCCCCCAATTCACATTTTCAGGACATTTTAATTCCGTATTTACTTGTCAAATATGTTCACACTACAATAGGTATCATCTGTTTATTTGCATCTTTTTTTTCTCAGTTCTGTACAACGTCAATATCAGAGCAGAATTCGCTCTAGTCTCTGGCAAATATTTCCATCTTTAATTGATTCTTAAGAGAAATTCCCTGGTGAATCACAGAAATTATTTCCACCCCTACAAACATGAACATAAACAAGCATAAGATAAGAGTAAACAAGTTTTAAAGTGTTCCCATTCGGTGCCGTGATTTCTCAGAGGATCTCACATCAACACAAAACACATTAAGAGACTTATTGTTCACATTTTTCAGTCAGGAGCTGCTGTTGAGGTTCACATTCAGTTTTGAAGTTTACCTAACTTTAAAATCTTCCCAGTGAGATTTTATGGAAATATTTTGAGCCTGTATGTGACTTGAAGAAGAGCTTTTTAATCCAACTATAACATAAAATTGAAATGGTAGTCACTATATAAAGCAATAAGGGTGTTAACGATGCAAAACAAGGCAAGAGACATAACAGGAGAAAGACTACACAAAAAATTTCAGGAGGGTCAGGAGACAATAGCTCTCACTCCGGGTGAGCACTATCTTTGTCTCCAGCAGTTTAGCCTTTCCTGACTTTTGATCGATCTTCCACAAAAGTGGTGGTTCTCAGACTTCAGTGACCTGGGTGGGCCAGAGACCACTGTGGCGGTCAAAACTGGACATTTTGGACAAATTTTGGCTGCAATGTAGTCGGGCTGAGTAATGAGTCTGCCCACACTAGTGACTGGCATGCATCAGCACAAAGAAGAGGACCCAGGGTTTCTTCTTTGCTCCAGTCCCAGCTACCAGTGAAAAGCCAGAGAGAAAGTTCAATCTAAGTTTTCTCAAACTTGTGCTCAGTCCAGCAGGAACTGGTCTTTCTCCTTTTCTCTGCTGTCTGCAAAGATGTCTCTGGTTGTTGGATTTCACAACAGGGAAGAAATGACAGATGCAGAGCTGCAAACAGTTATTGCAATTATTTGGGGGAGTGCAAGAGAAATATTCTTTTAATAACCAAGAGCTAGCTATAGCAGTCGAAGCAGGTTCTGAAATTAATCACAGGTGCCACTAACATAGTTCAGTGGATGTTTCATTACAGACTATTTTGCAAGGCCCTTTCCCAAACTTTCAGCATTTACTTTCATGCTTCTCAGCCTGCGACCTGTCCATAGAGAAGGTGACCAGGAGGATTCTTTACGGTGCTGCTCAGCAGTAGTCAAATAATTTTATTTAAACAGTGTGTATTGCTGATGTCCTTTCACATCTAAGCCTTTCTTCTGCTGTAGAGCCCAGCCCTGTACTTTACTTAAAGCTCAGCAGTGCTGTATGTTTCAAGACTCCAAGCTTCTTTATCCTGTAGAATCTGAAAAATACACAGCACAGCCAGGGGTTTTCATTTTTTTCCTGTATTGTCAAACTGATTGTGCAGATACAGAAAGCTGGCCCTGGACATTCAGATGGGTGGGGGACAATAGGAGGTTCTTGCCCCTCCTGGATATGTACTGAGTCCTGCCATATAATGACTGTTTATTGAATACCCGGTAAATGATTTCTCCTGCACCTTACATTCATCCCCTGTGGTGTAAGGCTCAATCTACTTCATCTTTCAGTGGTGCCGGGAAATTATTGCTATCTGTAAACTTCTCTGAGATTCTTGAATGGAAGATGCTATAGAAGAGTGACATAGAAGTCAGAGGAGGGAAGTTCTCTGGAAAAAAGTTTTACTTCACTTGACAACATTACGGTGATGATGAATTTATCTGCCTTGCAGGAAAACATTTAAATATTTTCCATGGGAGAATTCATTGATGTGTGTAAATACTCAAAAGAGAGGAATTCCCTTTCATATGTCTGTTTATTAGTTAGCTCTCCTTTAATGTTAGTATTAAAGGCTTTGAAGAACAAGTGCCTGCAGACAGACTGCATAGTTTGAAAAGCAGTGGCAGGGGACTGGGTGATTTCTGAAGATGAGTGAACACAGACAGGAGAAGAGATGAGCAAGGGAAGGATTTGATCAAGGATGCATGCATCAAACGTGACAGTTCATCATTCTAATTATGTTAGCAGAGGTAATGTGCCTCCTGTTGGTTAAAAAAGCCTGTTGGTTATATTTAAAAGTAGCAAAACACAATGCTCATTCTCAAGCCATGCACACCCTTTTCCTCTGAGCTGCAGGATGTTAGAGCTCACAAAGCAGCAGTCGCACAAAGAGCCACAGGCAACAGCAACAGGGAAATGAAGAGCATCTGGATAAGACATAATTGCAAACTCAAGTAGTTTCCAATCTATTATGCTTATGCACTGAGCAGAGATAGTGCTGTGTTAGTGGTAGAAGGCTGGCCTGTTTTCCATTTGACCAGGAAACAGAAAGACTGCACACAGACAGAGCATCAAGCAGCTCAGCAGAAGTCAGCCTCCCACAAGAAGTACCACTCAGGGGCAGGAGAAGTGACAGCTGGCAGGGACAGGTGCCTGGGGGGCACAGTCTTTGGCCTCTCTTTACATGTCAGATCTAGAATTAAAATGAGGTCATGGGTGAAGTGGTTTTGGTATGCCAGTCAGGCCTCTTTCACCAGTCAAAGAAGGACACAACCACAGCAATGCATTCTCCCATCCTGGAATCCTTTGCCTTCCCTTGCCTTGGAGACCAAATCAACACAGGCTATGCTGACTTATTTTGGCACTGTCACACTAGCTTACATGAGCCAGCTCTGCAAACAGGATGGCTTGAGGGAAGACTTGGGGGCTGCTGGCTCAGAGAACTTCTTGCGCCTTGTGAAGTCATGTATCCAGCATTTTGCCCCAGGCAGATCAACACTTCACAGATATAAAACGTATTCCTTGGGTCACCTCTTCAGTGCTTTCCTCCCTGTGCTGGCTGCTTCTGAGCAGAAAAGCAAAGGTGTCACAAAGGAGTAAGGGTTTAAGTGTGAGGAGTCCCACATTTCCCTGCTCCTTTCACTGGTAAGATCTCCAACTAGTGGAGATGTTTGCAAATAACTTTTTAAATGGCATTTTTCCTGAAGCAAAGGAAGGAAGATTACAGGAGTTCTCTAATACCGTCTCTCTGGAGCCTACGTGGAATAGCAGGAGAGGATGGCAATCTGCAGGGTTCACCGTGGTTGGAAGCCTCTCAGTGATATCATGAAGGTGAGTTCCTGCAGGCAGCCAGCTTCTCTAGAGAAGCCGCCTGGACAGCAAATGGGTGTTTTGGTGCTTCTCAGTAAGACATCTCCAATTACTGATACTTTACATGCCTGTCTGGTGGATGCGGGTGGATGGTTGGATGAACTTCGCACGGTGGGCTTCTCCTGGATCCTGTCCTTCACTCATGTGCTCTTAATTCTGTATTAGTTCTGTACTAATTCTTATTTCTGTAGTAAAGAAATTTAGGAAATGAAGCCTCTGTGTCCTTGTTCATTAGGGAATCCCGCAAACCTACTCTTGCAATCACTACACACTCATGTGCTGGGTCCACTTTAGGATGTGACGCTGCTGCTATTCCTTGTGTACCACCACTAGGTGGTGTGGAGGTCTACAGCAGTCAAAAAGGCAATTAGAACATTAAGGAGTATTAGGGAAGAAATGGAGAAGAGAGCAGAAAATACCATTCTGCCCCCATACAGATCTTCTGTGCAGCTTCATCTAATTACAAAATCAAGTCTAATGTAGTCTCAAAAATATCAGAAAAGAGATCTTCATGTCAGAGGGCTACTGTAGAACTTGAAGAGGTACAGCAAAGAGTGTCATGGCTGAACAGTGTTGCAGAACAGCTCCTGGAGGAGGGAAAGATAAATAGATTAGGATTCCTTGACCCTAGAAGACAAACAACTGAGGGGAAAAAAAGGTACATGCATGTCAACAAAAAAGATGAGCGTGTAGTTAACTGTTGTGATAAGCATACAATTTGGGAGACATACAGTGAAATTTACAAGTAGTAGCTGCAGAAAAAGAAAATTAAGCCCTTTTCCCCCAGAGCGTAATTTCCCCAGAGCATAACTAAGGTGGAGGCTACTAAGATCATAGACTGCCATGACTGCAAAAATGGGAAAATACCAAAGCAAAAAAAAAAAGAGCAAATTGTTTTTTCCACACATTGCAACGTCTGATCACATGTCCATATGAATTATTTATTTGAAAGCTGACTATTACCCAAACATTAGCATAACTAACTCAAATCCTGAAGTAGAGCACTGCTTGAAAGGAAAGAAAAAGTTGTAGTTTTTTGTATCAGTCTCATGACTGATTTGAGATTCCAGAGGGCAACCCTCTTGTTTGTGCAGGGCTCCAGGAAAGTGTCTTTTTTTCCTTTTTTAAGTGTAAATAGAATTAATAAGCCAAGATATGTATTACCTGCTAACCTGACAGTAACAGCTGCCACCAAGCCCCAGATTATTTTCCCTTCATGTGGTCAGTTATTCTTACACAATTTGTCTTGCACCAAGCTGTTCAGACAATACAGGGGATGCACAACCTCTCACTTGTGTTTCTGTTCTTCATGGCAAATGGGTTTGTGTTTCCTCCATCGGCACAACAATATTATCGATCATGTTGTGTCTTCCTCTGAATGACTGGAATCAGTGGCTTTCCTTCTATGATTTAGCTGTCACTTTGGTTTTGTTACTATTGCAGTTCATATGAGGGAAAAGGGAAAAAAAAAAAAATGATCATGATCAGGAGCGAAAGAGCTGTGATAACCACACTGACTGGTGCTTTGCATTTGGGGCTAACATTTACTACTTTACAGTCCTCTCCTAAATTTAGTATGACATTGCAGCAGTTGTGAGGTGAGATGTACTCGATTAATACTATTATCTGATTTTTATGTCAGTAACAGATGCAGTCTCTTTGAAGTGCCTGCTTATCTTAAGGAATGAATTAAAACTAGTACTGCTTCTTTTATCTACCCTTACGAGAAAGATAGCAATGGAAAAAAGATGTCTTATTTTTATTTGTCACTGTTGTGGGACAGGAGGTTCCTCAGCTGATGAAAGAAATAATCATGGTGTTAGTTGGCCTAATTAAACATGAGAAAGACATGAAACAGAATTTCAATGAGCCACACCTCCTGCCTTCCACTCATTTGTCACATTGAAAGAAAAGCTCCTAGGAGCAGGAATGGAAAGTAGCATGGAACTAGTTAGAAGAGCTGTACATAGCCATGTTTGGAGTGATTTATTTCTTTGCTGCCTGACAAAGCACGGAGTGGTATTGGGCTACTGCTTCTGGGATGTTTGTGTTGTGCAGTAAGAAAGGCACAGGCTACAACAAATATCCACACCACTCAGGTGTGGAGTTACTGATGGTGCCCATTGCCTTCTAACACATAATCAGGATGAGCTCATGGTTTGTAGAATATTTTGTGGTATTGCTCTCAACCCAGAAGCACTGGTGTCAGTTGGGGCAGTTCACTACACACCTTAACAGAAACTTGTGAATGTAAGGTTTAAACTCACAAAGCATGAATGCCAATGAGATATTGTGATTACAGCAAGTTGCCTAGAGATGCTCAGGTCTGCAGCAAGATGCTGCCAACAAACCCTTAGGTTGACTTAATTTTGCTGCACACATCCATTCTGGTCTCCCAGTCCACTCTTTTTCTCATCCTGATTTGGCGTTACAAATTTCCTCCTTAATTACATTTAACACTGTGCTGCTTCTGCCAAAGGACACCAGACACTAGGTAAATCTCCAGTAACTCAGATCGACTAGAGGAGAAGCCAAAGAGCGGTTTTGGGCTCCACTGTGCACACAAAGCAGGAAGAGCTGGGGGGTTGCAGCTAGCATGTTCTGGGCAGGCTGCAAGCTTCAGACTGCCCAAATCTCAATAATTGCCTTGCACCTTGTCCCCAGAGAAACAGAAAATTTTGAGACAATCTGAATCACCGTGTGGATTTTCAAGATCTTAGAGTAGCTGACCTTTTAAACAGACAGCAATTCACTATCTTAGCTGTAGCTGAGCTGGCACACTGCTCTAATTCTTCTAAAAATGGAGAGTAGCTGAAGAGTACTGAGGCTTGACTGGCTTCACAGTCAGCTAAGAGTAAAGGATGTTGGATCATTAATCTTCTGGATTTCACAAAGTCTATTGCTGCAGGCCAGCTTGTCGTTTAAGGGCCTTAGGCCCAACAGCCCTTTGGTGAGAAAATTCACTTAGCTTCCTGGGAGAAGGGATGAATACCAGGTCACACCATTGAGGGCTGTGGGTGAAAGAGAGGACTGCAAGAACATGAAGAGCACGAAGAGGTAAAGATTGGGGCCAAGCAAAGAGATGGAAAAACTAAACTGAAGGAGGACAGGGGTGTTCTCAGCAGCAGTGTGAAAGCCCTGATGGGAATACCTAGAATAGAGGTATGCAACAGCAGAGACAGAAGGGAGATGCGCTGGTAGGACCAGCCTTTGGCAAGCTGCACCTTGAGGACACTCTGAGACCACCTGCTTGGAGTGGGAGCTTGCCCAGGACAATGGGATCCATGCTAAGAGAAAGACACCTCCAGTACACTTTGGACAGCTGTTTGCCCATTTTCACTAATGTTGAACTGTGCTTTGGACTGATGGAGGGGATACAAAATAAGGGGTAGAGGTGAGGAACATTAAAGGTAGAATATGGCAGTAGTCAATTTGTGCAAATGTTAGCTGTCTGGTTTTATTAGATGTATAATATTTCCATCAGTCTACAAGCCACAAACCTTCGCACAAAATACCTTGTAGACAGCTGCAGGCAGAGACCATTACTAGATACAACTGTTTTTTAAATGGGGCTGATTTCCTGGTATCCCAATGACTTCTTTTCGGAGCTGTTAAAGACTTCACTTGAACTTCTAGTCTAATTTCAACAGAAGCAGTCAAGATGCTCATCTCCATTGCAGACACACAAAAGTATCTCCAAGTTACACTAGAATGGCTCAGCTCAGCGTATGTGTATATTGGCACTGAATTTTTCCATATGCAAGGAAATCTTAGGCTTACTGGCCAATACAGACTATCAGTGTAATGTAAAATTGGATGACATGCTGAAGTGTCTAAGCCACTATCTATCTCAGGAAGAGTGGAAGTTGTTCAGTTCTTATTACACTGAGGAAAAACTACTGAGCACTGAAGAAATAACTTCCCTTATGTTTTTATTCTGACTATATGCTGTCTCCCCATATGTTTCATCTCCTACTATCTTTTGTGTGTCTCTTTAGGATCAACATTTTAAAGTCTCCTGCTTTTCTCTATCATTTGGGTGCTTGGCTAACATTTTTTTACCCATAACGGTGTATTGTCACTTACTTCTGACAAGAGAGATGAAAATGAATCTGCTTTTGAGGAATAGGACTGTAAGAATACTCAATAAAACAAAACTTAAACACACTCACACACTTTAGTAAGAGAAAGCTGAAAACTCTGAAGTTCAAATAAAAACAGATTGCATAACCTAATTACATTTTAAGTAGTAATATACCAGGCAGTAATATACTCAACTGGAAATGTGATTTGAAAACTTAAGTATGTATATATATACATACATCTGTGTATTATGCATCTGTATTTATATAGGTGTATGCAGTGCATAGCCTGAAAAGGAATTTACTACAAATTTAAAACATATCATGAGAACTTTTCCCTAATCCACAGAAAATTAGTAGCACCTCTGTTGACAACACAATATGCCAGGCACAGTTCCTTTCTGAAGGCTACAGTTTTCAACAACTTTAAGGACTTTTAACAGCTTTGAGAAAGTTCCCTTTTTGCCAGTTCCAGAAGTACTTTAAGAAGCAATACTGCAGCTTTCATGCTGATTTCACACTTTCAGCTGCATGCTGTTGTATCAATGCTGACTCTAGAGGTAACTTATAGCTCACAGATATGAATTTTTGTTATTATTTTTGAAAAAAAACTAAAAAGTAAAACAAATGTACAGGAATTTAAAATTCAGAATTAAGCCTGATTCTTTAGCAAAGTCAAAGTTTCATCTGTAACCCTTTTGTTTGTAATAAATAATGTTTTTGCTGGTGTTTTAGTCTCAGCTTGTCATTAATTCATAACCACAATGCAGAGTCAAATTTATTATGTACAATGAGGTATTATTACTAGAGGTTGCCCTTAAGATCTCATTGACTTAGGTAACATCACCTGAAGATTTACACAGTATTCCCTATACATCACAAAAGAATACTGAAAAGAACATATGACTATTTTTATTTCAATAACCAAAATGTCCTTGCAGAGTCATACAGAGCAGCCCCACCACTGTAGTTAGGATCCTGCAAACACAAAATGCAAGTGAATGGTGGGAGAAAAAGCAAACAAATCAAAGAAATGCTTAAATAAACCAACTGGAGAAGCAGCAGGGACACATCTGTTGTTGGTGGGTTTAACAATTGTGAAGGTCAAGCTAGCAGAACAGCAAAATTTAAGCAAGTCAGCACCAGTGAAAGTTTAGAAGGTGTAGACAGGAAAGACAGGAGGAAAAAAAATAAAAGTTCCCGAGATAAACAGAAAAGGCAGCTTTTTTACCCCAGAGTACTGGCTACAAGCAGCCCGAGGCATGTGGTTGTGTCTGCTCCATGACAGGAGATGGTTTGACTCTCCTCCCTATGCAGGAAAAGGGAATTTTGTTGCTGCAAGGGGCTGCCGTGCCCTTCGTCTCCCCAGTTCTTCAAGTGATGATGCCTGAGCCATGGAACACGTTTTAAGGGTGTCTTTTTGTGCTGCCCGGCACCGAATGGTTGAACTCGCCTCTGCATCGTGATCACCAATTGTAATGGCTGGCCGGGGACAACAGCATCGCAGGCAGGGGTAGACTGATCATGTTAAGAGATTATGAATCATTATAATTCATATTTTCAGTCTCTCATAGAGACTGGAAGAGCTGGATTCAGGCTAAACCCGTAAATACCCTTGGTAAAAGATAATTAGGAAGGGCTCCTTATTAAAAAGTATCCTGCAGCTTCTGTCTCTTTTTGAAAGACAGCCTATAAAATGACAGGTATGGTGCTTAACAAGAGGGTGTCATCACTGCGGTAGAATACAGGCATGGGAATTAAGAGATTTCTTTCTTGTCCAGTCACGGATTTGCTCTACGACCACAGTGAGCACAACTATTCTGTTGTGTTTCATTTAACCTCTCCATAAAAGAGGAAATTGCAGGCACAGCTCGCTGCATGGTCAAACTAATCTGCTTAATATTGGTAAAGCTGAGAGGGCAGAAGGCAATATCAAACTGCAGGGTATATATTACGTGAACTAATTCAGTAGTTCTACAATAAATCTGTCTTACTAAATGAATTTCTGTGCTTAAGCAATGTTGCCAGCAATTTGCAGTTCCCCCAGAATATGTAATATATTTATACAGAAACCCAATCTTTGTGTTACATCATTACCAAGAAGACACAAAATATACATTTATTGCACAAAGTTAATGTAAAAATATTTAATAAATTAAAATATTAGCTGTGTGCAAACAAGGACTTTAAACAACTGAATTATCACGTCTTTCAGTGAAGGATTAGGAGCTGCATAACCTTGAATCTAAATTTGTGCATAGCAACAGAAGTGAATTTGACAGTCAGATATATGTATGTACATTCTGTGCTATTTGCTTTTTAAAACATAAATGTCTTTCTTTTACCACTCATCTGGTATAAAAGCTACTTTTATAGGAGAAAATTTGGGGGTTGATCCTCATCGCCCTTGGACAGCAAGGAAAGAGAGTGCTTGAGCACAAATGCAGTCTCAGGGGAAGAAGTGAGGTTTCACAGGAAAAAGAGAAGGGGAGGAGAAAGAAACACTCCCTGGTCTCCTTTCGACTTACTGCACTTACCAGTGTACCATTTGACCTCATTGGTAAGTTGTCTCTGCAAAGAGGACAAAGATAGCTGTCCTCGTTTCTGGAGCACACACCACCACCACCACCCCCCTTATGCCGTGTTGCAGCGGCTTTCAACCACCGCCCTGGCTCATGGTCACCTGGAGGTCTGAGTACCACTCCCGTTGTGTACGTGAGAGGCAGCTAAGAGAAGCAATTCATTGCTCTGAATTCGCTTGACTGCCGTCCTCACCTCAGATGGAAAATTTTCAAGGGTGTGCCTTCAGGGGGATGCTGTATGGAAGCCCCGACTAGCACAGCAGAGCATTGCAGTCGCAGGGCAGAGCGTACAAGCATAGGAACCTGCAGAAACAAGCTGCTGCTCAAATGTGGGCTTCCCTCTTTTCCCTGCCCCACCACCCATGGCTGCTTTGCTGCTGCTCCATAAGCCAGGGTGGCAAAGAAAACGGGTGTATTTAGTACAGAGCGCATCGTTTCCTCCTGCCTCATGCATTCAAGCCCCACTGTTAATGCACAGGGACTGTGGAGGGATTCAGCCCCCCAACACACACCCGCCTCTCCTGTGACCTGGTGGCAACAGCCCCCACAAAGCCTGTGTGGACTGCAACAGGAGACAGCACACCAAAACCACGACCAAGCCCTGGGAAACCTTTTTCCCCCTGCGGCTGTCCAGCAGAGCACTGACCTACCAACATCAGTTAGACTGCATGGAGGGCTTCTCCACCACCAGCCACCACCTTTTCTCCTACTTTCATCCTGTTTGTGTCACAGACTTAATTCTTGTCCTGGAACAATGATGCTGTGGCCATGACTGGATGCTCCGTTCTCACCGACATGTCGACTGACCTTCTCCATCTCCGCCAGGCTGGTTTCAGATCAGGCACCCACCAGGGAGCCCCATCCTGACACAAGAAGGACAGAGGCTACTGGTAGACCGCAGCAGGGCTTGCTGGCGTTTCACCATTCATACTTGGGCTGTAAGAGCTGAAACCCTGCAGCATGAAACTCGGCAAAATATTCCCACCACAGCCACACAGACACACACATACAAAACTCAGCAAATTGCACAGAGGATATGCAGAACATGGAGTCAGGTTTTCATTTATTTCTTTTTAAACACCCTAGCATCAAATCTTATACCAAGAAAATACTGTGGATGCACAGTGGGTGTAAGGAAGCGCAGGGTACCAAGTCAGATGAAACAGGCTGATCGTGATTTTGATTAATCTTTTAGTGTTAGCACAAGTTAAATAGTCAAACCTAATTTTTTTTTCTCTTACTTGAGGAAAAAATCCCAAGTAACTGGAGATCCACATAAATCTTTTAGATCCCGTATTGATTTTCCTGCTAAAAAGGAAAGGATAAAAGTACTTGTTACTTTTTTTTCCTTGAAAGATAGTGGCAAGAACAAACCTAACATTAAAAATACGAGCAGCAGACTGGGGATCTCCCCACTCAGCATCATGTGTCCTCCAGGTGAGAGGAAAACTCCCTGTAAGGCAGACAGAGAGTTTGAATTATTAAAGCTGAAGGAATAATCTACTCAGACTGATCAGAGCAGGGCTCTCTCGAGAGCTGGTGGGGTTTTTCCACTGGCAGGCAGACTACGTCATACGTGAGCTGCATTTAAAGCAGCCACCAGCATATTTCCATTTTGCTTTCTCAAGCAGAATTTCTATCGCTGCAAGTATTTTCAAAAAAAAAAAAAACCCACCCCCCCACTCCACCATCCACCCACCCCCGGCGTTAGAGATGTTCAAAAATCAAATGAGAAATGAGGATTAGATTCTCCGGAGAATTTAATGTAATTTCCCTGTCACTTCACTGATTCCACAGGAGGAATTTTTTTTTAATTATAAATAATTGCACCTACAAGCGCATAATGCAGCAAAATGAAAAATCCATGGGCAGAGGGTTTCCCAGGCAACTTCTTATCAATTTTCTGTTTCTAGGTGATACCGTTCGCTGCACTATAAAACCTTGAACAGCCTCATCTGTCACAGACTGAAAGAAAATGGGGAGGGGAGGCGGAGGGAATCACCCCAACAAGAGGTTCATTCACTGAATGTATGAATGCTACATGATTATTTTGATTCCTAATAATTTTTGAGCTATCTGCATGCAAATGCTGTTCATAAAGTAGCACATTTAAGCGTGAAAGAAATTTATTAGCCTAAATACTAAAAAAAGGTATTTTCAGTCTCCTACAGAAATTGATTCTTATATTTAAAAAAAAAAAAAAAAATTTCTGGCATTCCTGTGAAATATTTCTGGTTTCTTTCATAATTCAGAAGTGTCACTCACATTTAATTTGACGTCCACATCCTGAGGTTTCCCTAGGAAGAAATGCCAATCACGCTGCACTCATATGTAAATAATCACTTGAACTGGAAACTGCCTCGAAGAGCCAGGCATCAGGGAAAGAAACGCTGACGTACCACCAGTCTCCTCTCCGTGTTGGTTGTTTTGTTTCTAAATTTGCCAAGATAAGTGTCCCAGGAAGGTGCTGGGGGCCATGCTCTCCCCTGCCAGCTTGGCCTGGTGTTATGACAGGTGGCTGGAAGCCCCAGTGGAGCTGAAAGCTTATGTTTTGGGAAGGTGTTTACGTGTCACAGAGGTGCCTTCCTGCGTTAAGAAAATAAATTAAAAGCCTCAAATTACTAGACCCAAAGGCTTTTCAGGTAGCGAAAACACCACCAGCCATAAGCTTTCCCTCCTCGCTGCCAAACAACTTGCAATAAAAATTCTTTTGTGGACTCTTGCAGCAGCCACATCTCCCCCTCATCCTCCTCTCCAGCTCACTTCCCTTCCCCTGCCCTTTTCTGTCTGCTCATCTACATGAAAAACTGCCACTGGTGTCTGTCCTGCCGAGGTGGGAAAAGGGGATGACCCAGCAACCTAACACCCATGCAGTCACGAGGAGATCACGAACATATTTCAGGAACCCTCTTTCACCTCCCATCCTGTTGCTCTAGCTGCTCCAGTTCCTCAGCTACAAAGTGAAGGGAAACTGCATTGTCTCTTTCTCCTTTTATGTTCCCTTGAGAGGACAATGAAAAACCTCCCCACATCTCAGCACGTACACACAGAAGGAAAAAAGTCCTTGGTTTTGCTTTATTGTCACTTCATATGGCAAAACCACTGCAGCCTGTCATCATGAGCACTCTGCTTTCTGGATTCATCCCTAATGTGATTTAGACCAGAGTTACAGGGAAACACTCGGTTGGGAACCTGCGGATCACTAATAATTAGCAAGGAGGTAAGGGAAAAAATTGATGCCAAGAAAATGAAAAGGTCAAAAGCTGACTCCGTACTTTGAATACTAACCAGAAGAGCACCGCCTAGACACGTTCAATTACACTTCCATATTTTTACCACAGCTTGATTCCAAATTTTACAATTAAGTCACGAAGTTAAAACACTGTACAGACAGGAAACATGACCCAGGTTTGCTAACAGCAATAACTGATAAACAGCAGGTAAAGCAGAACTAGCAGAGGTGACAGCTTACAACAACTCAGTGAGATAGAGCTTTTGAGACTCACAAAGTAAAACCTAGGAACAGTTATTAAAAATTACGAAACGAGATGGATTTCATTTGGTAGCCATGCCAAACAATATGGTGCAAATTAGTCCAATTTCCTATTTTTGTTGGCTATAAGTAAGCATCAGAACACACACACAGATAACAGATATTTTGCAAATAAATTGAAGCAGAAGACAAAGAAACCTGTTAGGTCCCATCTACAAGGGCAGGGGGTTGACTACCCAGCATTAACTATTTCATAAAACTTATTCTGGAACATTTAATCCACTTCACAAGACAGTTAACGAATCCAGACCCTGATCAGTTTTTAATGCAGAGCAGTGACTCCAGGTGGGGAAGCATCCTGCAAGAACTGCTTTGTTATTGCTTAGTCTGCGACAGGCCGGACAGCCTGCTCCTCGTGGAGGTAAAGCACTAGATGGAAAAGAGAGGGTGTATGGGTGGTGTGAGTTTAATCACTTCAATAACAGAGGCACCACTTCTAATTGCAAAATGTCACCTTTGTAGGAATACCTCAGTGTGGAAAGAAGCCTCCCCAGCATCAATGCCCTGCCACTGTCAGGACATGGCTATGGAGGGCAGCACAACACCGTCATTTGTCAATTTTATAACAATACATACAAAATATGTTAGTGCTTCTTTCCATTCCAGACCTCTGACAAAACTTACTCTATAGTAAGAAGATATTTTGGAAGTTTTAGGAGAAAACCCCAACTCTTTACTCTGGTTTTGTTTACATTTTTCTCCACAATACCTGTGGCCATGCAGACAGGCCATAGCTCTCTTGGATTAAAAACCACCCTTCACTGTCACCTGCCTTCACTGTTACCTACTGGCAGCTGGGTAATACAGATTTTAGACTCAATTAGACCCACAGCTGAGGAGAGCAAAGCTAGAAGTCTTTTTCCTCAAGAAAATGAGGAAAAAATATTGAGATGCAGCCCATGATCTTGCCAATATCGCTCTCCTCTTGTAAAAAGTTTTATTAGCTTATTAAAAAAACCTTACAAAACATAATCTCATCACAGATGAGTAATCTTAAATGATCTTCAAATAGTTTTTCTGGATATACAGATGGCTATATTCCTTAAAACCTCTCTATTAATTACCTCAATTAGATGTGCAAAACGTAATAGAAGATTGAGAAGTTCAAGGAAGGACTGAGTGGCTCATGGGCCCAGCAACAGGGAGTTTTTGATGTGCAGAACCCTTTGCCTTTGTGTCACAAGTTCAAAGCCGGCCAGTATCAAAGGACAGAGAGGTACTACCATCTGACAGCAATTATACAAAATGGCTTGAAACTAATGGATGTTTCCATCCCAGACCCAAAGAGAGTGTCCTCCTCAAATCTGAAATCTGGGGGCTGCTAAGGTGTAGTAGAAGGTTTCTGTTCACAATAAGCAAGGAGCCCATGCTACCATCTCATGGTATTTGTGAGTTTTGCCAAGTCCAAGGACTGGCTGCTGGTTTCACCATGCCGCTGTAGGCACAGCAGGTCTGCCTCCTGCACCAGGCACCCCCGGACCACCCCACAGCCACAGCCTCCCATGCCTGCTTCGCTGGGACTAGGACCACCAAAACGTCTTTGCTGTGCAGACATCTCCAGAGGGTTTTTATGAATGAAAAACTTCAAAATCAGAATAAGTAAATAAAATAACTGCTATGACAATCCCATCATTCCAGCAGCAGTCAAAAAAAGAGTTATAAGACTGATTTTTCAGCAGCAGTTTTACGTGATATAGCCTGAAGGGACTGCCCCAAGAGCACAACCCTGGCACTAGAGTGCTGCCAATGGCCATTTCCAGTTCTGAAGTTAACTGAGTGACCAAAATCTCCTTTCCCTCTAAAATAAGATCAGTTAAATTTTGAGAGCTTGGAGACCAACACAGTTACCAGGCTTCAGCATTTTATTACTTTGCAATAAAACCCAAGCAATATCAGTATTACTGAGACCTGCCCTGCTCAGGTATGAAAAAAGCAAAGCTGCTTTACTGAGGGTATGAGCAAGAGCCTCAAAGCTTAAATTGTGCTTTTTCCTAATGCTTCACAATAGAAGAAAAAGTGTGGCATAATTAAGTACATTAAAAATGAGCTTTCTAAAAAGGGTAAACAAAATGAACCTAAAATATTATCATAATTACAGCTGATCTGCCTTCATTTCAGATGTGGAATCTGCAGGGTTACTAAGTGGCAGCATTAAAAAGCTGTAAAACTAAAAAGTTATTACAGAATTCAGTGAGAGAGGCAGCGCAATTTTCATATATAAATATGAATCATATTCTCTCAACCAAAGCCTACTTTTTAGTACAGAAAGCACAGCTAAAAGCTTATTTTTTCAGAAAATATAACAGGTTTTCCTTATGAATGAGGACATTTCAAAGGTTATTAGAGTTTTCAAAAGGACTTAATGCCATCAGCCTGTGGATTTAAAATGTTTACTTGCAAAGGGAAAGTGCTAGAAAGTGCTGTTTCTCTTTCTTATTAAATATGGTTTCTGGCTAAATAAAAAAAAAATTAGCTGGATAGACACAGACTCCTGCTAGACACTCCTCTCGCCAGCAATGCAATGGCCTCATCCGCTGGATGTGATAAACCCAAGCAACCTGACAGACAAGCTTCCTCCTCGCTTGTTTGATACGACTCTGTACTTGGCTGCAAAACGAGAGCATGAAATTAGAAATTCTGTGTAATAAACACAGGCGTCTTTATAGGAGTGCCATAGTCTGATTCCAGAGTGTCCTGCCAGTTCTCCAGACGCTTCTTAAAATTTCAGTATTATAGTGATGGGATGTTTTTGCCTCTCTTACAGCCCTCTTGTCTTCCAGATATGGTCAGTAATAGTATCTTGGTATTTTCCACTCCGAAAAAAACTTCCCTTTGCAGCCTGATTTGACATGGCATAAGTAAGAGATGAAAACCTTTAGCTGGGGCAGTAAGAGCTGAAGAGCTGCACAGGGTGCACATTTCCTGGTGTGAAAAAGCAAACTAACACAGTGTGGTTTGATTTTTACCTAGAAGCCACCTTCACATCACAGGGCATCATCAGTACCCACAGCAACGCTGACACGGTGATGCTGGAGCAGCCATGACGTTTAAAAGGGACAAATTTAAAAGTTCTTCAGATGAAAATCTGAAGTCACTAATGTCTCTCCTAATTTCTTGATTGCTGCCAGTAAGTAAGCAAGAAGCTCTTCTAAAAGGCCTGGTCTACAGCAGGGAAGGTTAACGAACCCTCACAGGGCAGATACAGCTTGCACAGCAAGACTGCTTGTGCTGACACAGCTTATTACTACTGCCACAAATGAAATAATCTATATTGACTTGTTTGTCAGAATGAGTTGCATTTGCACTAGGCATTTGCTCTGCTGGTAAAAAAAAAAAAAAAAAAAAAAAAAAAACAAAAAAAACTGATTGCTTTATTTTTAACCCTCACAGACATCACCAGACTTGAAAAAGCACTTTGCAGCGACCTGTCCCAATGACTTTCCCTCTCCCTTCTCTCTTGTCTGCGTTTCAAAAACTGACTCTATTGTTCATAAGGTCAGTGGGTAGTCATATTCCTGTAAAAATCCTTAAGCATTTATTGTTTACTTCCCTTCCTTTTTTAGGAAGCATTTCTTAGGGGTGGAGGTGAGGGAGGAGCGTTATTTTTTATTTTTATTTAATGAGACCCCAGAAATTAATTTTGGAGTGCAATTCTCAGGGACAGGCTCTGGGTGGAAAATTCTGGTGGTACCATTTGGGACGTGCACAATGCCCAAAAGACATTCTGGAACTTCTGAACAGATTGCTGCAGCCTTGGGAGAATATTTCTCCCCCCGCCTCATCTAGTCCAAAGTCTGGTGCCCACAGCTTAGAATTTCTGATAACCTACAAGATCAAGGATGACTATCCAGAAGCTTTTTATATTATTTCATTGCTTCCAGTGTTTTTCTGCTCCCTTTAAATCTATATTAAAGAGATTGCAAAGACAAGTAACTCTGCAGATGTAGGAATGGTAACCAGTCTAAGGAAAATTGTATTTCCTGGAAAAGGAGAAGCAGGATACGGAGCAGCACATGTCAAAGGGCAGGTAGAACTGAATTCACTTATTTTAGCAAACAGGTGCTCTGCATTCCCTTACAAGTTTCATAACATAAGCTGCAAGCAGCAACTGCCAGGGAAAAAAAGAATTGAGTGTGTCTTTGCAGCTTCTTTTTAATACGTAGGCAAAGAGCAAGACATGTGTTATATTTTGGAAATGCAAATTCTACCCATCTGATCAAAATTTTGCGAGACAACTGGAAACGCAGTAACTGTGATAAAATTGAAGGGGTTTTAGCAACTGTTTGAAAATTAAGCTTAATAAGCATTATGAAGACATGGTTCTTCTGAAAGTCCAAGTCCTTTGTACACTATTCTCTGTGATACAAACAACTACCCTTTTCTTTTAGGGAGAAGACCCTCCTGGTTTTGAAGAACACTTTTGTACCTTCTTATAGATCAAGGAAGCATAAGGCAGAACAAATAGATTTATCAAAACAGAAACTTAGCATAACCATTTGTCAAGCTCAGCACTTTCTTTACTCCCTTCTGTAAACTGGCTCCAAGCGTATTTTTAAGCACTAGCTTTGCAAATGCAACATCAGACGTCACCAACCTTCCCAAGGTCTTCACAGCAATAGTGCTAACTGCCTGATGATGGAAGATGTAATTATTCACACACACTCTTCTCCTCACCCCCAGTTAAATTAAGGTCCGTAACAAATCATTCCTCAGATTGAATTAAATCAGCCAGCAAGAGTGTTTTTCCAAACTTGCAGTTTCTGGTGACAATGTAAAGAAAAAGCCACAATAATTAAAGAAGAGTAATCTCTATGTTCTATGGTCTTTTTCGTCCTTTATTCATGAATCTGTACTTCACGCATTTTAAGCTTTTCTTGGAAGAACATCACCACCTAGTGCCTCTGAGTGTTTATGGGAGCTTCCAGAAATCAGATTAGGAGACCTTGAAAAGAGAAGGCTGATAGGAATTAAAAATAAAATAGTGAGAGTGAGGAACAATCTTTTTTGTTATTTGCATTGGAAAAATTTCCTAAACAATCTGAAAGAAGACACTCTAATGAAATGCAAAAATATTTTTACAGGTTTATTAAATGATTAGCAGTTAACTAACAATATTTATTGTCTTAGATAAGAAAAGCTAGGCTCTTAGCTCGTGCTATCTCAGATCAGTTTAGCTCAACAATATGAGATATAATTAGAATTAAATTAAAATGTAAAATATTAAGAAGGAGGAAATTCAGACGTCAGGAAAACATTTCCAGCAGTGAGACCTATTCACTGGAGATGCAGTGTCTTGATTCCATGTCATATTTTAAAACTAGGCTCTACATACCGTGGAATTCAAGCCCATATTTACCACCACTGATTATAGTCCAATGGATATTCTCTTTCTCACAATTTTTTTGGCTCTGAGATAACTAAGAATCAAGATAGAGATCTCTTTTGAAGCTAAGTTTCTCTCAGATAAATCACATAGTATTGCAACTGTTACTAAAGTGTTTCTTTCTGTGAGGCCATAACATGAGTCTAGTTATACTCTGTTCACCTTCAGAGTAATTTTACAAGAGAGAAATACAGAATAACGACTAACTCAATATGTATTGTAACTTTTCCAATTTTTTTTTTTTTTTTAAAAGAAACAAACTGGATTTTTGAAGATGTGTACATAGACCTGCAAAACTGAATGTCCTTATTATCTTGTGCTGACATGAACAGAAGATAACACACATTTAAAAGCAGGTCAAATGATGTTGTTCCGGACATCATTTCTCCAAAGTGGACATACCTGGAGTTTTCTGCCCGATCAGACACTGAGCACAGCTATAACTAACACTGAGCAGCCTCAAAAGTCTCTGCCAAAAGTAAGGGAGTAGCCAGACAATTAAATTACCTCGCAGTGAGTTTAACCTGGGAATAATGACCTCAACAGCAAGGGCTCTTTTAAGGAAGTTCATTCCAGCATGTTGGTAAAGTGCTTTGCCTCTTAAAATGCTTGCTGAAGCACTTTCTCCCAATTCTTTCATTGCTTAGAAGTACATTGGAAGGATCATATTTATGCCTTTCCTGCCAATAAAGTTCAGTTCCTGGCCCTGTTCCGAAGCTGTATGAATCGTTTTTTCCCACAGCTGGCTGGGGGAATCCTTTCAGGGGGAACTGCACATATATCACATGTGTGATTAAAAGTAACAGCAGCAGAATTCAACAACAAGCAAAGCCGGGTAAGAAATAAAGGTGCCATTTGGATGGCCTGTGAAGGAAATTGCATTCAAAAATCTGAGTGCAGGCCCATTGAACCAACACTTGTTTTGCTGTCAGTTAAAACCGGGTACAAATCTAAGTTACAATACATAGCTTTATGCTTATCTTCCTTTACTTCTTATAGATGAGATCTACTCAAATAAATCCCTTTTTCGTTTTGTTTGCAAGAGTACAGTCTTTTCACTGTGAATTTAACGCAAACCAGTAACTCAATTTTGTATATTCAAGAGGTATCACTAGTAGCAATTAAGTCACTGGAAACCAACATTAACTACAATCAAAAAAAAAAAGTAAAATGTACACATCGCATAAGGGATAAACAGGTAAGACAACTTAGCATGCATCATTGCTAGGTCCATCAAAAATATTCTTGAAGCTCTTGATTAGCAGTTGGTTCTAAACCTACAAAGCAGAGACTGTTACTTTTCTAAGCTCTACAGGAAATTATTTAAGGCTGAATTAGGCAGTAAGAGGGAATTTTTCTCACCTGAAAAAAAAAAAAAAAAAAAAGTAAAGACTTCCAAAACTGCCTATCAATTTTTTAAACTGGCTTTTGTTATAGAACTTTTGGTTACCCATCTTCCAAACAGGGCCACTGTAGCAAATCCAAACATTGCTTCTCTCCCCTGTTAAGGCTGGCTACTGCCTTTCTCCATCGCACAGATTGCCCACTGAGCAAGCAGCACTCAATCAGACCAAACACTTCAAAACCCAATAACATGTTATCTTGAAACATACAGTATTTCGTGCCTGGCGTAACATATATATGGATATTTTTTGCATTAAAAAGAAATCAGCTATTAAGCCTCCATTTTATTAGTATCCTGGATCTCTAAATGTATCACAAACCTCATTAGATTGCTAGAGGTCATGTCATCCTGCACATCTATTAGCATCTGGGATTCCAGAAGAAAGGAAGCACAGAGTCCTTGAGTCTATTTCATTTGATTATAGACTAACAGACCAACATACCAGGGACCCTGGTAACATTCATTCTTCCTCTTTACAAATGGCAGCAGAGCCCAAGAACAAAATAACCATAACCAAGCTTTAAAAAGAAATGCAATCAGCTATGCACTTTGGAGTGAACATACCCCACCCCCCACCCCCCCAATAAAAGAAAGAGGGACAAATCCTGCTTCTGGACAGAAGCACAAGACATCATTCCTTTTGAAGTTTAAAAAGTTTTCATTCAGTGCCAAGCAGCCAGGTCTCCATCCTGGTGTTCTTAAAGCAGCCCTTGAGAAAACCAGTATCAAACTGTCGTCGAGACACATGGCAACAGAAATGCTTTTAATTCAAAGCACACTGCAGTCCTGATTGTTTCCCAGACTATTTGCCGAGTTCTTGCTGTATGTCATGGCATATACAAGCAGAAGTCTAGTTGCAAGCGACTCAATTTGCAGACACAAATATTACTACCCATATTGCACTGCAGGCTAAAACATCGATAACAGCCAAAGCTCTTCGTGCTAGGCATTGTATTCTAATATGCACGTACTACTTGGAGTTTGTGATTTAAAGGAAAACAGGCTGCAGTAAGCAGAAAGAGCAAGACAACTATAGGACATTAAACAGGAAGCATCCCAATTAAGAACAGGGCACAGTTACATAGTCTAGGTTTATAAATTATCAGTTCAGTTCAGGTGTTTCCAGAACCAAAACATAAATATGCAACAAATTAACGTGAGATGAAGACGGTCCTTCTTGGCTTCCTGATCACAATACCATCAGGAACATTCACTATTACACTTCTTTACAATAGCCCATTACAGCTCTGCTGTGGCGTCGTATTAGATTCATAGTACAATGTTCATTCTAATCCAATGTCTATGGCCAATGTGAATTATAAAATGATCACTATTACATAATACCTATAAGGACTTAAAAATTGTGATCTAGCCTGGGCATGTTGGGTCTTGTATGCTGGTAGATAAACTTGGAGTGTAAATACAGGAAAATATGGAAAACTAGAAACTAGACTTTGNCTTCAAATAAATGTAACTGTTTTCTTCACAATAATGGTACAGTAGTTTTAATACATAGTTAGAAAATTCAGCAGCAGCCCCTTTATGAGTGTCTTTAAATATCTGTAAACCATAAATCAGGGGGATAGTGAAGTGACAGAGGCAAAGAATTGATTGTATGCCACAAGATACAGCCTGTAGTAACCAAGTCCCCTTTTGCCCCTGCAAGCCTGGTTCAGAGCTGTCTGAGCAATCACCGCCTCTGCAGAAACACAGACCATCTTCCCAACACATACCACAGGCTGAAGGAGACAGAGGGGAAGAAGGGGATTTTTTTCTTGTGCCATCTTTTGCCNTATTTGGTAGGGAAAGAGAAAGGAATAGAAAAGTTTCATTTAGATTCAACAAAAAATACAACGATTTCTCCAGAGTCTCCTTAACTTTCTTGATTGTTTTCTGGGATGAATTCCAACTAAAGCCACCATTTTGAACTAAAAGAATAAAGCTTTAGTTTCAAAAATTTCTGACCCAAAACTTCTGTTCGCCAAATGCAAACTGACTTTACCATACTTTTTCTTGCTCCAAAACAACTAAGTTTACTCTTATCCATTAGTATTTATTATATATAAATATATATAAACTATAAATATATATAACTATATTACCTNAAAAAAAAAAAATCTGAAAATTGACTCCAACTTCCAAACCACAGTCCTCGTGGAAGAAAGCCTATTACTGGAGTCTGGAGGAGACACCGCTGCTATCTCTAACAACATCATATGCCTTTGGGTACAAGGCAGGCTTATGCACATCTTCTGTGCTAGGTCAGATTTAATGGTCTATGTTGTACAGGAGGTCAAACTACAAAATTTAATGGCTGTTTCTGTCTTTAAAGATTGCCCAAAGTCTGGGAACATCCTGAGTAGAATAAATGGTACTCTCCCACAGGAAACAGCAGAGAGAAAGCAGCCCTGTGAAAAACCAGGAGTTATTTGAGCCTCAGCTGCAATCAGAGAAAGGAGGAGGGTCAAGTAGAGTCAGTAATGCATGACTTCCTCTCCTTTCCCTACCTCACCATTTTTTTTGCTAGCCTTAAAAAGTCTGCCTGCTCACCTTGCTCAAGATGTGCACAGTCAGATATAATTTAATTGGCTTTTGAAGTCTTTGGATTACGGTAAGAGCATGCAATACCTGTCACAGGCAAAACAAACAAAACAGAACCTTCTGACAACAAGAAGAAAAACCCACTCCTTTGCAAACGGAAAGAACAATACACAAGATTTATAAACAAACATTCAAATAAAATATGTGGAAACGACAAAATAATCCTAGCATGCAGCAGCTGAGACCTAATTGTTTGGGCTGACTTCTAGAGGTTACTCCCCAACTGTATCTTGGCCTATGCACCTTTTACTTCCCCTGCCATGAGCCCGAGGGACTTCAGCCAGGTATTCTCTAAGCTTTTGCCACACTTCTCTAAGAAGTTCTATTTGTTTTTCCTGCCACAATAGGCTTCATTCCACATTACACTTCAATTAGGTCTAGGACCCCCACCAAAGGAGGCAGGTGAGACAGCTAATTTTTTCCTCTGATTTTGGCACCTCCAGAAAAAGTGCATCAGCCAGATTCACCTCTGCCGGTATTTGGTACTAATTACTTGCAATCCAGCCAAACAGGATTCCCCTGCAGAGCCCCCCTGCAGCAGGATTCACAGACTATGCATAAGTAAGGGAAAGACAGAGGTATCTATTTTAACGAACACAGCAAATCAGAAAGCACTATATAATTCCCCATGTCTCCAGTATGGAGTTGGATCTTAGCTCCATGCTTCACCTGACCTTAAAGCAAGCATAGGTGATGGGCAGCTTCTGGTGATGCCTCCAAATTCAGCGATACTATTTTGTTCTACATCTGCTACTCAGCACCTTCTCTCCATCAGTAACTGCAAACCAACCCCAAATTTTTATGTTTCCCTTAAACACTAAATAGGTACATCCTAGTTTCTCCACAGACCACTGAGACTCTGCTCCAGGACACTGCAGAACAATTTGCTGCAGAGCCATTTCAGGTCAGATCAATACAAAAGCTTTTATCTATTGTTTCATTGCACAATGCTTCATACAGCTTCCACTTTGACAGCACAAAGACACAATAAAAAGCGGGGAAAAAAAAAAAAATGTTACACCAAAGGCTGGAGATTTGAGAAAGACACCAGTCCACAAAATCCACAGTGTATGACAGGCACAGAGTATATTGTGCAATGGGAACACTCAGAGGCTGGAAACTTAGTACAAGTTTTCCCTCTCCCTGAAATACATCAGCCAGTTTCAGACCTAGGAAGAAAAATGCGCATTCCTGCTTCTACTCTTACAGAATAAAAAATATATTTCTTAGGCCATGGGGGTCCTTGTAAGCGGGGTTCCTCCAAATGCTGTGTTAAAAAAGAAGAATGATCACTTTGATCACGCAGAGAGAAAGGGTTGCAGTCAGAGGGAACATGACCAGCACGTTAATTTTTCACAACCAAACTACATGTCCAACATAAGCTCACTCTCCTGGCTTACAATGCATAAAGCACAGGTTTGTAAGAAGGATACCAATTCCTTCCTCTGATTTCAGTATTAGACCTGATGCATTTCAGCAACATCATAGGGAAAAGAGTTACCACCCTCAGTCCCTACTTGAGGGGGAAGATCCTCCTCACCACATTCCTGCAGTCAGATCCAGATAAAATCACATGTTACCCAAGATAAAGAAGCGATGGAGACAAAGCATGTATTAGCACAAATGATAGCAACAGCATGGCCTTTTTCAAAATAAATGCCAAAAAAACATTCTCCATGTAATGAGCTGATATTTCTCTCCCACTCCAATTCAGGGAATAAGAGGGCTTCTGAAATGCCAGTCAGAAACATCTCCAGTGCCTCCCCTCCATTCCAATACTTAGTATGTTTTTTCTTAATTACTGTTCTGATGTCACTTTGTGGTTTTCCCAGATTATAGGGACCATTATTCAACTTTCCTTTAAAAAAAAAGAGAAGAGGAAACCTTTGGAGAGTCAAACTGCTTCTGCCCTCAGCGATGACAGGGTGACAGATGGTGTCATTTTGAATGCTCATCAAAGCCAGAAGTGATTGCTCTTCCAGTGAAGTGGCAAAAAGAGCGATGGAGGTCAAGGCTTCTGAGTCTTCAGAAGCAGCTGGGGAAGAGGGCAAATCAGGAGTCCTCAACAGAGATGTTCAGTTGTCATTTCCCTTCATTGTGTAGTAGCTGTTTTTTCTTCACCTGCAGAGAAAGACTTGAATAGCAGAAACTGTCTACTTTGTGAACACATCCACACCCCAAGCCCGGCAACAGAGAAAGGCTGATCCTTTTTGAGCTTTCACAATTCATGGAAACATTCTACAGTTGGAAAACAAAACTTCCAATAATTCCATAAAATGGACTCCTTCAGGTGTCCTCTATGGCTCACATTAAACAAAGTTCAACTGTAAGTCAAAATAATGAAGAGGTTATGAGCAGTCCTAGCAAGACTACAGCAGTGGAGTACCCATATATCTTCATTTGTGCACAAAGTTCAGAAATATTTAATATGATTAGTATCAAAAATGGGTTCAGTTTATTTCCTGTATATTTTTAAAAATAAATTAATCACTAAGTCTCCTTTGCACTCTCACTTATGCTAAAAATTAATTTAAAAATGTACATACTTAGTACTTACTGCAAAATTTGGGGGCAGAACAGAATAGAAAACTTGGCTGATTTGTTTTTATTTTTCCTACAGACATTTTGTACACATATCCAATTAATTTTTTTTTTTTAAGCCTGCTACGTTGGAGTTTTCTACTAAGTAAATGCATTCTTTTTCCATTCTTGATCTGGGGTCTTCTTTTGTTCATTTCTGATTCACATTAGATACTCCCCATTTTTTACCTCCAGCATTCTCAACAACTAACTCACAAGAAACCCTCTGTTAAAGAAAACTGACAGAAGATATTCCCACTGAGAGAGCCAGTTTTCCTGTTGCTGATTTTAAGAGAGAATGGTTGCAGTGCAGCTAAAAACTGCCTTGGAGTTTCCAGATGCCTCAAACAGACAGTGGACACAAGCAGAACCTACAGGGCACAGATTCTTCTCAGGAAGGGCTGTTTCTGAAAGGATTGCACCTTGACTGGCAGAGAGAAGCAGTAACATGCCAAGAATTTCATTGTTGTCCAAGTTGTCTAGGGTTCTCATAGGCTATCTTCACCATTTTTGTATAAATTAAATAGAATGCTAAAGTAGTAATAAATCTATCCCAAGGGGAAAAAAGAAAAAAGGGAGCCAAGGATAGATTTTAAACAGCACTACTTGTTACAAATGAATATTCAGTTCTGGATTCAAGATTAGAACATGTATAATTATTTTTAAAACTTTTTCTTTTTCTCTCTCTCTTTTTTTTTTTTTTTTTTTTTTTTTTTTTTTGCTTTCATGTTTACCGCTTCCTTTTCTTTTAAATCTTTCAAGATCTTTTTCCTCTCCTTTCTGATCCATTTCTATCCCTGGCAGCATTTTTAGTAACTGCACCAGGTCCCACAGCAGCCTGTTTTATGTCTAAACTGACTTTCTAATGATGCTGTGCAAGAGCTAAGGCCCAAAAATCCAGTGGCATTGGTCTGGAGTCTAGAGTTGCGCATTCTACTTTTTTGTTGTTCTTGTTTTAATGTTATTGCAAACAGTGCCAGCACATACTATTAAAAGTCTCAAGCAAGTACAGGACTACTGAACTTTCTCGTCTCTCTTCTACTTGTTTCTAGCAGTCACTGAGAGCAGAAATGCAGATACCTTTCCAATGCACACAGAACTCATCTTACCCCTTCTGGAAAATGTAGTTACTAACTCCTTACAGAAGGATTACAAAAAAGAGGAGAGAGAAAACTGTAGAGTCATAGTTGGGGTTGGGAAGGGACCCTTAAGGATCATCGAGTCCAAGTCCTTGCTTCGCACAGGACCACCTAAAACTTCACCATGTGACTAACAGCACCACCCTGATGCTCCTTGAACTGTCACAGGATTGGTGCTGTGACTACTTCCCTGGGGAGCCTGTTCCAGGGACCAGCCACCCTCCCAGTGAAGAACCTTTTCCTAATGTCCAACCTGAACTTCTCCTGATGCAGCTTCATTCTGTTTCCCCTGTCTTGTCGCTGGTTGCCAGAAACAGGAGATCAGTGCCTCCCCCTCCACCGCCCGCCTTGAGGAAGTTGTAGACTGCGATGAGGTTCCCCCTCAGCCTTCTCTTCTCCAAGCTGAACAAGCCAAGTGACCTCAGATGCTCCTCATTAGTCTTGCTCTCGAGACCTTTCACCATCTTGATTGCTCTCCTCTGGACACACTCCAGTAGTTTGATGTCTGTCTTACATTAAGGTGCCCAGAACTGCACATGGTACTCGAGGTGGGGCTGCACCACTGCAGTGTAGAGTGGGACAGTCACCTCCCTTGACCAGCTGGCTATGCTGTGCTTGATGTACGGTTGGACTTTTTGGCTGCCAGGGAACAGTGTGGCCTCACGTTCAACTGCCATTGACCCACACCCCCAGATCTCTTTCTGTGAGGCTGCTCTCCAGGCTCACATGTCCCAGTTTTTGTGTATAACCAGGATTACCCCATTCCAGGAGGACAATCCAGCATTTGCTCCTGTTACATTTCATACAGTTGGTGATTGCCCATCTCTCTAGTCTGCCCAGCTCTCTCTGTAAACCTACCATCAAGGGAGTCCACAGCTTGTCCTAGTTCAGTATCATCAGCAA
>VXBH01003564.1:644609-688591 GCA_013400035.1 Rynchops niger | reverse complement strand
ACTCAGCACTGGTGAGGCCACACCTTGAGTATGGTGTCCAGTTCTGGGCATCTCAATATGAGAGAGATATCGAGGTGCTGTAGCGAGTGCAGAGGAGGGCGACGAAGCTGGTGAAGGGCCTGGAGAATAAACCTTATGAGGAGCTATTGAAGGAGCTGGGACTGTTTAGTTTCAGGAAGAGGAGGCTGAGGGGAGACCTCATCACTCTCTACAACTACTTGAAAGGACACTGTAGAGAGGTTGGTGCTGGTCTCTTCTCACAGGTAATTAGTGATAGAACAAGAGGGAATGGGTTCAAGCTGCAGCAGGATAGGTTTAGGCTGGACATTAGGAAAAATTTCTTCACAGAAAGAGCGGTCAGACACTGGAATAGGCTGCCCAGGGAGGTGGTGGAGTCACCATCCCTGAATATGTTTGAGAGTCGTTTAGTTGTGGTGTTAAGGGACATGGTGTAGGGGAGAACTTTGTAGAGTGGGGTTGATGGTTGGACTCGATGATCCCAAGGGTCTTTTCCAACCTAAATGATTCTATGATTCTATTCATTTAAGGTCCTCATAAATCTGTGCTTCCTTGAAAAACCCAGAAAAATTTCCTTGAAAAATGTCTAAGACCAGTAGTACTGACACTTAAATTCTGTAAACATTGTATATCCACACATACCAACATACTTCACCAGGTCTATAAATGTAATATAACAGCTAGAGTTCTGGGTAGATATGTAGGTGTAAGAAGTTGCAATCTGAAAGGAAAACAATACAACCCCTGCTAGAGCCAACCACAAAGTTTGTGCTGATTACCTGTTGTGTTAATTTGGTAATCAGTTTAGCCTATTGATTAATTTTTAATTGTAAACTCCATTTGGTCCTTGCAGTGTTATGTCTTTAATTTGTTTTCTTCAAGAGTCTGTTCGTTTGCTCACTCTTTTTATTAAAATCCAGGAACAACTAAGCCAAGCCAGTTTATGCTGCTTTAGTCAAGTCACAACATAGATAATAAACCCTAAAGACATAGGTAATCTCCAACAAAAAAAAAATCTGTCCACTAGGTTCTGTTTCCAAATGAAATGTAAGTTCCCAAGGGTTCTTTGTACTTGTTAAAAATAAGCTATTCTTATTACCATAGAGGCAATGTAAAATATTTTTTGTCAGTTTTTATTTCTGTTTTGTAATTCCTAGGGTCTTTGTGAGTTATGCAGTTTCTCAGCAACTTTGGCTGTTTTCAGATTAATATATTTTTAAAACATTTAAATTTGTTACATTTGTAGACAATTACATTTTAAATATAAGCATGTGGTTCTATTGTGTTAAAACCTTCAATAATTCTTTGAATACTTCTTATCTTTGAGTTAATGTCACAAATGTTTTCACTTATTACCATATTTCATAAAAATATTCCCCCAAGTGTCATTTTGATTGTATTTCACTTCCTGCTCTAACTCACAAAATCTATATATAATTTTTCATGTCCCTTCTTATTCAACAAATGTCAGCAATAATGCATGCAGATTTCTTTTTTTTTTTAAATAATATGTCTATTTTTAATTTTCATTACGTGCCTTCTTGGCAGTAAACCAAATAGCTTAACCAATATTTGGAGAAGCATTATTGTGATTCATATTGCATGTTTTTATCCTGAATATGGCAATTATAAAAAGAAAACAACTGTTATTGAAGCAATTCAGGCAGAGGATAAAAGTTCATTTTGTGTAGTGAGCACAATTTTCCTTACATTTGGTTTTGAATTCACTGTACCTAACCTTAGTCCAGTAGTTTAAAGTCTCTTTTAATGTACTGTAAGTACTGTAGCACTGGGTTGGCCCTATTCACTCTTTGTGGTTTTCTTCTGGCTTCTTGCATGCCATTGGCACAGTATAATGCACTGAATAGGGCATTAAACTTTTTGCTCAGCAGCAGGTACTAGGGAGAGCATTTTTCTCCCTTAACAGTCACAGACCAGATTTCAAAGAAACTTATCAGAGCACCAGCACGTCTTGAATATTTCTGCGTCATCTGGCAGTCTTCTGTTATCTATCAAGTAACTGTTCTTCTGACCTGCTAGCTCTCTGGTTATCAGTAAGCCTATGCTTGTGTATATTGAAGCATTCACTGGATACTACTTTACAGGTTCCACCAGGCAAAGCAGGTACACAAGCAAATCCCCAAACTGGAGCTGCAGCACCATTTACGTCAGGCCCCAAAAGGCCCTCACAGGCCCCCTCTGGCTCAGCACAGTGGAGTGCGTTTTGTGTGCTCTGTAATGTATTGGAAGAGGCACTGCAAGCCTGGCTGTTTTCCAGCCATTACATCCTTAAGAGAGGAAAGGAGGCATTCACAGTGACTTTTACAAAAACACTTTTACCAGACTTTACCTAATCAGCTCTGACTAGGAGCGATGAATGATATGACACTCAACATGAATGAGCATGATAGAGCAGGCTGCATCTTTACATGCTTATATACTATGTAATAGTAAAAAAATATAAAAATACTCCAGTCTTGGACACTGGGCATCGCCACCTACTTAGGAACTCCCAAATGAGGGTCATCAGAATTTGTACATCTCCAGTGACTTTTCAAGCCTCTGGATCCCCCAGTTATTTTGCAAATAATCCCAGCTCACATCCCACAACCTGCTCACACTTCCGACTGTGGGCTGGGCTTCGGCTGCCCACCAGGACATCACCTCTCTGGCTGGGCTTCATACTTAGTGTAGCAAACTAACGATCGAGCCACAAGCTAGATACTATCAATAATGCCATGAAAGAAACAAGGTTTTGTGGGCCTAAACGATTTCTGCTTTTCTTGGCCTGTGGAAATACCAACAACAGGGTAGCTCTTAAATTAGTTCCATCTGACAGCTGACCCCTTCCTGGAGGAGTAGGAGGGAGCTTACTACCTGCAGCTCTGGAAGTACAACATAATCTTGGGATGTGCCAGTGCCACCCCATTTGTTTTCCTCTCACCTTTTTGACCAGTCAGCTTCCCATAAAAGCCATCCCTCATCCATATTCTTTAATTGTACAATGGAGTAAAGTCAGTGGCGTACTTGGGGACAGCCCTCATCCACCCTGCAATACCTGGGCAAGCCTAAATTCACTCAGAAAACAAGCGATTCCCAACTTTGCCAGCATTCCTCTGCTGCTTTGCAGGTTGTCATATTCTGTCTCTCACTATGCAGAATGATTTTCTTTTTTTTTTATTAACCTATTGCCATCAAAGGCTGTGAGGGATCTTGCTCCACTTCCTCTTTGATAATCCTTGATCTCCAAACCAGAGGAAGATCTTATGGTGACTTCTGGCAGGAACAGCCTGTCCTGTCTACCCCTACCTGCTCCTGGCTGCATGTTCCCACCACCTCTCTTGCTTCCCTTGTTTTTTGCACATCAGCACTGAGCTCATGAAGGAAACTAAATCGGCAGAAAACTATTCTTGCAGAGAGTGACTATCCTGTGCTGGAGCTGGCATGACAAAGGTGATGGGACTCTGGAATTGAAAAAGACGAGCCAGACCAGTCTATCTGGTGGTAGCTCACCATCAGGTCAGGTTGACCTTAAGGAGAGACCCCACCTTCACCGAGTAGCCTGGTAACACAGCAATCAATTAAAGAATAAAACGTCTACTAGGGCCCTGTGAATACTCCTAATTAATTAACAGGTTTGCTTTCTGCCTTAAAGTCTCTGGACAAACCAAGATAACAGCGCAACTTTGAACACAAAAGCCTCTATCCCCTGCAGCATCAGCCCAGATGTCTCACATACTGTACGGCCAGACACAAGAAAACAACTTAAGGAGGACACGGAGGCTATTTAAATGTTGGTACAGCACAGGCTTACCCTGCTGGGATCCATTTTTTTGTTACAGGTGAGCCACAGGCAGCTGCTGTTTCTTGCTGTCAGGGCCAGCTGCTGAGGGCCAGCTCACCGTTACATGCTAGACCCTGAGAAAGCTGAGGAAAAATTAGCAGACCTCCCTTTCAATTCTCCAACTTCACAGAATCATACTTGGAAAAAGTCTCCTGGAGGAATACACAGCATTGCACTGGTTTGGTAGGTGTGCCACGTCCGAGACAACCATTTTACAGCACACAATGCTGTATATAAGAAAAATTTCATTCCTCTTACAAACTATATAGCATTTATGCATAGAAAACTTGGAAAAATCTGTAAAACAAATAGGAGAATAAAGGCTCTAACTCAAGGACTCCATTGTAGAATCCTTTTTCGTTTATAATAACCCATAGAAAATTACTTCAGATGTCACTCTTTAACAGAGTCCTATCTTTAGGGAAATGTAACCTCAGTTTCCCTGAGATCCCAGTCTCCACAGAGTTCCTGGATGCACTCAAAAGAAATCAAGAACAATATCCGAATAATTTGTGTAACTGTCTTAAAAAAAATCTGAAGACTTCCAAAATCTAGATAAAGTGAACTGTCACGGGGATAAAATATGGGCGTTGAGATTAATAAGTTAGCTTGGTCCAGTAGATATATGATAAACTAATAGCTGAAGGCATAAAAATTTATAATCTACAAGGTAAGTCAGTGAGTGTCTCACGCTACCAGCGAAAAGATGTAAACAAGGGTTCAAAGACAGCTGGAGACAAGGTTTTTTTGGCCTTGCTTTTTACTAAGGACTGTACAGACTCTTTTGGGGTTACAAAGATGAAGAAATTGCTGGAAAGCAGGTTAACAAAAGTCTAGACCATGAACTAAATAGGAAAAACTGCAGAGAAAACTGGCACTGAAATGATAACACATACCCTGATCTATTTTAAAGATAGATTTTACTAATTCTCTCAGTACTTTTCGGGACTTTTTCTCACAACACAGTGCTTCACAGACATCCTTGCCCTTACAGCCTGAGTTAAGAGGTTAACAGTTGCCACCCTAAAGCTACTGAGCTTCCAGGCAGGTCCGGTGCTACAAGCTCTGTCCTGGCTGTGTGTGGAATAAAGCAAGTCAGCAGGAGCTCTGAGGCCAATGTCTTCCTGGCACCCGGCTGTGTTCCTGGTCTAGCCCATCTCTCAGTGAAGCAGAGGGACACCGAAGAGACACTGTCATCTCCTGTAAGGCCGTAAAGGAGAACAGGGAGCTTGCAATGCTACAAGAATTAGCAAGTCACATTAAATATTATGAGAATGTTTATTATTTAACACAGCCTGAAACAGGGGTGAATCACTGGTTATTTTAACGGATGAGTAAATGGATGGATAGTTGATTATCCCTAAGAAGCACCTCAGAAACAAGAGATGGTCCAAAGCAATAAGGTGTACAGACAATGCTCATAAATAAAATAGCAGAGCAAAAGGAGCATTTATAAATTAGCTAACACATACCCTACAGAATTATGAAAGCACCAGAATGGCAAAACAAGAAAACGCTGACCCTCTCTATGTACTAGAAAACCAAGGAGTCTTACAAACATGCCATCTCCATGCAGTTCCCTTTCACAGCAAGACGTTTCCCTGCTTGCTGTTGGTGCTTTATTACACTAAAAATACAACATGACAAATGCCTTCTTTCAGCAAAATGTAGAAACACTTGTGAGTATTGACCAAGTCCTCCGTGTATCTGCTGCTCTGAAAAGCTCCGTGTGTTTGCCCACCCGTCTTTCACCCAGAGGTGGTCCCCATGCCTAGCTCACCCCACTCATGGCTATGATCCCTGGCCACAGACACCACGCTCACTTGCCATTGCGAGCCCTGTGAGCTGAAACTGGCAACATTGCCAGCCGGGACCATGCCGTGTGGGAGTCTCTCACAGTCAGTGGGAAGGGACTTTAGCCCCTCGCAGATGAAACCGCTGCCATTTCCAGCCTTTGTTGGCAGTGTTTGTAGCCAACCGCACTTGCGCTAGCCAGCAGCTTTGAAATGTTTACCTGTGGGGACGAGGAAAGGGCTGACAACAGCTGCACAAATCATTCATCATGAAAAGCACGAGCGCTGCTCTTATTCCTCCTTTCAGGCTAGGTGACAGCTCTAATTCCTCAAGCTCTATTTTTCTGTGATTCTGGTGAATATTTATGCATATGGCTGTCACAAATATTTCTGCAAAGATCTATATTTAATATTGAAAATTCAGGTCAGGAGTACCACCAAGACCGTGTGGGACTGCCTCTTGTTCTTGACAGGGATAGCATTTTATGCATTTTCAGGCATACAAGTGCATTAAAGCCAGATAATTCTTTTGCTTTTTTAACAAGCTAGTGTTCAAATTTAGTTTGATTAGTTTAATTAACCAGCAGTTTAAAAGGAGCTTGCCTTGGATTTGTGTTTTGCCAAGAGCAACAAGCTGTCCTTTCTGGCCGAGTGCCCAGCGACCCACCGACATGGCTGCTGCCAGACCTCCTGCTTAATGCCCAGGACCCCATCCCTGGGAGATGCCTTGCCCTGAGGGACGTGGAGGAAAAGCTCAGGCACCTGGTAACAGCCGAACGGCTCTGTACATCCATGTCCGGCAGCCCTGTCAGGCCCAAAGGCCTCAGCCTGAACAGAGTGCTCTTGGTAGCCGTGAGGCACCATTTTGGGGGAGCCTAGCAGAAAGCCTGGACTTCTGAAGGAGGTTGTTGGGGGACGGATATGGATGTCTGAGTATTTTCTTATGTGAAATGTTGTTTTTAAACAGTAACCTTTTCTTTACCCCTCACCACATTTGCTTTGGTCACAGAGACAGCGCATTTTGCTGAGGGAGCCCAGCAGGGCCTGAGGGAGCCTGGACCAGCCCACATCGGGCAGCGGCAGCCATGGCCTCCCAGGCCCCTGTGTCTCACCGACGGAGCTTATCCTTTATAGTAACAATCTTCTCAGACTGATGCTTCCTTACAGTTTCTTATGCAAGTTACCCCTCATCCCCATACGCTATTTTTTCAGCCAACTGTAAGAAGGAGACTGGAATTAACACAGCACTGAACTGTGGGTCAAATTAACAGTCTACTGATGAGTAGTTCTGTCCGATTTGGTATGCCTTTATAGCAGTGGTCTTGTATAGTCATGCATATGAATTCTGGAGAATTCCCTTTGTACTGAGTGTGAAGCTTTGGAGCGAGAGCTGCTGCAGGTGCACACTGACATGAAGAAAGGAATAAACAACTGAAAAAGACAGGAGGAACGCTTCTCAAGCATTATTCCTGATACAGTGGTACACTAAAACACAACTTCAAACACTGACGCTGATGTTTGTAATTGCAGGAATTGCACATAGGAATTGTAGTTAAGGGGTCAAGCAGCAATTCAACCTGGAATGACTCAGGCTGTGAATAAATTACATATTTATATTAAGGTAAAATGCAGCACATAAAGCAGCAACAATTTCAATAAAGATTTCAGTTTTCTCTGACAACATCTGTTGTCTGTTATAAAGGACGACATCATAAAAGTCCCAATTGCATTGGGTCTCTCACAGCTTTCTCGGATATACCAAAAATGAATACACATCTTGAACATGGAACAAACTCACTTTTATAACCTGTTGCTTTCATTTTTAACTGAAGGCAAAACCAGTTTGGTTTTTTTTTTCTTATTTCCATGAATTGAAGTTTCAAAATCCTTTGACAGGACAATCACTTCAGCATTCAGGGGAGTCGGGGTTTCACTTGTTCCATTGCCTGATGGCAATGGAAAGGCTTTATCTAGAACTTCGTATTGGCTTTCATGGAAACAGTGACTTGGTAATCTGGCCTTCTGTGGTTGTTGAGCAGTTATTTGAGTGTATTCTTGACATCTCAGGAAAAAAGTGTTCCCCACACAAAACTCCTGAAAATTATGAATAAGAATTAAATTTTTATTCCTCAGAAATCACTAATTTTCAGCACTGTTTTATTTCATTTTCCCATTTGCTTAAAGAAGTGCTATATTTTGGGTTTCAAACAACTTAGATAAACATAACTACAACTGCCTGGAGCAAACAAACATAGTTGTAAGGAGACACTGCTCAGTGTAAAGTGAAGCATGAAAACAAGTCACTCTCCCTGCACATGGAAAGAGATATTAAAATGGTAAACCATGACACTGAAGACAACATAATGTCATAGCATGCCTTAGGCCAGTCTTGTACTATACGAGCAAGAAAAGTACCTGATGACAGCACCCTGTAATGTGTCTTTTGCAAGGAGTGATGACCTAATAGTGCACTCGTTAACTCAGAGAACTCCATAGTGTGAATGTTGACAGGTAGGATTTTAAATACAGGTAAAACATGTTTTCTTCTGAAGTGTTACAGTTCTCTGGGAAAATAATCACAAGGTATTGCCTGCAAGTCTGCTAGCACATTGAAAGTGTTGGAGGGAGTTAAGTTGAATCAACGTGTAGCTGATACAAATTTGAGGAAAAAAGTGACCAGTTGCAAATCAAGATTTTTGATGCTTTCTCTTTAAAATCTCTAACTAGTTCTAGTCACATCACAAGAACACGACAATGTTATATGAGAAAACAGAATCAAATGAGAAAAAGAGACCAAAATCAACTGGCTCTGCTAGCCTAGAAACCCTGCACAAAGCAATGTCATACCCGCACCACTATTCCTGCCATGGTTATGGGCTCTACAGTGCTGCCTGTATCACAGATGCCTTACTTGTTTGGGGTTCCCTACAGCTTGGCAGCAGAGAGTGAAGGCAACATCTGTTTTCTATTTTTAAAAGATTGAAACAGGAATAGAGACAATTTCTCCCTCTGACTGTTCAGCCGCTTTCCTGATGCCAGTTTTAATTAGCCAACAGACAGAATATCATTAGAAACATAGAGCTGATGAGAAACAGCAGTGTCCACAACCCAGCAACATTCAAACATCACTAGATGGATTCCAAAATGTATGAGGACTGCATTAAAGACACAGGTTTCCATTTTCATTTTTTAAATATCTCATTTTGGAGACTCATTTCCTCAAAAGGAATCTCCTCCCTTCCGTTTTATCAAGGATCTACCTCAACATCTCCTCTTATCCTCCTGAGCACTCTTGAACACTTATACCTCAAGGGGCACATCACAGTTCATCGTCTGCAAACAGTTCATTGCCTGGCACTCATCAACCAGCTCCTGCCTGAGCAACACACTGCCTTTACCCCCAGCCTCCTCCCTGGACCTTGCTTTTGCTCATCATCTCTTGCAGATGAGCACAGTTCTGCCTCACTGGCTCTGTGCCTGGGGACACTGGCAAAACCACTGTCTCTGTTGACACTCTAAGTGATGGGTGCTCTTTTTTTTCTGGATTCCTGTTCTTCACCTCATTTTTTGCATTTGCCTTCTCCAATTCAGGACACTGCATCACTTGAACCATCCTACTCTCTCCTCTGTGCTAGCAGTAGAGGACCGAGGTCTGAGCTGCAGAGCCTCCCAGCAGCATTCTCGGCAATCTAGGTAGCTCATCAAGTGGGGAAAGGCTTCCCTCACCCTTCCTCTGTGGGCTGACTTCATCCCATACCTTTCCCTCATATCCAGGATTTAGTTTAAGAACTACCGTCCTCAGAAGTCGTGTCTCTCTGTTCCTGAACACAGTCATATGCTTCTATTTTGCATCCCCCTCTGAATATAAGCTTTTAGGATGCAAAGGTAGCGGTCCTTTCAGTCCTCATGAGCTTTCTTTCCTTGTTCTCTGCCTACACGTGGCTTTGAAAAGGGAAAAGGGAGATTACATGGAACCAAGAGAAATGTTGGTAGTCATGAAAATCTGACTACACAAAAAAATACCTGAAAGGTCTGAGGTCTCTACAGGGGTCCGCTGTATACAGACTGCTTATTTAATCTGTGCAGAGACCAACATTAGCCTGAATGTATTATCTACCAAGTACTATGCAGTGCTTAAAAATGCAACTAAGTACATGGCTCAAATCAGTTATGCTCTGGATCTTGTACACTGAGCTGTAAGCCAGACTCCTACGTCAGCAAAATCAACCATGACCTTCTGGTAACAGGTAGCTGCCATTTTCATCTCTGATGTGACAACAGGTGAGCAGAGGCATGAAAGTCTCCTGGTGATTTCATCAGTCTCACCTGTACCATGGGCAAGGCATTATTTCTGTTACTGCTGTGAAGACCTCAAGAAGGCCCCTGTGTGTGATCTGTACCACAGTCCCAAAGAAAAGTGAGAAGCAGGGCGGCTCTGCTCCTTTGCAGCTGATGGCATCTCAGTCCTTTGAGCAGACAACTTGCTGAGTACACACTAGGAATGGGATGCCAAGAACCAAGGACATTTACCAATGTTATTTCACTTTTTGCTGGGATCCCCACATAATTTTGCATGACTACTATTCTCAGTTGTACTTTTTGTTTGCATGTGCTGAATCTAAGTGCCATCCACCCCTCCTATTGGGCTAGGAACTCCTCAAGTGCCTGGGTGGACAGTATGTAGACAACAGAAACAGAGACAAACAGTGCCAAGCAAGACATACATGTAATTTTATTGTGGTTGCCAAGACCCTTTAGACCTTTCCACCAACTTCAACTTCAATCACCTTCCACGTTGCAATGTTGGTGAATGTGCACATTTGCATTTGCTGTTTCAGAAAGTGCAGAAAATCTACAGTGCTACACAGCACTAAGTAATAGAGGTGTAAGTATGCCACGTCCCTCGCCCACCTTCATTTGCCTCCCACATTCAATATAAAGAGCACCAGTGTCTGGGACAGTAAATGCATCCCAGATGCAATTAATGATTACTGAAGTCAAATACTTTCTGGTATGAGTATTCCTACTCATTTTAATTGTTCATTGCCTGAGAAAGATGTGAACAGCAGTTTGGCCTTTTGACGCTGGGTAATTCATGACAGGCCTTTTTTGTATCTTACGGAGTGGAGCAACCATACACATTGCATTTTGCAGTCCCTATTTCTGGGGATTTTTGCATTCCTCCTGTTAGCCCATGTATTCTGAAGTATTCTAGACAAAAGTTACCAATAATTTCTGGTGAGATTTTATACAAATACATTGTGGTCTTTTTGCATTTGTTTTCCCCATTTAAATCAAAATATACCATGGAAAGAACACAGTGCCACTAGTCACAGCTGCTACTTAAATACACTGAAAACTTACGCCAAATGATGTATTCATGTTAGAGCAATATGTCTGTCCTGCATAATTTTTAATACAGGTAGTGGTGTAGCTAAAGATCTTCTACATGTCTGTGGTATCCTCTTTTTGGGGGAAAAAAGAGTTTTCATTAAGTGAGGGACATATAACATGGGCCAGGAAAATATTAACTTTACAGAATAATAATTATGGCAAAGGCGTAATGATCTTTCTTTGAGAAACTGCTATTTCAGAAATCACTCTTGGAGACAACTAAGCAACGGGCCAACTCTACACAGTGTTCAGCGCTTCAGTGGGCCAACTCTACTCAGTGTTTGGTTACGTGTTTAAGTATGTGGATGCTCGTACTTAGATGGCATTGTAATTAAAAAATCAGACTGACATCTTTGTAATCCCAGTTGCAATGTAATAACAGCAAACTGTTGAGATTTTATGGCCCTTACAAAGGTAACTTACTATTTTTAGAAAAGAAACCTATAACCAAATGTACCTTGTCAGAAATCACTCATGAATCCAGTAAAATTAAAATTCCTTGCAGTCTTTCTCAGATGAAAGCAGTGGTAACCCAGAAGCCAGACAAAACTGTTACTATGGTTAAAATAATTGCCAACAACCTGATGGGTGACAGGAGATTTCTCCTTTAGAGCTGGGAAGCAGCAGGCTGTGAGCACGCTCAAGGCCATGTGTAGCTGAACTGGAGGTTTCTTTATGAGAGCAACTACTAAGGTGTCCAGAGCATAAGTCCTGCTCGATGGCCATAAACATACTATTGCCCTTCTCTTAATCTTACTGAATTCAGACTGTCAGCAATGCTATTTCTGCTCCACTTTGCTCCTCTGTTAGAAATCCAAGGTAAGACCGCTTGTTTCTTAATTTTTTGTAAACCTGATTGCCCTTTGGGACACAGTAAGGAATTTTCATTTACATCGAGGAACTAACAAGGAATTTCAGCTACAGTAAAGAATCAGGGTGGATTTTTCATTTACATGATTTTGAGAAATATATTTTTAGGAAAATAAAGTGTTTACAGCACATGGGGATTTCATAAAATGACAGAATTGTCCAACCAGGTTACTCTGAATTTTGATTAAATGAAAATCATTGAATGTAACACTAAGGATAAACTGATGCTTTTTGAAAAAGTACTTAATGTAATAAAACATTGTTGTAAACAGCAAGCTTCACACCAGTATCATAACACATTTTCTACATATTAGGTGGGGGAAAAAAAAGTATTTACCTTAGCAACTGAGTTTTCATAAATATTTCGCTATTGCAATGTCCTGGTTTGTGGTAATTTGGCCAAGAAAATCCTTTCAGCATCAGCACATAAAAATTAGAATTATACGTTTGATAGAGCACTTTGAATCTCGGAAATGATTGCCTACAAGATTGCTTCTATGTAAAAAGTTCTTTCCCATAGAAATGCTGCATATAAAAATATACAAGTAGAAGCTACAGTATGTCATTTATAAAAATTTTCCAAAATTAAGACTTTTCAGTTCCTGCACAATTTCTTTTTTAATAATGAGCAGTTTTCTTATGCTTGGTAATTCCTGAAGCATTACAGAAAATTAATAAATAGGTTTCACTGTAATTAGCTCATGAATGTAATTTCTCAGCTTGTGAAAAGTTCTTTAATGAAATAGCATATTTTCTAAAAATGCATAAAGGGCAGGTTATAGTGTAATCAAAATAAGAAACTGAAACAGAAAATATATTACCATGAAGAAAAGCAATTTTAAAAATTGCCAGCCTGTTAGAGACAGAAAATAAGTATTAAAGAATGTATTATTTATTCCGTAGACACCCTGTTACAAAGGGGTGGAATATGCAGGATTTCAACGCATTGAATTTTACTAAGTACTCTATTTAAAAGTAACTTGTTAAATCACTATGCTTTGTTATCACTGAAAGAAGTGTTACTTGTGAAGTTTTTATTTTAACATAAACTTTATTTTATTATGTTTCCAACATTTGTTTTAGGACAATGTGGTTAATAAAAAACATATGATGACTCACCTTTGCATTACACAGATTAATGTATTGTTTTCATCACCACAAATTTGATTAGCAGAAAAAAAAGTTGGAAATAGTTTATTACCAAAGCAACCCTCACTATGTTTCCTATTAATCTACCATGGAATGTACCTATGGTTATTTTGAAATGTTAGAAAAAAAATATAAACATACACCATACCATACCTTCAAATTGCTTTTTCCATATACTCGCCATCAATAGTAGAAAATAAGGCTTGAACCAATTTTGCCATAAATTATCTTGGTTTAACAGGAAAGTCTTTGTTCCCTTTAGCCAAAACAGACTAGTTCAGACTGCTCCAGAGGGGGATTGAACCCAGAATGACTGGGCACTCCATCCTAAACAGCTTCCCGCTCAAAAGCCTTGGATAACCACAGGTGCAAGTAAAAGTTGTGGGGAAGGAGACATGTACTATAGAGATTTATCTGTGTGGGCAAGTCTTCACAGCCGTCACAAAACTGCGTTCCAAGCGGTACAGAAATATGAAGAGAATGACCGATGAGCTCCTGTCTTGCCCTCTCCTCTTAAATGTGTCTGCAAATGTACATGTTCAGTATAGCAGTTTTGGGAATGTCATAGGACATAGTTACGTCTGGGAAGCCCACATCTGCAGCACATTTCCAGGGAAAAGATCTGTAATGTGAAAATGATTGCACGTTGTTTAGGCTTCACTAGGTACGTACTCTACAATTCCTAGAACAGATATATAAGTCCACTCCAAAAGAGTAGAAAACATCGCTTGATTATAAATACTGTTGATACTTGACTGTCTGGTTAACCTTCAAAAAGTGACCTTAGTATTTAGTGTGAATTAACTGACGCTGTATAAAAAGATGGTGTTTTACTGCCCTCTAACGGCTGACGATAAACAGTTCCTTTTTTTTTTTTTTTATTTATTCCCCAAAAGGCTCTCTCTAGCAGACCACTATGACACGAAGACTTCCAGCCAGAAGGAAAGTTCACACAATTACCTTCACATGCCAAGACCTATGGAAAGTAATTATACAGCATCTTGGGTATGTTGAGAAAACAAAACTGGCATGTTATTGAGTGGAAAAAAAGGTTATTCAAATCAGAGCTGTAAGGTGGTAATTGATGCTCGTTCGCTAAACTGTGTCTGAAACATCAGTGACCGCAATTTCAACACTTGAATAAATCTTATCAGTCTGAATTGATAAGCCCAGGAAGATCTTCCAATGTATCTGAGAGAACAGGTATCATTAACAGCGATTTCAGACTTTTTAAATCACTGCTGAGAGTCTATGCGTGACAAATTTAAGGATAAAATATTTAAACCCAAATTTTTAAGCCTTTTCCTTTTATGATGAACTGCTGTTCACAGCAGCTACAGGACCTCTTCAGTGAGTAACTGCTTCTCAGTGTCAGGAAGGGATTCACAGTCCAGACCTTAGTAATAGTACCAATGCAGGCTAGCGTTCAGTTGAGTTGTTCAGTTCTAACGATAAAAAAAATCTAAGCTATTATAAATGTAACAGTCAATCATATTTAAGTGTCATACAACTACTGAGCATAAATTATACTGTGTCTCCTTTTTCAACCAGGGAAAAGAATAACCTGGTATAGCATCCGTTCATTTCAAAAGGAGAGTTTGGGGATGAGTTTTCCTGTAGAGCACTGTGGATGAAGTCTGCCACTGTAGTAAATGCAGGAACTCTAATGCAAGTACATTTTAGATTAATGTGAAAACCTGATTATTAGTGCCATTTTTTTGTAGATTTTATAAATTTCACAAACAGATGGTATCTAATTTGCATTGTTGCTTTAATCCTGCTCAATGTTCAGGCCGTTACATGGATGTCTCATGTGGACAAGCCACAGCATTTTCAAAATTTTATGACAGCTGCTCTTGCAGTTCATCAAACATCTCTTCAACTTGTAATTTGAATCTATCAAATTGGGTTTTTTTCAGAGAAAATTTGATATAAAACCAAGTGTTTCTTTTCCCAGGTAGAAAAAACTTATTGTTGGAAAAGAATGGTTATGAAAACTTAGATCTGTGCACAAGTAAATAATTTCGTGTATGTTTTAGTGTGTGTTTTCACTGAAACAGGATCCAAAAATGAAAAGACTTCTCTTTCCATTTTTCAAAAATTTTTACAAATTCTAAGTGCTTATAATTCATTTGACTTACTTGGTTGTTTTCTTTCTTTTCATCTCTTTCTTCTGAAGTGATATATGAACTTAACAACAGCTGTGCTCCCACTGAGCTCTCAGTCAATAATATTTCACTGATTTTGATGCTAAGTAGAGCAAACTGACCTGTCTGCTCTCACAGTGGCCTGGGAGCAGTAATAACAGGATCAAAAAAATATTCTGTTATTATCTGAAATGTACCTTAATGACATGTGCTACAATAGCTTCAAGCAGTCTTGATTCAACAAGGGGCCTTCATTAAACTAATTTTAACTAGTACAGAAATCTCTGGATCTGTCTGATTGCAAAGGAGAGCTTTTGCACAACTTGAACATTTGCAGAGAATGTTTCAGTTTTTCTGCTTTAAACAAAGCTGTTCTTACAACCGCAGTCACTGAAAGAGACAACATTCCTTGCTTGCACTACCAAGTTTGCAATCAATTTATAGATTTCTTTCATTAAAGCACATTGAATAACAGTGACGTTTTTGAGAACTGTGCACATGTTGTGCACCTCAGTGCACAGAACCTCAGTAATATGTGATATAGTTTGGTCAATTTTTGCCACTCAGAAATTTATGGTGAGAAATAGGAGAAATGTAGTAGTAAATAGAGAGGGAGAAACTCCATCCGAGGCAGAAATGTGAAGACTGAATTTTATCACATGGTGAATAAAGAACTGCTTTTATGGCATTATTGCTTTGAAAGAGAAGTTTCCGTTTTTATCTGTATCTATTCATCAGCCAAAGTGCTTTCCATGGGGTAGTAAATCACAAGTCTTACAGAGCTGCTCCACATAATTCTGCAGACACTGATGAGAATGGATGTGGATACCCAGCAGATGACTCCATTGTTTGTGCGTCAGTGTTACTGGAAAGCGTGTCAGGAAAAACTGCAGCCATCAGAGCAGTAAATGCACTATGCTTGATAAAAGAGCAAATTACAACAAGTTAAAATGAATTTAGAGACTCAAAGAGAAAACTAAAAGAGCAAGCCCTTTCTGTTTGGATAATAGCTGGTTTCTTGCCTGCAAGGGCAATTAACTGAATGCTGAGAGCGAAGAGAGACTCAGGATACTTTCTCAGCTCTGCTACCCTACACGTGTTCTGTTGTAGCTTTGCTTCTCTTGAGAGGTCATGGACACGCTCAGTTCTTTAAAAGGGACTGTCAGGCCATACTGAACATACACATTTACTTTGAAAAAATTAATACAGAAAGAAAGATGTTTGCAGCCCAACCTTTGTGCAATATCTAATACGTGAAAAAATGAGTTAGAACTAAAAATACTGGCACTGCCATAAGGACTTTGATGAAAAAAGCAAACTATCGGAGTTTAATTGTAGCATTATTCAAAATACCGATATACAAAGATCTATAGTTTAACCACTCTGAACTACCTTTTTTAATCCACATAGTGGATCCCAACAAAAGCCTTCAGAAAAGTTAGGCTTAACCCTCTTCAGCCATCTTTTAAGTTTTGTAGCAAGAGAACGTTAGAGTTATCTCACTTAAAAGGCATGGCATACCTTGACAAGATTTCCAAAATTAATTGAATTTCGATCTCAAACCTGAGTTTGGAACCAACTATGTATTTCGACTCCTATCATCGTGTCTCAACCTCATTTCTTTCCATCATACAAAAAAGCAGTTAGGTAAGACTAGTTAGGTAAGACTAAAACATACTCAGTTTTTAAAGATTACTGTTTAGATGAATTTCTGCTGTTTCTATCCTCGCTGATACTATATAGCCCCTAATTATCCATTAGCTTCATAGGAATCTGATTAATTCACTTGGTTTCTCTCATTCCTTCCTATAATTTTATCTCATATGTTTCATCTTAATCTTGTATATAGTCCCATAGGAGTCTCATGCATCTACAGTCAGCATGTCTGCCTTTGCAAGGTGCATCCATAGACATTTCAACCAGTTCAACTAAGACAAATCAAATTTCGTTTGTCAAATTTGAACTTCACTTTTCAAAGATGTTGCTAATGAGTAAAAACAGAACCAGCTCTGTATGATACAAAGAACTTTCCTGGTTTGTTTGGTTTGGGTTTTTTTTGCAGTTTTAGCATTCTTTCATTAGTTTTTCTTGGCCATAAAAGCTCCTATAAACCTTGTGAAAGGGAAAAAGTGTTTTTGCAAATGGACGTATGCTCCGTACCTATAATGAAACAATAGAACAGATTTCCTGCAAATGTTCTGCAGAAAACCATTCGTTTGTGATGTGTGCCAACAGGGGAAACAAAAACTATTCTCTTGCTTTGAACTTCTTGTCTAAATGAGTGATTTACAAGACCATAAACCTAATTGCATTATTGCAAAAAAAATCACAAAAGAAAAGCCATAAACCTGAGACCAGATTTGAAAATTTGCACCAAGGTTTGACTTGCCAATTGCTCAAAGATTTTACTGTAATTTTGTGTAATAAGCGTTCTTAGTAGTTGTAACTCTCTGATGTGTAAGTGGACACTTCCCTGTTTCCCAGCTGCCTTTGACATGGGAAGTGGCTTTCCACATGGTCCAGCTGGAAGTTCTCTCTTCACATGAGACTTCAGTTTTCCCCAGCCAGAAGCACCCAAGTGCCACTTTCCTGTCCATCCCTGGCCACGCTGCAGGGTTCTGCTACTCAATGCTGGTTTGTTTGGTTTGGGTGTCTACCAGGAAAGTACATTGATGAGTTTCTTTCTTTCCAGAAATGTGTTCTGCAGATGATGGGAAAGAGAGGAGAAAAACAAACAGAAACTTTAAGCTGTCTCTTCTAAATTTCAGTGATGATAAGCCATTTGTAGCTGACACTGTAACGCAAGAGGCAGAATTAAAATTATATACAATGCACTTTAAAGTGAAAAGTGAAAATATTCTGTCACACGCTGTGGTTGTAGTTTTATCAGGCTTTTCTAATTTGACACAGTCTGCTACAGCGGACATGTCTTCCCATGTTTTCTCAGAATCCTGGCTGATGGAAGGCGTTTCAGTTAGTGTTGTCTGCCAAAAGGGTTCTTTTCCATGCAGAAATCATACGACATGCCTCCCGCGGACATTTCATTATGATAGCATAAATGACTGTGAGAATGGTGCAGATAAAGAGAATTGTGGTGAGTACTGCAACATCTGCATGTCTACAGAAACAAAATCTGGTTGTGGGATGTGCTCCTCCAGATAATACATGTTGAAACACTAATAGTTGGCAGATGCTCCACAAGCCTGATTTTGAAACAAGTCTAGGGTTTTCAATGTAATTGAATATTTTATTTTCTTCAAGGAATGAGGGAACTACCCATGCTGGTCAGCAAAGAAAACCGACAAGGTGTCTAAAGGCATGTCCCAGGCAAACTCCAGTGGTGAGATTCCTGTAGAATCCCTAGTATAATATCCTCTGCTGTGGACAGTGGGTAACCACTGCATATCTGTGTGGGGAATCCTTCAAAGTGGGGGCACAAACTCCTGCAAAAAAGTAGTGGTACTTATGCTCAGTAAGGCTTTCTACCAGTAGAAGTGAAGAATTCTTATTCTATGGTGATTTCAAGTGTTGTAAGAGTCTTAGATAGATACATATGTTTGTATCCATGCTTAAGCACATATGCACTTAGTGGTGATCACACTACCATTCCTCTCTGTCTTACTGATCTCCACTCCCACTTTCAATCCAAAAGAGCAATGAGGAAGTCAGATCAATGAGATCAATCTCCTTTTTTGGCTAATAAATGATCCCTATTTTGGAGCATGATTCCCTCTACATCACATTTGACAGAATTCTCTGACTCTGAAGCATGTTGAGTCAGAAAATGTGTCAACTCCACTGTCATCTCCTGCTTTGTATCCTCCCTCCCCACCTACCTCCTAGTGAAGTTCTTACATCTCTTTCACTTCCTTTTCTTCTTTCCAGGTATTTCAAATGATCTTCCTGTGCCTCTTTCCTATTTCATTTCCATTACCTCTCAGCTACCATCTTTGGATGGGGTCATTTGTGTTTATGACTTTCCACATTGCACCTTTCGTGTTTACCGTACACCTATGTACTAGGGCTGATACTAGCTCCAAGCTGCCCTCTGGTGTACTAACACTGATTGCCCCAAAGACTGATATTCTCCATACGTAATAGAGATTCCTACCTTCTGCCAATCTTTAGGACAAAAAAAAAAAAGTCTAAGCTTTATAAATTTTAACTGATTTTCTCTCAAATCTCATATAACTTTTACAATTGCCTATATGTTTAGCTGGTCCAGTAATGATCTGTTCTCATCATTTTCCATGGTTTGTCCTGAAATTTGAGATCACCAAACATACTCATTTACTGAAACTGGTGTAAACTTTCTGGGTTTTACTGAGCCACTTTCTGACTTTCAGCCTTCTCCTAGAACAACTCCATTATCATGTGTAGATTTTCACTGTAAATAATTTGTAACTCTCCTTGCTATACCACATATGCACTTCTCCACAACATTAATCATTCTGCTTTAGCATTCAGTTCTTTTTATCAATATATCATCTAATAATATTTTACAGCATCATTTCTCTCTATATTTCTTTCTCTCTCTCTCTCTTCCATGCTTATAGTCTTGAACGCTTCTGATATTCAATTTTTATGAAATCTCTCCATTTGGACTTATAATTGTTATTCATAATCAGCAGAAAAGACAATAAAAACAATCCACCTGAAGATTTACTTTTGGTTCCATCACATATAAGAAAACACATGTACCCCACAGACAAGTTGGCATTAATATTCTGGTTTTCATTAAAAGCTGACAGGCAATTTAAAGCACAGCTGACAAACATTAACACTTTTAATAGGAGATAATAGCAGATGTGCAAGTATCTTTGATATCATTCATGGAAAGCCTAATTATCTGGATTTATCAGAAGAATTCTAACTTAATCCTAATGCCCTTATTAATATCCTTAAACTATTTTACACTCTAAAGCTTTTCACTGCATACATATACCTACTATAATTACAGAGATATCTGGAATTTTAGATGCGCTCAGGGAACTCCTTTACTTTCCAGAGCTTTTTGCATGCATTCCAGAGCACAGCAGAGTAATGCAGTGTGGAACTTTCTTGCTAATGCCAGGTTGCAGCTTTATAAAGTTGCAGGAAAATGGTAATGACATTTCTGGAAACTTTTGGAAAGTCAGCATTTGTTTTCATTACACTCAGAAACAAAAGAAAAAAGAAAGGCTTCTCTATGAAACATTAAAAAAATAATTAAAATCTTGAAATGTTTGATGTCAATCCTTTAAAAATATTTCTTCCTGCCTACAGATGAAGAGTCATAAACCCAAAAGCCTCCACTCAGTCAACGTATTACAGCTCTGGAACAGCTCTTCAGATGGACTGCCAAGTTGGGGTACCCAAAACGCCCTTCCCTTAAATACCAGAAAGCAAGGACAGTGTCTTGGCAAGCAAGAAGCAAGTTTAGATGCTGTGTTCCCCCCGGTCTGCACTAAAACCAAAGCATCCAATTTCTCAGTGAAGTGTAGTGACTTAAACAAATCTGCATTCTCCAGGGGAAACTGTTCCATCAGCAGTTTCTCAGATGTTCTCATTTGTATGTTTATATAACTTTATACATACATCAAGTACATGTTGTGTTTCAGTTACCCTTAATGTAGCTTATGGACAGTAGGACATTAAACCTGATTTATGTTTTACTTACATTTGCTTTCATTACATGGATAGTACCGCAGTCCTAGGAAGTGCAGCATCAGTTTTTTATTGCCTTCCTGATAAGCGAACCTTACTTAGGCAATTTGGGGGTGTTGCATCTAGATGTCCAATCCCTTTCTAAAAAGAAGTCTCAGAATGACACTCCATCTGATCAGAGGTACTTGGTGGGTCATATGTAAGACATTCACTCAATAATTCCTTTTCCTAGGTCTTCACCAGCTCCCAGAAGGTTGCAGCTGCATGGAAACAGAACTAGAAGGTGCTGCTGTTAATTTAAAGTCTGTTCCACTTCTTTCAATTAATGTAACCCTCCTGTAAGTAGAGTTCCCTTTGCTTTCTAGCATAAAGCAGTTTTGCAAAGAGATGCCTAAACACGCTTTGCATAGTGCTATACTACCAAGTATGGGTCCTCTGCATTCAGCGACTGCAGAAAGGGTTGACCCAATATAGATATTTACTAGGTGATTTACTAGTATGTCGTGAATGCTGTGAGCGTTTTGCTGCAAGGCCCACTTCAGAGTGGAATTCATCTGACAAAATGTATGTGTCACCACCGTAAACCAGTCATCTAAGACAGGTCATACGAACTGCACATAGAACATGTTTACTTTTCTCCTGTCAAGAGAGCTTGGGGTGTTAGCTGAGATGTGCATTTTGCACTGTAGATGTTTACAATTCGGTGAGTTGAATGCCATTTGGGTTTGTCATTCTTATTGATTAAAGCCTGTCAGCCCCAGGCCACTCACTAAAGATCACTGGTTGTGCAGCCAGGACTGGGGTAATGAGCACCCACCAAATATTGCTGAAGTTACCAGAGCAGGAATTCCAGGATCATTGGTTCTTAATGATGACTGACAGCTCCCTATTTCATTTTGTCAGCTCCAGTCCTACCGGTTGTCAAAATTTATATATACCTGAATACTTGTTAATATGAGAAATTCTCAAAGATCTGTCTGGATCACCAAAGAAAAAATATTTTTAAAAGGCCAGTCAAACTCGGCAATGAAGTTTACTGGCCTTCAGCTAGCTTGTGCAAGCAGTCAAATACATTTACTTTCCAAACAGACCAAAAGGAGGCCTGTCTTCTCCCAGATAATCCCAGAACAGCACTCAAGCTTCAGCTCAGGATTTAAATAAGAAGAACAGATGACAAAGAAGCTGAGGTTACCCTGGCTTCACAGGCAAGGTAATACACCCAATGTCCTGCACCTGGTGTAATGTAATGGAATGTGCCCAAAGTCCTTTCCGGGCTCTGACTCTGTGTCAGCTGCACCCAGATTCTGATTTTTTGACAGTTCCGACACTAACCAGTTAATACCTATTTTAAATAGCAGTTACCAATGACTTTTAGGTCACACATACACTATCAGATCCATTCTCTTCCTGATTAAGTTTTCAGAAAGTATACAAAGGTGAAGAAAATGTGAGCATCTTGACAGTTTATTAAATTATTACATGAGTCCTGGAGTATATAGAACGAACAAAATTGGTACACTCTGACCTGTGTTATCACTTTTTAAAGAGTATAGCACGTCCTTTGCCTCTGAAATTCATGTTTCAATCAATCATGTTGGTCTTCCAGTGTAGACAGATGTGCACAGATGCAGGCAGTTTTGTATGCAATACACAGAGATCCGGTCCTAGTCCCTGCCACAGAAAAATAACTAAGCAGAAAAAGGTCTGTCTAATAAGAAATGCCACCATTTTGTCATTAAACCTCACCTTACTGTTTTAAAATGTTAAATAGAGCATCTTTTTAATTTTCCCCCTTTTTCCTTTCTTTTTGGATGCTAAGCTGCCATGGAAACCAATTGCAAAATTGAGTTACAAAGAAGGCAGGCATTCATATACCTTGTTAGATAGAATGACTTACGACCTTTTTAAATATGGCTGTTATAAAAAATCAATCAGTCCTATACCTCAGATAAAGTCTTAACAGGATTAAGGCATACACACAAAGCTAGCAGGTATGATGTCTACATAAGAAAACAGGGTCAGCTCCAAGGGTAAGAATTCATATACCAGATGTAAGATAAATCCTTATAAAACCCCTAAGTACACAGTATTTGAGTTTAGTTCTTGCCTCTGACTGAATGGTGTATACCTTTTATTCGACAGTTCCTAACGACAGCTCAAACTGCCTTCCATCCAAAAGCAGTTAACAGCCTGCAAGAACAAGTCATGTGAAAGGACTGCATGATTTGAAGAGTGGGCAGAGTGCTAGAACCAATTTTATATGAAAAAAATACATATGCCACTAATTTTCATCTGAGTCGCATCAGCAGGTGCCATGTATGTTAGCATAAGTGTGCCAGGAAGGATGGAGGATGGTTGGTGACGGTTCACATTTAATAAAATTCAAAATAATATACTTGTAGCCTAGAACAGCATTGCCTTTTCTCCCCAGCCTCCAGTGCTTTCTATTTTGTATCTTATTTTTTATACCTTATGATCTTCTGTTCCAAAAGCATAATCAAGAAATGGGACATGGCGCACCCGGTAGACAGACACATACAGAATAGCCTCAAAGAAGGCATTAGAAAGTTCTGTTATGGCGGAAAATATTGAATCTGACTTCAGTGGTGTTACACTAGGCATTAATTTAGTAGTGTGCTCAAAATGGCAGGAGAGGATAAATATAGGATTATAAAATATTTGCATTTCTAAGAAGCTAATGAACGATGATTATCCTGGCTTTCTTACCTTACCTGTACCGGATTTCTACAACACAATTTCATTCAGAAAATATCAAAGAGAGCATTCTTTGGACTATGCAAAGATAGTCCATTATTGCCCTATTTTGCCCTTTAAAACAACTGATTGCCTCTTGGGTATCTCAGAGCAACCAGCCCTCCGCAACACTGGAAATAGCATCTAAATTTCAGCCCTTCAGTCTCATCCAACCACTACTCCGCATATTCCAGCACCTCAAGAAAGATGTTAGAAGTGAGCACTTCATGAGTTTTAACTCCTGCTGTGACTCTAATTGCACACTGGCGCAAAGACAAATTGCTGAACTTCTTTTTGTATCATTATCCACCCATTATAAACATCATTTCCTATGTGTACCTGACACTGCCTCATTAGTTGATGTTCACAAACCGTATTGGTCAAATTTATCAAATGTCAGTATTTGTTAGGCACCCAGGTACCCCTACCACTTCCAACAGCTGATACAAGCTCAGTGCCTTTGAAAATCAGGTGAATCTTTCTGGTTCCTTACCAAGTTTTGAATAACAAGGTACAGGTATCAACGTTTTGATAGATTAGTGTATATAAATGCAAAGCATTTTTACCATGTCTACCTTGGTTTAAAAAGCATACGTATAAGATCTAGGCAAAAATTGTCCATTGTATCATAGCAAAACAGATCCACCCCAGTGCAGTCCAAAACTATTCATAAAAGCCCATTTTTAATGCTTTACCCGGAATCACTCCAACCACAAAATATTAGAAAAGATTACGTCAAATGCTACTGCGCTTGGAGTAGCAGTCAGCCTTTTATGAGATAGAAACCTTAAAATACTTTCAGTCAGCATTTTTAAATCAAATACTGCTTGTCACAATTCTTTACCTTTCTGGCTGTTCTCATCAATCAACTGAAAGGTTTTTGCTTCCTCCCTTTAGAAGCAGTCTATCAGTTTTTAGATAGTGTTATTTTCGTTTCTCTGTTATATGTTTTTGTCAACAGGTATCTCAGTCATAACTGTGTCACTGATTTGAAACCTGGGGTACTCAGTGATCTACACAAATTGAACTGTGAATGCCCATTTTCTCCCCATCTGTAAAAGTATCATTCATCACTGGCAGTGTGTGTGTTCATGGCATTGATCTAAAAATAAAGGAACAAGGCAGTAAAACTACGTCTGCAAATGACATTCTGCACACAATATTTGGAATGACTACTGACGCAATTCCTTATCACGCACCTTATGTTTCAGTTAGTGGAGATAATACCTAGGTCTAGTTATTTTGGATGTGCAGAGGAAAAGCTCCCTCGCGATCCTTCATTATTTGCTCATCTCAGCCATTTTCGAAGTGTTTCTTTACAAGGATTGGTGATGTAGTAAACTATTATTTCTTTCCAGAATTCTAGATTACAACCCAATAGTGAAAATTTCACAGCAGTTATTTACTGGGCTAACGTCTTTGGTTTTTTGCTAAGTATTGCTCTTGCACATTTTCATATTCGTATAGTTTAATATCCAAGTAGCAGTAGCTTTCCTTTCTATCTTTTTGTTTTTCCTCCAAGTTCTTTTCTTTCTTAAAGACTTTCAAACACCTTCTTCATGAAGGAATCACACTTGTCACACTGGATCCAAATTTGGGCTTGGATTTCTCATAGGCGTCTTCCATACTAGGACTATCTTTACTATATTTCTGTTAAAACTAAAGCACATTCCCAAAGTTGTAAAACTGTTTAGAATCACATCTCTATTCTCAGAATGCCTACAGGAAACTCATGATCTAAACTGGAAATTCTTGGATACAACCAGAAGAAACCTAGCATCTCCTTTAAGAAAACTGAAATAGTATTTAGGTACTTGAACAATTTCCTGAGCAGATATCACTGTGACAACTATAACAGACAATTCCATACAAGGCAGAGCTTACAGTATGTGGGAAGGAGATGTGAAGTCCTATAAGCATTCTCCATCACCCTCACCAATTTAACCAGCACCTGAAAAGCATAATCTTGGTTTCTTAGAAAAGACAGCAGCTGTTTTTAATAGTATCCCGGGAAATAAATTACTTGGTTTTGCTAACAGAAAATTTTTGGCTATTAGTCCCTTGGCTCGGGGCAGAGAAGATGAAAAACTTTGCGTCTTTAATGATCCCTTGACTCAACTGTTTCAGCCAAGCTCATGGCAGGCAGCCGCTGGCATCCGAGCTGGCACCAGGAGCCTTTGGGCCAGGCCCCACAGAGTGTGTGCTAAAGCAATGGATGGAGCAGGAGCTCAAATACCTTTCCACGCTTACCAGCTCCTGTGGGAAAGAGTTTGAGCAAGGTCACAGCAGAAAATCTCCAGTAACCATACTGAGAATGTAAATTATTTAATAGGCACATTTTTTTCTGAGCTGTTCAATTTAGCATATCTCTCGGTCATTCAACTAATCCATTGCCTGTAAATAAAATACATTAATAAACTAGTATCAGAAGCAACTGTTTGTGCTATGTTTTGCTACTGGTAACTTAAAAAATCTTCTTTCTAGTTCAGTTTCTGTAAAATCTAAATTTATTTTAAATTTCAAAGCAATGTAAATCTAATCTTGGATTCCTCTCTCAAAAGTTTACATTTGTATATCTTTCTTACACTTACATATTGTGTTATGAAGTATGATAAAACATCTTGTTTTCTAACCACGTTTTAATTTATGAAGATCAATGATAAACAATTCACTTGAGACTGTTCCCAAGAAGATCTGTACTCAAAGGCCTTTTATTAACTGCATAATAAATAAATTATGCAAAAGTTTCATTTCATGAATGAATGTATCTTTCCTGTGAAGATAAAAATTAGTCATTTGTTTATTCTGTTAGACCAAGCCACTTCTAAAGTGTGACAGTCTAAAAAAAGTATAAATTTACCAAAGTTGAACCTCACAGTGTTTCAAAGAACTGCCTAAAAAATACGGTAGTCCTCTGCCATAAATCTTTAGAGCTGCCTCTTGTTCTCATGGTTCTCATGAGTTTAGCAAAATTCTGTCTTTCACTGTAGTTTCTCAATGAAAATGAAATTGTTTATTGTGAATGCATGTTTATCCTAAGTGTAACTTAGACCATATAGATATACTTTGCAATTAAATGTAAAATCTCCACCTAGTGGTCTCTATTTATTCTGGTAAACAGATGACACATAAGAAATGCCAGTGTGTTAGCCTAATATTGCTGAAATGGCTAGTGAGCTGGGCCACAAATAGAGACAAAATTACAACAAAGAAAAGGGTATAATTTGCTCTATTTGAGATTTACATTCATACGAAACACTAGGTAATAAATGGGCTAATTTTGTAAGAAATAAATAAAGGAAGGTCAAAAAAAAAAAAAAAAAAGAAGACTAGCTCAGAGCTTAAAGTCCCTCCTGCAAAACTATTACACAACACATGAATAAAAATACTTTCCTTATTGTTATTCAGGTATTTTGAAGGCACTCATATTAAGTCCTTAGCTAATACCACCTTCCTGGAATGCGATGCGCTCACTGTGTTCTAAGTAAAAGAAGTATGAAAAAAAGTCAACAAAACCCTTTTGATTATGCGTAACTCTCAGTCCTCGACACAGGATTTCTCTCAATGCATAAAGCCTCATCAGGACAGTTGTGCTATTGTCAAGGAGTTATTCTTTACAATTAATTGAATTATTGTATGCGCAGTCACATGGCACATTTCGGCAATTGTCACGATCACTTGTTTCAACAAAGAGATTAAGAAACAGGCATACTGTATTATTTCTGCCTTGTGATCAGATCATGAGCACCAGGGTGCTTTTTAAACTCCACTAAATCCTGGGACTTGCCATCTGATCACGAAGCAGAAAATATAGTATGCCTGTATCTCAACCTGCAGATATTTTTTCCTGTTGAACCCTTCAGACTGGGTTTTCCCTTTGCAGGAAACCTGAGCAAAATATTTTGTTGCTTCTAAAATTAAATATATTGGTATAAAGTAATAACTCACATTTCTGTTCATTTTATATTCAGCCATACCTCTTACAATACACAGGACAAGAAAAGCAGAATCCGAAGGAGGATCATGTTTATGAAGAAAAAATTCTACAGGTTAGGAAACATAAAGTGCTCCTTGGTGTTATACATGTTGGGTCTTACCAGCGAGGAATCGGAATTCCCTGCAGTGAGACTCTACCAATCACAGTGAGAGCAAAAGCAAAAAGGCTAAATTTGAACATGTAAAATTTCTGTCTGGATAGCAAATCCCAGAGCCTTTAATCAAATAAAATTCCGTATTTCACTTTTATGTTGTAATTTGCTTGTTTTTAATTAAAACTAAGGAAAGTTTTACTTAACTAACAACTAAGTCTTGTGCAGGTTTCTTTTGCACTGACTACAATAACACACCTTGTTACGGCTTGGAAAAACTAAGCAGGGCCCTGCGTAACTTCTAACGCAACTAGAAAAATAAGAATCCAATTAATCATACTGAAACATGGGATTAGCACTCCATATTAAATTGAATCATTAAGTACTTATTCTAATATATATTTTACTTTGCAGGTTTCTTCATGGAAATCAAATTTGCTTGCTGCCTGCAAATACCTTGTCCTCATTAAAAGATTTGGGGGAATTGTGAGCTGTCCAAAATCTATTTTTAAATTACAGAGTGTGAGCTATTACATGCCCGCAATCTGCGATTGTACTGCACCTTTCCTGCCAAAGGTGAGGCAGGAGGCCATGCAGAATCAAAGGCAGAGGACAGAAAGATACCCAGCAAGAGGGAGCTGGAGAGGAGCTTGGGACAGCATCATGGGGAGGGGTGAATTTATTCCAAGACGTTCCAGGTTTTACAACAGACACAGTTGTATGGGCTGAAAAACAAGGTCTCTCTCTGTCACACTGATGCTCAGACTCCTTCCCTTCCGGGCATATGAGTGCCCAGCTTCGCCTGGGTCCTCGGGAGCCAATACTACATTTTTCAGGTGCTTTGGCTCACTACTGAGGGTACCTATGTTCCCTGTCCAGTCTATAGAAGGATAGCTAGGGCAGCATCTCTGTGCTTTGGAGGTGAACCAGCCTCTCCCAGGAGCTGTCTGAGGAACTTAGGCACCTACTTTAAGATCTGAGACTGCCGCTTCCCCTGGGGTAAGTGTGTATGCATTAGGCTCATCTGCATATAAAGTAGTCACACTGCATCTGGGTTTTCGTTGCCTCACTATCTGGCATGACATGTTTAAGCAGAAACACAAAACAGCCGCCGAAGGTGTAGAAGCCGAAAAGAGAAGGGAAAGCTTGAAGGAGAAGGGGAGCTGTCAGTGACTGGAGTGACACAAGTGATTGAAACAGGCCGCTACTGGCTGTGGAGGGAGAGTGGCAACTGATGTTATTTATTAAAGACACTGATTTGCTGGCATGGTGAAAACTCATTCACTAATATCAATCTTTCGTGATGAATTTACTGTGGGATTTTTTCTTAATGTGTTTTTTTTCTTTGTTTTTCCATGTTCTACCTATATTAAATGTGAAAGCTTCACATCTATGTAATTATGCTTTGATTCATCTCACCTCTCAGCAATGATTAAGTCCATAAATTATAGAGAGACCCTCAGGCAACCAGGTTCCCAAATTAGATGCCTCAGCTGAATTAGTTATGACGAATCAGAGCTCAAATGATCCATGTTTAGCAATCACCAAACATCAGTGCCTGTACGGACTGGCTTCAAAGTGACTTAGAGATACAATAAGGGCAAGGAAGCATTGGATGAACTGAAGGAATGATAAAAGATAGTTTTGCTGCTATTAAAATTTTAAGTAAGATAGTATGCCTCCTCACCTATAAAAAGGAGAAAATCTGAGTCTTAGAGTTCTTAAAGTTTGTATTGAAAGGGATGGGTGGAATACTAAGGATGAACCTGATCGCTTTTGTTTTCTTTATTCTCATCTCATTATTCTGTTTCTCCAAGGGGTCTGTCCAGCAACATGATTACAAAATTACCATATTATATTTTTATAGAGCTGAAGTATTTACAAAAGCTGGAAGTGATAAATGAGAACTCCCAACTGAATTTTAAAATGTAATAATTTAGCTTGTCTTTTTTCTGAAATAAAATAAGAAATAGTTTATCTTTCTTTTAGTGACCTGTCTGCAAATCCACTTTCTCACCTCTCTGAGGATCGCTCTGAAAGTCACTGTAAGCAGCTTCAGTCACTGTAAGTAAAAAATGAAATACTTTACTAACATAGTATGCTAAATAATATCCTTTCTTTCCAGGAGAAATATTCATCAATTACAAAAGGCACATGAAGGTGCTGAATGTACTTCAGATTTCGATTCCTATAGGAGTGCTCAACACCCTAAGGTAGCAGGCCAAAACACAGGAATGACAGCCATACTGTTTGCTCAGTTTTACTGTTACTCACAAACGATTAGCCTAGGAGAAATCAAAACACATAAATTAAGAAGAAATTACAGAACAAGCACAGCTAGGGCACCTGGGCAGATAAGGACATAAATAACGGATAACAAGTAATTTAGGACTTCTAGAAACTCTCCTTTGGGATGGCTCATAAAATAGTCCCTTCACAGGGCTGATGATTCAGCCATATTTTTTTTAATTAAGTATTTTATGCAAAACTCAAATTCAGAAGTTTTCTTATTTCTTCTTTAATTTGCAGATTCACCCTCATCTAAATGTACATATTATAATTTCATTGGATTCAGAGTTGAAAAGCAAGACTATAATTTCTTTTGTAAAATTGTCATTCTGTGCCATATGGCTTTTTCTTAAAAAGCGGTCCAAAAGAAGAACCAAATGTTATTTTTAAATTCATACTATTTTTTTTGTTAAGCAAAAGGAAAACATCCTGAATAAATCTGAATATTAATTGAATTTATTTCCTGCAACTCATTGTTTGATATTTTTCTCCTGTGCCACATGGTGATAAATGCTGTGAGGAAGTCAACACACAGGGAAATATTCCATTCCTTTTTGTAGATCCCCCTAAATATCCAAGGTTAACCAGGTGATCAATGTGTCTTAAGTCATTACAATAAGGGCAACATTTAAGGGATTGCTTTAGTTGCCCACAGGCCAGGTGTCTAGTGCTATTTGACATCTCTACAGCATCCCCACCGCTCTTGGTCTCTCATGGGACCTGTGTCGTGTGTGCCTGCCTGCCCACACAGATATCTCAGATACCACAGGACATGCCAAATACTACTAGATGGAGTATTAGTCTGGAGAGCCATTCAGCAAACCAAAAGCTACTCCAGGTTGAGTCGAGCCTTTCTCCAGATCCCAGCAACTGAGTTCACCACTGGCTTATTCAGTTGACCATGTACAGGAGTCTGGTGCCATTGGAGATGCCCTTAGGTATCTATCTCACCTGTCTGTCACTTGCTAATCCATAAGGCCACAGGTCTCTTGTAGGTCTTATCAGACAATGGGCATCTCAAATGGGTGTCTCCAGGGCACCCCAAATGGTTTTTGATGGATAACCAAGTCAATCATGCAGCAGCTGTGCCAAAATGACTTCCTTCTAGATTATTTTTGAAGTTGCGTTACAGCTCTTTGCTTCATTATTATTCACAGAGTTAAATGCAGCAAGTATCAATATTCTAGTCCATAAGCCACTACAGGAACAAGACCATAATCATAAGACAGGACATTGTTTTGAAATATGGATGGAGACGTGCTCTGCTGCTATATAAACCTTGACCAGCGAGGGAAAGTGTTGTTATTTCAATCTGAGAGCACATTAACCATGATAGATATGGTACTGCCAATGTAATAGTACCACCTGCCTGCCTGTCAAAATGATTGTCTGATCCACATTTCCAACTCAGAACATGCCGTACAGGAACAAAGAATGTAAAACAGACATAACATCTCCCCCTCGAAATCTAACTGGGCTAGAATTAACCAGAACAAAGTGATGTCAGTAATCATTCATTTTTCCAGAAACCCTGCTGACAGAATGACAGGCATTTTATTTCATGGGATAGACAGTATATAATCCAAAAAAGAATTTTTAAAGTTTAAAATCTTGGGGGAAAAAAATGCCACTTAGCTTGGACCCAGACAAGAGCCAAATCAAATCTCAGCCTAATCCTCAAATAGAATTCGAAATTCTTGTCAAAAAGAATTTCCCCTGTGTCTTCCTAGAAGTGAGACAAAGAATACATCAGGTTCTCTAACCGCAGCGACAAGATGGATAATTTCCAAAGATCTCTCCAGTGAGCTGGGAATAGCAGAGGCAGGAGCATCTACTAGGTTCTTTGGAAATACAAGAATCCCAGATTAGGTATCAAAGGCAATGTCTGACCTAGGGCCAAAGCTCTGGAGTTTACAATTTGGGATTTAATCTTTTCCTGTAACTGACATGAGCACTCTCATAGTCTTATTGATACAGCCATAGTGGTAACACTGTTTGTGTTGGTTGTAAGGCCTGGGTAGATGCTACATACACATTCTCACATCTGTCAGAGATTCCCTTCAGTTCTGCTTCTGATACTCTTCACAAATGCAGCAGTTGTTACTCATCTCTTCTATTGGGGTTTTCATATTCAGGCTTTCCTTTCCCATTTTACCAGATTAAGATGTTCTTATAAACCATACTTGGAATCATTGGATGCATTTTCTTATAGATCTGCTATTTTTCTCCATTTGTCACAGTCATTCCAAAGGGACACAACAACCCAAACCCCTTTTTTCTAAGCAGATCACCTGACTTTGCAATTTTATTCTTTTCCTTTTTGGTTCAATTGTGACGTTTCCCTTTTCTAAAACATGCTCAAAATATATCACCTGTACTCTGCCTTGCCGTTGCTGGCAACCGGTTTCAGGTCATGGCAGCTGCATCATATGAATAGGATGGGTTTTGGTTTGCATGTTACTAGAGCACCATCGACAAGATTTCAGTTCCTGTCACTGTTCCAACATTTCACGCACCTTTCCCTGAAATAGCACCTGTGCGGATAATATGTCAAATCTTTTGAAACGCTATTGCCTGACAGGAGAGCTGAAAATGATACGCTGCAGTCCAAGGACACCAGTACCTGCACAGAGGGCCTACTGCAATGGGTTCTCTCAATATCGCAGGTTTCTGTTCGCGTTTTTGCCTCTGTCAGGTGGCTACAGTCGGCTTGGATCAAGCCAAGAGTTCCTCCTCCTGTTTGGACCACAATTAATCAAAAAAACTGTTCCCATGGCTTCTTTTCTTTTTCCATTATAGCCAAATGTGCAAAATAATGAAGTTCTGTCACTGATTCTGGCCTTATTGGGTTTGCTAATCCTTCCAGCACATGCACTCCTGACACTGAATTTGTAGGCTGAAGGACTATTGGGATGCTGCAGAATGAAGCTCTGCTTTCAGACACTTCGGGAAATGCTTATTGAATGTATTCTGTACACAAAGTGTCCTTTCATGGCTCTATCACCATTAGGAGTTTTATCAAGTTGAACGCTTTTAAGCCTCACAGTGCCAGTACTGGTTTTGTTTGAATGCATGGAATATTATACAAACCTTTTCCAACATTTAATATCACATTTCCCCGCTGTATGGAGTGTATGTGCTGCCCAAACAGCAAGTCCCATTGAATCGTGCCACGTCACTGGCAGGGGAAGAGCTATATTTCTCCATTATTTTATTTCCAGGGTTCATTTTCATTCTTACTGGCATTTCCTTGGGATCTGTTTGGATAGTCGCATATGCCTGTTGTTGTCCTGTTCTTGTTTGTATTACAGCAGAAGTCGGAATTTTGTATAACGTTTCTGCTTACAGGTGTCCTCGGTTCCCTGTCTCGTACACCTATGGCCTGTGCTTTCTTCTTGCCACATGCCATGAGCGAAATGGGTTGCCCCATGGCACTCCATATGAACATTTTTCAGTGCTCTGCATCTCTCTTGCTTTGTGTAAGGCAGTCTATATCTGCTGCAAGTGCACCGCATCTGCCCCTGACTATACCCTTCTCCTTCGGTTCTGTGCTCCTCTCTCACTCTTGGGGTGGGAGGGAGGAACCTACCTGCACACTAAACATCACTCTCTCTCATCACATGCAGGTCATGGCTGGTCCAAGTAGGTGCCTTTGGTCGCTAGGCTTGACTTACGCTGGTAAATATAACTGTCTGGCCTAACTAGTTTACAAGGGACAAAAGAATGAGGCAGCATGGAGACCTGCTTGTGCCCATGTCTTGGCCCTCTTCATTTTACCAGTGCAGATATAACCTGAATTTTTTATGTGGTCTGGTTATGCAAACTAATATTTTCTAATGTTAATTTTTCTGATATATTTTAGTCTATTTTTCTAAAGATTTATTCTTTGTGAGGCTCCCTCTACAGTCAGCAGGCAACAAGAAACCTTGCAGGACAAGAGTCATTTGACGTAGCCGTGTCCGAGGAGATGTTTCTTTCCTCTAAAGTAAACTCAGCTACAGTGAGGAGGTCTGATGTCAGGTGAAACAAAACCTGACCCAAATGCCTGAATCTACAAAAAATAAAAAAAAAAAAGTCATCCTAGTGCTTTGGGTGGCTGATGGAGCAAGGCCCAGGTCCTCACCTGCAAACATGCGCTCTTCAGTGATTTGTACCTCCAGTTGTACAGGCCACTGATGAAACATTCACTGCTGCAGCTTCTGCTGCTGGGCAGCTAGTACCTATGGCTTGTGCAAACTCCAGAAATGTGACAAAATGTTAAGCTTCCCCAGCCTACTAGACTGTCTGTCCTTCCAAAGGGAGGTCTGTCTGTATTGTCTACAGCAGCTGCTTCCATTAATTCAAACCCAAAAGATCTTCAGTGTCTTTGTCTTTCCTCAGCTGGCCCACAGCTACCTCCCAGTACTTTGGATTTCTCATCAAAAGCTTGCAGGTCAATCTTACCTTGAACAATGGAGGGGAATTCTCACTTCCTTGAGGAAAAGCTGAGAGAATTATACATTTGGCTTCTTGTATTATTTCTTCCTCTCTTCTTCTGATTCTTACAGCAGAAGCTGTCTTTTATCTCTGCCTGTTCTGGGCTTATTAGTGCTTGCAGTTCTGTGACTCTTTTGTTAGTCAGAAGGCCCTCTGGCTAGGGTTTATAATAATAAGATTTTAAATCACGCTGCTGTGAGCAGCTGAGCTTAGCACCCAGGGAAAGAGGCAAAAACCTGTGCAAGTCACTTCTTGTGCTTCCCTTAATGGATATTGCATCGGTCGTCGAATGGCATAACTACAAAGGGAGTTCAGGCTAACTGCACATCCCTACGACACAATCTTTCAGTAAAAGCTCGATGTGATGAACAATTGTGGGATCATTCCTCCTGAACATAGTCAGGGTTTTTCCATAACATAGTTTCTTTAAGACCTATGATTTAAGAAAAGGCTTTTTTTGTGCAATTCAAAATTAGATAAGTACAGAAAGCCCTATTTCATGTAATGTATTTACAAATCATAACATTTACATATTTTACAGATACCTGGAAATGATTGAGATTCTAAATATAAATGGAGAATTTTTCAACATACAAGGAACTCTCCCACATGTATGTATGCAAAATAAAAGAAGGGATAATTAAGGGGGTGGGAGGGCCATATAAAAAATATCCAAAACCATGCCAGGGTGTTGCTTTTCCATATTAATTCCACTGGTAGCCCGATTTCTGCAAAAACATTGATGAAACATTTCAGTATTTTAAACAGAGAAAGGAAACATGCTCCTAATTTTGTTCCCTCATTTCTAGATCGTATCACATCACTTCTTTTTCTGCCCTTCACACTTCTTTTTCTGGCTGAAGCAGAATAAATAAAACTCTTTGCTTACTTGGGAGTTACTGTAGCCTTGAGCTCAGCAGGCAGCAGTAGAATACCGCATTCATGTGCCCCAAACATGGGAAGTGAGTTGAGAAACAGTAAAGTGATTATATTTTGGACATGAATAAAAGCCGTATATATTCATAGAGAAGATAGGATGTGTGCTGTATATACATCTTAATTTGCTGTCATAAAGCATCCCTTTTTCCTTCACAGTATGTCACGGCTTCATGCCAGTAACACCAGGTGCCTCTGAACTACAATGCCTGAGCCGAAGCAAAGGGCTTTAGGAGTGTCACACTTTCACACTTGATGCCAGCCAGGATATATACTCAGATGTCTCTTGCCTCACTAAATAATTAAAATGTCATCCTTGATGAGAAGCCTCCTGATGAGGCTTGTTTTTCCTTCTGATTTTGGTCTTTCAGTCTAGAATCGCTCCCAAATATGTATATTTGCTTATCCTCTGCCATGAACGTAAGATATCAAAAAGGTGAAAAAGCTACATACCAAAAGATAAAACTAGCTTTTTAGAATTATACTGAGTAGAAAGTAAAAAAGGCAATACATGTGTCAAATCAGATTCATGTAGTGATTTCCCATCAATAAAATTACTATGTTACGCTTTCCAATTCTTTTAGTTTGTCTCAATCCGTATTTCTGAGCCAGAGCCTGCTTTCAGGTGCTGGGATCTTGACAAAAGGCTCCTTCAATGGCTCTCAGCTACTTCCCCAAGTACTCCAGTCCATGGAGCTGCCACCTGACGAACTGTTAAGAGCCTTGCTCTGCAACACAGCACAGTGAGATTAAAATCCAGGTTGCACAGCTTGCTCTGCACATGTTCTTCCATCAGTAATTTGGGATGGATATTCATACAGAACCGAGGAAGCCAGTCTGAAACGAACACACGCCTCAGCTCGGTTTGCCACTTTGCTGGGGAATATGATGTTCTTCCCGTACTACGTGAGGTTCCTGCAGGTGGTTTCTGTTTCAGACTTACTGCAGCATTTCTAGTCAGGAGACCAGATCTCTGTGGAATCACAAGCCTACCCATACTGTGCATTAACTGTGTTTCTATAGTAACTTATTACAACTTTTGCACATCTCGCTGTGTAACAGATGGGAACACGCGGTATGTGAGCAGGCTGTGTGACACTAGGCGATATTGAGGAGCTGTTTCTAACATAAAATTGCTATCAGTGTACTACAGATACAGTAATGTAAAAATGTTAACAAAATAACAGAAGGGAATGAAACAAAGAAGTGGTCAGGTGAAAGGGAAGAGAGGAAAGACCATTTCAATGCCATTTGTTTCAAATCTTTTTGGTGTGAACCTTCTAGCCCCCATCGCCATAGTGTTTTCATAGGTCAGCACATTTTGCTCTGTCCAAAAACTGCCGTTCAGACATCAGAAGCAAAGAGTCACATTTGCAAGGATGTTGCTGTTGCCAACCGATATTTTTTTTAACACTATTCACTGATGCCATCTGCTGGATTCCTGTCTTTGTCATTGAAATCCTCTTCTTGTTCCAGGTGGATGTTACAGGTAACGCTGCGTGATTTCTTTTTTTAAAAATTCATTTTAAGCCAAACCAATTCTGCCAGAGGAATTCTAGCTAACAATGGGTGAAGAGTAAGTAGTGCCCAAAATGTTTGACTTTTTCTCTGTTCAGAAATTGATCTTTAAAGTACATACATAAAATCTTCAATCCGTGTATGTAGGTGAGAACCAGAATAAGCTATCCAGTGAAGAGCTACAGTAGAAGACCGTGAAGAGCTATCCATTAGAAGAATCATAGAATCATAGAATTGTTAGGGTTGGAAGGGACCTTAAAGATCATCTAGTTCCAACCCCTCTGCCATGGGCAGGGACATCTCCCACTAGCCCCATCCAGCCTGGCCTTAAAAACTTCCAGGGATGGGGCTTCCACCACCTCTCTGGGAAACCTGTTCCAGTGCCTCACCACCCTCATGGTGAAGAACTTCTTCCTAACGTCCAGTCTGAATTGACCCATCTCTAGTTTTAATCCATTTCCTCTAGTCCCACCATTACCCAACATCCTAAAAAGTCCCTCACCAGCTTTCTTGTAGGCCCCCTTAAGATACTGGTAGGCCACTGAAGGTCTCCTCAGAGCCTTCTTTTCTCCAGACTGAACAACCACAGCTCTCTCAGCCTGTCTTCATAGGAGAGGTGCTCCAGCCCTCGGATCACCCTCCTGGCCCTTCTCTGGACATGTTCCAGCACGTCCATATCTTTCGTGTAGTAGGGGCTCCGGAATTGGACGCAATACTCCAGGTGGAGTCTCACGAGAGTGGAGTAGAGGGGGAGAATCACCTCCCTCGACCTGCTGGCCACGCTTCTCCTGATGCAGCCCAGGATACGATTGGCTTTCTGGGCTGCTAGTGCACACTGACGGCTCATGGTGACCCTCTCGTCCACTCGCTCTGCTACAGCTGCAAAATCCCATGGTAATACATATGAGTAAGCCCAGTAGTTTGATCATCAGAGAAACAAAACTGTAACAGGAGGGTCCTTAAGCAACCCAGACACCACATTTGTAAGAGCAGGTAATGATTCCCAGGGAATCCTGAGGAGGCTACAGGCCCTCCCTGTTCCCACGGAGCAGCCCACACTGTCCTCTGCCTGCCCACAGAGATGCTGGACGTGCAATCACCCAGCTCTCCATCACTGCACGGGTTACATGCAGCCCTGCTCACCGTGCAGCTGCTAACAGATAACACGGTAATAAAGGCATCCTGTTCTTCCATTATAATTCTAGAAAATTGATACCTCATGTTCGTAGAAAATTGGGTAAATAATTCTCCATAATACGAAAGGCATTAAAGAAATGTAGTAAATTGTCACTGGTTTTATCATGCTCATTGGGAGCACTGAATTCTATTTGTGTAACCAAGAGAATAGTAACTACGTATAGGTTGTTAAAAATAAAACACAGCCATCACGAGGGTGTTCAGAAGACGTACGGCTGTGGCTGGTGTGAGATTCACGATGGTGAGGCTCTACACAGCCCAGCTCACAGCTCTCTGAGCAAGTCACTTCACCCCTCTGTACTCCAGGTTCCCCTTTGTAAGCTAAGAATAACAATAGCTTTTGTAAGGCATTTAACCTACTGATGAAAACTGCCATGTAAAAAATAGGTACGGGATTTGGGTTTATGTGAAATGCTATCCTAAAGAAAGGTGAACTTCAGCTCATGTTTAGTGCTCTTATTAAATTCCAGTAGATACAGAGAAAGACACTCTCTAGTGAAAAGCTCTTTTTTTTCCCCTTCTCATGAAAGCGCATAAACTCAATGAAGACCACAATGAGAAATACTGAATTCAAACCCCTTTCTTGTAAAAGTAATACTTTTATTTAGCATTCTGCAAAAAAAAATGGTATGAAGTGACGTAAAGTAAAAATGTCATAAAGACATGTTTGCACCTTTAGCATTCCTGCAACAATATCTTAGATTTTTTCCTAGACACTGTCCCTTTCTGGATAGTGATATTTGTTCTGCCAATACACAGTGCCTTGAACCCCTTTCTTTATACTCTCACAACTAGTTTCTTTAAGGAGAAGTTAAAGCAGTCACTGGACAGTCATTGAAGGAGGGCGATTTTCAAAAATGATGAAAATACTTTGGCCACTTCAGTCATGCAGACAGACAGTTCCTCCACCTATAGCTTTTCATTTATGCTTGGATTTAAAACGAAAAAACACAACTCCTGAGGACAGTACTAACCTTTATTTACCAATCTACAAGTGATTGTTTCTCAGCAAGACAACAGAAACAGGAACTAATTGCCTTACAGCTGCATTAATCTCTGTGAGATTCACATGTACACTCTTTTCGGCCGTTACCATCTCTGTATTCATCTTCCTGGAAAATAAAATCACAACTGCCGCATTCATCAGGGGAGATCTGTATTGCAGGTTGAAACACAAGCAGACTGTGCACCGGGGCTAAAAACTGCAATACGTTTCTACTACTCATCCCCTCTTCCCCAGAGAGTCAGTATATCTGTACTTGCTAGCTATAGCCTTCATTTAATATATATAGATTAAGGGAAAGGACCTTTGTCTCATTTGGTCGGTACTAACAATTTCAGGATATGTCCTTGTGGAGAGGTGTTTCACCAGGGTTGGAAGTCCTTGGTGGGAGAAGGCCAGAACATTCGATGCAATGTGTAAAACTATATTAATCTTTTAAGATTTAAGTAATATGTGAGCTCTGCAGAGTGGTGAATGTCTCTTTGTGCACATAAAGTCACTACTCAGAACTGCAAGACCCGCGCAGTGTTATTACAATATTTTTAAGGTACTAAAAGTCAAGTGATACTTCCTGTGTAAGCAACAGAGCCCAGACAGAAATAAAAATTAAATAATGGAGCTCTCAGAGCGACCCTTGAAAGCAGTCAATTCAGTTTTCATTGCATCAGGTTTTATGAAGCATAGGCATCCGGGCAGCATGGGTAAGTGCATGCTTGGGGGAGCATTTATGGGACTGAGGCACTTGCAAGGAAGAACAATTCCCCGTTATTAGTTATGTTTTCATAACCACCTTAGCTATATTTTGATTTTATTGCATATGAGCTGCCTACCTGTTATAAATAAATAGAAGAATCAAGCTCAGAAAAAGAGTAAGGCAAAACTTTCAGCAAACTTTTACTTTTTTTTTTTTTTAATTTACTAAAGAAAGCTCCAGAAAATGTTTTAGAAGCTCCAGTGCATAGATCATTCTGAAGTGCTATCAAGCAAAAGGAGTTTGGAGCAATGAGGAAGATCCAGAAATGGAGGAAAAACCCAAAGTGTATGGGCACATCACTGAAAATAAAGAGTAGCCTGAAGAGTTAACATTTCTCAGCTGAGATGATAAGACTGAGTATGTGCTTTGGGCCCACCCAGACTGTGAAATACGATGGATATATTTGAACCACCACGAAGGCAGGAAGTCAAGTCCAATAGTAAGGTCATTGTACTGCAGCAACGAGCCTGACTGCGAGGTTTTGACCCAAGTATTCACAGAGCACACACTTCAGCGCGGGATTCTGCCTGAAGAAATCTAAATTTCCATTTAGGTATCAGAAGATCCTCTGAGTTAGTGACCCATTTGACCTACTTTCCAGTACTGACCAACCCACTGGGTGCCTTAATTTGATAGACACTGTCCTGCTTGGCCTGAAGGGTCCCTGGAGCCTCCTGGGTTCAGCATGTGCCTGGTGATGGCAGAGCAGGAGTCCAGGAGCTATAACAGCTTGCTGGTTCATATCTGTGGCTTCTCTGCTTGTAGTTGCGGAGGTGAAGTAGGTTCTGGCTGCTGTAGGTGCTACAGGAAGTACCGCTCCTCAGACACAGCAGGACTTTGGATACACCCAGCCTATTACAATGGATGAGCGTGCCAGGGAAGGAGCAAAGCAGCCCCACTGTTGGTACATCAGAAGGGGTGGTCACATGCTGGGGCAGAAGACAGAGTGCAGCACCCCAGCGAGGCTGCTCTGCCACCTGAAATACATGTTGCCTCTGCAAACAGAGGTGCTGCCAGCTAGCCATCATCCAGATTTTATGTGGCTGCCCTGGAGAGCCCTGGAGAGGAAATTTCCTCCCCTGCACCCTCTCCTGACATACCAACAGCTGCACCTCTGTCCTACCCATGGGTTTCTACCCATGTGCACTGTATGGGCTAAATAGAGGGGATGGGAAGGGAAATTGGTCTTGCATACACCTCTCCGGGCATTTTTCTAGGATAATGTAGACACTACTTGTCATGTTTTCCTCCTCTTGACAACATCTGCATTTGAAGTTGTTCTTTCTCTTGAGCTTTGGGATAAAGTAGAACTTTATATAGCTTTAAAGAGATTTCTCCATGCTTAGCAGTCCCAGAGCTCTCAGCCGCTCCTTGTATGTCAGATGCTCCAATCCCTGAATCATTTTCATGGACATCTTCCTTGGACATTCCAAGATGTGTCTCACCAGGGCTGAGCAGAGAGAAATGATCACCTCGGTTGACCTGCTGGAAACACTCTTCCTAATGCACCCCAGGAGGCTTTAGTCTTTTTTACTGCAAAGGCACATTGCTGGCTCATGATCTGCTTGTTCTCCACCAGCAGCCCTAAGTCCTTCTCTTCAGAGCTGCTTTCCAGCTGGTGGGTACTGGTGCATAGGGTGATTCCTCCCCAGGGGCAGGGCTTAGCCTTTCCCTTTGTTGAGCCTTGTGAAATCCCTGTCAGCCCATTTCTCCAGTCTGTCAAGTTCCCTCTAAATAGTTCCCTCTAATGCAACCAGCTGGTGCATCAACCCCTCCTCCCTGTTTTATGTCCTCTGCAAACTCTGTCCCATTGTCCAGGTCATTAGTGAGGATGTTAAACACTATTGGCCTCAGTATCGACCTCCCAAATACTTCACTAGTGATTGACCTCCAGTTGGACTGCGTGTCTCTTGGCCTGGCAGCTCAGTTTTCAATCCACCTTACTGTCCATTTAGTTCATGTTTCATCAGTTTGTCTAGGGGACATTATGGGAGACAGTGTCGAAAGACTTAATAAAGTTGAGATAAACAGCATCCACTGCTCTTCCTTCATCCACTGAGGCAGTCATCTCATTGTAGGCTATCAAGTTGGTCAAGTATGACTTCCCTTTCATACAAAGATGCTGGCTGCTCCCAGTCATTGATTTATCCTTCACATATGTTTGGAAATGCTTTCCAGGATTATTTGCTCCACCACCTTCCCAAGGATCAACGTGAAGCCTACTGACNAGAAAAAATAATAAGATCAGAACAAACAGCTGTGCCTGAACAAATATTGCTCATATAATAGTCCAGCATGAAGAACTAAACGGAGAGCTGCCTTTGTACTGCATTAAACGCTTTTGTTACTGGGATCTGTTCAACAAGCAAATAGGAAAAACCTAACAGCTGGCTTTACAACATAAATTTTTGACAGAGCAGTGATGAATAAAATCATTTCTTGTCCCTCAGAGCTGGTATGTGATCAATGACAAATGAAACACAGGAGCAGGAACCGAAGGCGAATAGTGAAAGAGTAGTTCAATTGTCTGCAATGCAGGAAGTTTTTTGAGGTTATTATGAGACTGATGGCAGCAGAGAACATTCCCCTGTAGATTTTATCAGTGAATTACTGATCCACAAACGCTTCAGCCTTGGAAATCCTAACAGGAGATACTCTAACTCAGAGCTAGATCTTTTAAATGGTAATCTTTTATATTATATCCCTACTCGAAAGAAAAGATAAAATGGATCAGACAGGACTGGCTGCAGTGATACTAAACTATGTCCAGAGGATGATGTATTTTAAATCAGGGATTTAAAAACTCTTGCAGAAACCCAATTTATTCAGCATTTTCAATGTTCAGTATTTTATAATAAGTATGTGCCCTTAGGATAGTTCTAAAATACTGTGCATTATTCATTGTTTGCCCAGGATAAAAACATTTAGTTTTCCTACTCTGAACCAAGCTTGTTCAGGAGGCACACTGTAACATCAACAAAGGTTCCCTCAGGACAACACATGAATAATGGAGCAGAAAGTAAAGTTAGTCACCTTCCTGTCTGCATAAATCTATAACAAGTATTTCAGTATGATAGATGATGGTGATAGTGGACTGAATGTTGAACTGCATCTCTGCGTTCAAGCTCACAGATGCCTTAAATAAATTATGTATCAAAAGAGAGCCTCTTAATTCTAAAAAAAGGCTGCACCAAAACCTATTCATGGCTTGGGCTGCCTTCTCCTATTATTCTACTGTTTAGAAATCAATAATATCAATAGTTTCTGAAAGGTCAAACAAGATGATGTGTTCATTGGTATGAGCAGTATTTCAACGTTAGCTGTTCTGCATCCTAAAAATGCAAGAAAAACAAAAGCACTGAAATACTCATCTCACTTAAGGTAAAATGCTGCAATGCTGGTTGTGCGCACTAGTTGAAAATTAATTTTTAATCCAATATCTTTGTTTATGATTTGACTCTCACTAATAAAAGCAAAGGTGCAAGTAGTGCAAGTATCTCCTACATAACATCCCTCATTCCTTGAAAAGGCTAGCAAATCCTAAAAACATTCTGGGAATTTTGCCTGCACCTAAAAACAGAGTTTTGGGGACTGCAACCAGCCCTGCACTTTCTGAAGCACAGCGTAATTGATGCTTCTATCTATTAAAACAGCTTATTGCAAGACAAGGCAGAAAATTGAAGTTAGAGTTTANTCCATTTAGTTCATGTTTCATCAGTTTGTCTAGGGGACATTATGGGAGACAGTGTCGAAAGACTTAATAAAGTTGAGATAAACAGCATCCACTGCTCTTCCTTCATCCACTGAGGCAGTCATCTCATTGTAGGCTATCAAGTTGGTCAAGTATGACTTCCCTTTCATACAAAGATGCTGGCTGCTCCCAGTCATTGATTTATCCTTCACATATGTTTGGAAATGCTTTCCAGGATTATTTGCTCCACCACCTTCCCAAGGATCAACGTGAAGCCTACTGACCTGTGGTTCCCTGGGTCCTCTTTCTTGACCTGCTTGAATATAGGAGTGACATTTTCTTTCTTCCAGTCCTCAGGAATGGCCCTTCATATGACCTTACACAGTTTCTTAGCCTATAAAATATTGGGGGGGGG
>VXBH01003564.1:627999-643206 GCA_013400035.1 Rynchops niger | reverse complement strand
TCTTTCAAGGTTTGTTATCCTTTTTTTTGTTCCCTGCCGTTCACTGTCTTTTCTCCACCTGCATTTTATTCCTGTGTTATTTTTCAGCTGTTTTGCATGCACTGATAATAACATTGTGTAACTGAATGAAATGCTGCTTTTCAGAACCTGACATTTTAGTTACTTTTGCTTTGCTTCTGCTACCACACATAGAAAAGGGCAAGAGAATGACAATGGAGGAATTGGAGAGTAAATAATCTCATTTGTAAAGGTTCACCAAGCAGCACAGCACAAAGGAATTAACAAGATGTTCACGGCAGCTCTTTAGCTCTTTAATCACTTCTCTAACATGTGGGAGACTTTCACTGCAAGGGAAAAGGTATCTCAAGAAAGGAGTTCACTTTTACTAGAGCTATTCATGATCTTCATGATGACACTNTTCTTTCTTCCAGTCCTCAGGAATGGCCCTTCATATGACCTTACACAGTTTCTTAGCCTATAAAATATTGGGGGGGGGAGGGTGTTTAAAAAGATTTGTGTGATTTTTTTTCCCTCTTTTGACCATAATTCNAATCTACCATATGCTCCTTGAGAGGCCCTCTGGCACTAAAAATGGGCTACCACTTTTGTGGCATCCATAACAAGTCCCTGCTGACCTTGGCCCTAACTCTTACTTCTCCCATCACACTCTGAGATGCCACCGTACAGCTCTAGGGAAGGGGCTGCTCCTGCTGCAGCCCCTCAGCATCCACGTTGATCTCAGGGGTCACCATGGGACAAACCCATGAAGCTGAGAAAAGGGAGACAGGAGAGCTGGGTGCTTCAAACAGCTCCAGGCGGTAGATGAAGCACCATCTGTCATTCTGCAACACCAGATGCATAGGATAACCGAGGAGTCATGCTACCAAAACTGATACCAGTCACAATTTCAGGGTCAGGCACTTCCCAATGCTTTGGAAGCACGGACAAGGGCTATCTGAGGGCTACTAGGCAAAGGGGAGAGGCAGGGAATTCGTTAGGGAAGTGGCACAAGCAGTATAAAAACACTGCAGACACAGCCCATAAGGCTTTAATGTTTTTATATCAATCAGCAGCAGTTGGTGGCACAGCAAGGAGAGCTCACACTGTTCCTATTTAAAGGGTAGCAGGGCAGTGACCACACCACGGCATCCCTGAGGACCTCCAGGGTTCAAGGTAGCTTTGCTACATCTGACCTCTCCCCACAGGACTGCGCCGGCCAGAAAAATACCCAGCCACCCAGGGACTGCTTGTTGTTTTGCTTTTCAACACAGGCAGTGCTAAAGCATTGGAGGCATTTGGATTATGAACAGTATCACGAGACAAGGTGAAACTAAACTGTATGCAGGCAATGATTTTAAAAATAGCCTATACAGATGGACAAATATATAATTTAAGTGCAAAAGAGCTACTGAAAACCAGACTTACCAGTATCTATTGTGATGGTAAAAAGCATTAATGCCATAAATCTTATAAATCACCCATATATAACCCTTCAGAATCCAACACTTTTCACCCTAACAGCTACTGAGGGGACTACGTCAGGGTAAAGTGCCCTTTGCCAGCCCACACAAATGTTTTCTGACACTTCTTTCTGTTAAAAAATACTTATTCAAAGGGGGGAGTCCCTCAGCTTCACTTCTGCGTGTTGGGTGATCCTTGATGAGATGTAGTTTCCCAGATGAACAGGATGAGGTGGGACCAGGGCTCTTCAGCTGTGAGAGTCTATGAGAAGTCCAAAGGCACACAGACCCAAAAGTGTGGCTTTTGATGGCACAAGGTAGAAGTGTTACAATTGAAATATCTGTGGCATTTCTGTTACCACTTCCTCTCTTTGAATCCNTCTTTCAAGGTTTGTTATCCTTTTTTTTGTTCCCTGCCGTTCACTGTCTTTTCTCCACCTGCATTTTATTCCTGTGTTATTTTTCAGCTGTTTTGCATGCACTGATAATAACATTGTGTAACTGAATGAAATGCTGCTTTTCAGAACCTGACATTTTAGTTACTTTTGCTTTGCTTCTGCTACCACACATAGAAAAGGGCAAGAGAATGACAATGGAGGAATTGGAGAGTAAATAATCTCATTTGTAAAGGTTCACCAAGCAGCACAGCACAAAGGAATTAACAAGATGTTCACGGCAGCTCTTTAGCTCTTTAATCACTTCTCTAACATGTGGGAGACTTTCACTGCAAGGGAAAAGGTATCTCAAGAAAGGAGTTCACTTTTACTAGAGCTATTCATGATCTTCATGATGACACTATTAAAAATAACAGCAGTCCTTGCATTTTATTTCCAATTAATGTCTCACACACACCCAGAGACCACACCTCTAAGGCTGTTTCACGCATCTCCATGTCACCTGCCCTGAGCAAATCTACCATATGCTCCTTGAGAGGCCCTCTGGCACTAAAAATGGGCTACCACTTTTGTGGCATCCATAACAAGTCCCTGCTGACCTTGGCCCTAACTCTTACTTCTCCCATCACACTCTGAGATGCCACCGTACAGCTCTAGGGAAGGGGCTGCTCCTGCTGCAGCCCCTCAGCATCCACGTTGATCTCAGGGGTGTCCATGGGACAAACCCATGAAGCTGAGAAAAGGGAGACAGGAGAGCTGGGTGCTTCAAACAGCTCCAGGCGGTAGATGAAGCACCATCTGTCATTCTGCAACACCAGATGCATAGGATAACCGAGGAGTCACGCTACCAAAACTGATACCAGTCACAATTTCAGGGTCAGGCACTTCCCAATGCTTTGGAAGCACGGACAAGGGCTATCTGAGGGCTACTAGGCAAAGGGGAGAGGCAGGGAATTCGTTAGGGAAGTGGCACAAGCAGTATAAAAACACTGCAGACACAGCCCATAAGGCTTTAATGTTTTTATATCAATCAGCAGCAGTTGGTGGCACAGCAAGGAGAGCTCACACTGTTCCTATTTAAAGGGTAGCAGGGCAGTGACCACACCACGGCATCCCTGAGGACCTCCAGGGTTCAAGGTAGCTTTGCTACATCTGACCTCTCCCCACAGGACTGCGCCGGCCAGAAAAATACCCAGCCACCCAGGGACTGCCTGTTGTTTTGCTTTTCAACACAGGCAGTGCTAAAGCATTGGAGGCATTTGGATTATGAACAGTATCACGAGACAAGGTGAAACTAAACTGTATGCAGGCAATGATTTTAAAAATAGCCTATACAGATGGACAAATATATAATTTAAGTGCAAAAGAGCTACTGAAAACCAGACTTACCAGTATCTATTGTGATGGTAAAAAGCATTAATGCCATAAATCTTATAAATCACCCATATATAACCCTTCAGAATCCAACACTTTTCACCCTAACAGCTACTGAGGGGACTACGTCAGGGTAAAGTGCCCTTTGCCAGCCCACACAAATGTTTTCTGACACTTCTTTCTGTTAAAAAATACTTATTCAAAGGGGGGAGTCCCTCAGCTTCACTTCTGCGTGTTGGGTGATCCTTGATGAGATGTAGTTTCCCAGATGAACAGGATGAGGTGGGACCAGGGCTCTTCAGCTGTGAGAGTCTATGAGAAGTCCAAAGGCACACAGACCCAAAAGTGTGGCTTTTGATGGCACAAGGTAGAAGTGTTACAATTGAAATATCTGTGGCATTTCTGTTACCACTTCCTCTCTTTGAATCCATTGTGTACCTTGGGTAAGAAAACCGCAAAATAAGGAACTGTCCCTCTGCTGCTGACTAATGCAGAGAGCCCTCAGATCTTTAAAATCAGCTCCACTCAGCCTGAGAGAAATGCTATTCCAGCACTGGAATATCCGAGCAGAGATCCTGAGATCATGCAGTGAACAAATCTCCATTGCTTCACACCTACAGAAGAATTTGCAATCTTGTTTAGGGGTGTAAAACTCCTCTGCTCTGATATCCTGGGTGTCTTTTAATACCACTTGTGTAAATCAGCTCTGGGCACATACACACAATGTCAAAGAATTGGAGTCCGCTGCCTGAGAAGTTCAGCTCCAGCTCTGCAAGTGCGGGATTTACTGGAACTATTTTACTGATCCTTCTTCACATACACACAGAGTAAGATCATCTCATCAGCGTACAGCTGCAGCAGATGGGCTGTGCCATCAGGAAAACGTGTCCTGGAGGAAGAGCTTTGGTCATGATGCTTCCCTGCATCCCTTCTTGGGCAGCTTCCCCTTCTTGCCCCTACCCTGGCCTGCTGCCCAGCCAGGTTTTCTTGCAGGGCTGCCTCTCAGCCATGGCACTGCCCTGGTTCAGCTCACCGAATAAACAGACAAAACCCAGCATTGCTGCAAGGGAGAGGTCAGGAATCAGCAACCGGTGATGGGGGAATGCGCGGTGCCACTTTTAGGGGTTGACAATATTTAAAGCTTAAACAGGTCATGAGACCACAGGTGGGGACTTGGGTAACGCTCCTCGGAGCTGCACTAACAGAAGTTTCATTATTTGCTTTACTATTTGCAAGGAAGGGAGAAAGGAGGGCCACAGACAAATGCCTCTCTTCCCCTCAAACCAGTGCTAACAAATCACTTAAAAAGCATGAAGAAAGAAGGAAGAAATATATTTAATATGAAAATACTAAAAAACATTTTTTTCCTATGTGTTACTCTTCATTTGTAGATCTGAAAACCATTAATAATGACTTCTTTAACACAAACCTTACTTTTTTTAGTCAGGTATTTCTCTGCTATATCACAATTAAAACTTAGTATTCATACAAGATCCCTGGAGACAGATTGAGAAATGTTTTCTTTCATCATATTAACCTAGTGAAAAGCAAATAGTAAACAAGCAGCCACATATAAATAAAGTTTCTTTCAGTATTAAGATTTTAAAATGATATTAGTAACACAGTAAGCAAAACACAGGTTTTAATAAAGTATGAGGTTTTATTGACAATGCCTGTCTGAAAGCAGATATGTATTATAGTACGCAGCGTTCATCAGTATTTGTAATTTCATTTTTTAATGAAGAGACAGCTAACAGAATCCTCCAAAAGGCAGATATATACTCCTGGGCTTCTACTAAAGCTCAAATCATTGAATGCACACTTCAGCTCAGAAGCAATAAAATAAAGTTATGAAGAGATTTAAGACAAGTCTCAAAAAGCATACTGGCTTCCTTTCAAAACAGCCCAGAAAGCTGCATCCGACGGCATTATTTTTATGTGCTAATTTAGTAAGTGTACGGAAGCTTTTGGTTTTTCTTAGATTACATTCAGCTTTTGAGAAATCATGGAATTATTTGTGAAGCCACCACGAGAAAGCAGTTAATTTCCTTCTAATTTATTAAATGATAAATCAAGGTAATTTTTAAAATTTTATTTCCAAACACATGTCCTTTGTCAGGTGGGTGGGCAGACCACGTTCCTTAGAAAACTGGACTCAGAACTGGGTCAGGACAGTTTGTGAGACAGCATCTCAAAGGAATATTGCCCATCGTTTCAGAAAGAAGAATTCAAGAAGAAATAAAATGGGGAAAAAAAAAATATTTGTGTCATTATTAGCATTTCCACAAATCCTTAAACTATAAATATGCTTAAAGTTATAGTGTCCCCAGTAAACAGTTTACAATATATAAATAAATCATAAAATCTATCTGTAAATCATAAAAGGACTTTTAGTCTTAGTTTTCTGGGATATAAAAAACCCCTGACACTGGTAAATTTAGCTATCTAGGGTTCTGCTTTGAACTATCTAGACTTTCTGGCACCACTGATTAAAATCCCTTTAGAATTGACTCATCCTTGATTTTCCTGAGAGCACTAAATTGAGCATATTTATGTTTGGACCTTTTAGACTCAGGCCTTGCTCTCAGGACATATAAAATGGCAGATTTTTATAATGCCAAGACCCCCAAACCACAGAGGAAATGTATTTGCTTAAGTTTCTCCTGCAATTGGGAAGATTTACAAATAGCACAGAGCAGTATATCTCTTAATTACTGATCTACTCAAAGCATCATACCTATTTCACAGGTATTCAGTGCCCAGAAATATTTTATTGCATGACATGTTTGCGTGCTGCCTTCAGTTTTAAAAAAGCAAGTATTTTGTGCACAAAACCCCCTTATATTCATATTTTCAATCTGAGCATTGAAATATCCTTCCAGTTGGTCAAAGTGCTAGCCTTGGCTTTTTGGTAGCCAAAAGGTGAACAAGTCGCCCCACAACGTTGCATTATGCAACAAGGCTGGCACCGGGCAATCTATATGGAAGCCAAGTGACAGGTAAATGCAAACAAACTTGGATAGAAAGCGGAATGCCACACACTCGGGCTGCCATAAGAATTGGCATCTCATGACTTTGTTAATCCAGGAGTGACCACACAAAATCTGGCTAAATATATACCTTAACTGGCTCCTTTAGGGGACGTGGTTTTGCACAGATCCATACTAACTGCGCATGAAATCCATGGCCCAGCACGTATTTTGGCCATAAGATCTACAAAGCTAAGGGCAACGGTGATACCCCCATTTCCAAGTACTCTTCCACTTGTGAATTTTGGTTGTGTTTATACAAAAAGCTGAGACTTTATCATGATTTACCAAAGTGGAACATCTTGCTCACCCAGTCTTCTTTCTCTGCCCCTCTTCATTGCCCAGCTACACGGCCCCACTTCTTTTGTATTAGCTCTGGCATTTGTCTGACCTTTTTGGGAGCCAAATTGCTAACTCACCAAAAAATGACTTATTTTTTTGACGGACTAGTTCTCTATCAGGTTGGCAAATTAAATGAGCTCGTGCACAGCTCTGTGAGTCCTAGAGCTGGCATAAGTTAAGTAATAGAAATGTGCAACCAAGAGCTTGGAGAGGAGAAAAATGGGGGACAAGGAATAATCGTTTTCCTTTTGGCAGAAGCAAACCATTAGATCAGTTCACCCTAAATGTAAAACCAAGTGTCAGTCTTCAGTGAAATCTGCTTTTTAGTCCTTTAAGAGAGGGACTAGATGCACTTGCGAACACTTTTGATGGCTCTACTGCAATCAGGCACCTCGGGATACCCCAAAATTTGTTCCAAATTTCTATGTTGTCAAATGGACTTGAATACAGGAGGGTATAAAATAGCCAGTTCTTGAAAGAATACTGTAACACAAAACCAATGGATCAAAAATTGTAATAATATAATTATTTCTGACAGCAGAAGCATTTGTCCTTATCATTAAAACAGAGGGAATAAATTGGGGATTAATTTATATGTTTATATAGGAAGATTATAATACCTAAGTACTGTATAAATTTATGTATTAGTTCTGCACTCGCTCGTATTGCTGAGTATCTGAAATGATGCTTCTGAAATTGATGAAATTACTCTGAATTTCCAGTCATACAAATTAAATCTTAAACTGGATTTAAACACTTGCTTCTTAAGGGCTTAGCTCTAGACAAAAAAACTAAATTAAACAAAAATCCTTGTGTTAAAGATTCAGACCCTTCCCCTCCCACACTTATTTTCATTAAGCAGACAGACATTAAACTAGCAGTCATTTGAGAAGAGGACAACAGTGGACAGCAATGGAACCTCCACACGCTGCTGAGCAAACTCCTACTAAAACCAAACCCAAAATGAGCATTGGGACTTCTAAAGCCTGGAAATGTGTACCAGGGGAATTCTGCCAAGGAAGTTCTTGCCAGATAGGAAGAAATTCAGCTGTCTAAACACAGGCGTCTACTGCCATTTGAGAAGCCTAGGTATGGTCTCTGGGAGACCAGCTGTCTCCACAGGTCCCCACCCATACCTGCCAACCCCCCCGAGATGTCTTAGCTGCCCCAGGGCTTCTCACTCTGTGCTGAGGCAGCTGAATCCCACCCAGAGTGTCTACCATGCAATTAAGGACAACTTAAAATTCTCGCTTGAAGGAAGCTCTGGAATGAAAAGGTAACTATTGTTAAGTGTTAATTTTATCCCATAAACAAAACATGTTTAAATGAAGCTGCCCTACCTCCTTGTTTAAAAAAAACACATCGCTTTTATTAATCTATCTAAATACACTTCTGAGTTTTTTGGTTTGTACTTTCTGTCAATAGCCCTAAAAACAATGACTCCTACAACAAAGATCGTATTGCATAAGAAAACAGAGCCTTTGATAATAACCAGTTTCAATTTAGGGTGGTGACACACAGTAAGCATTTATGTGAAATGAGCATAAGCAACAGTGAGCATGAGATTATTAGAGCCCTGTGCATTGTATGGTGAGTTCAGGTATGGAATTAAATGACATCAGAAAGGCAGCCTAGAAACCTCTGCTGCACGGTTGGGTCTGAAGGAAGAAGAAATGGGAATTTGTGACAATTTTAAGTCTAGAGGTCCAGGAAGGGTGTGCAGTCCTGCCTGTCTTTACCTGCTCATGAAGGTTAAAACACTGCCTGTTGATTTGTTCTGCTTCATCCTTGCAGAAAGGAGAAACAAAGGCCAGAGCAGTTGCTGAAGCAGACTGTATTAGGCCTTCACCTTCCTTCCAGCCCAGAGGACTCCAGAATGCAAAGGAGGATCTGGTGCGCTGTTACAGCACAACACCACTGCGGTTAGAGAAAAAGGCTAAAAATACACAGGGCTGTGCGTGTGTACACGCACGTGCTCACGATACACGTAACCAACATATTCCAAAGAAATCTGGGGCTGAAGTCTGACCGCTCATCCTACTTTTCCAACTTTAGCCTGTTTGTCCAACTCATTTATTGGGATAAATAATTCACCTCAGGGATTTCCTGAGGTGAAAAGCCTCTCCTGCTTATTTCTTCACTACTTAGTATATTGGCAAAACAGTTTAATCATTCATAATAAACAGAAGAAACATGTAAGCAAAAGGACAGTTGCTTAAGTGACCTGGATTATAAGCACAGACATGAAAGCAGGGGCTAATTATAACTATTTTCTTTCTAAATTTTCTAGAAATGTGATGATGTTTCAGGCAGCAAAGGGAACTAGTTTTACATCAGCAGCACACACATGCAGTTACCTGCCACTCTTCAAGTAGCCCATACCTCAGTCCTATATTTTCTACTAAGATCATTAATTCATGAAAAAAGGTCTCACTTCCCACTTCAGAGAAATTCCATTTCTGTGGATGTAACACCTATGAAAACCAAGCAGTACATGCTGTGAAATGAAGTGCGAAAGGTCTCTTATTTGCTATTTGAGTCATTATTCAGTAATATCATAATATCCAGGCAGCCCTCTCACTACTGAGACAGCAGAACATTTGATATGAGACATAACAACAGCCAGAGATAGCAGCTGTTTCTTCGAGTTTCAAAGACCCCTTGTGTTAACACACGCTAGGCTTATTACCAGTCCTGACAGGCTCCAGGTGAGCATGAGAAGTCTTAGTTCTAAAATTAGGGTCTCTGTTGCCTCCAAAATCTTAACAAGTAAAAACACAGTGTATTTATGTGTCATTATCTTGGTCATGCTGCTACACACAAGTCCAAGCAGAATAAAGTTAGGTTCCCATATTTCTTGTGCAAGGCATGGCAGCATCATTCACCAGTGCAGATCAGGGAAGCAGCACACAGATGAAGCTGGTGTAGTACATACTTAGTGAGTAACTTCTTCCTTATGCTTCGTGAAATGTTCCAACGTGGGGAATACAATTTCAGCACTTGGGCCAATATTGTACTTCCTGCTAAACAACTATAATTACTTCATTAAGGCTTATTTCCCAATCAGCTATGACCCTGTTCACAATTGCTCTGAATCAAATCATGCTATTAGAGAAGTTGCTTCTCCAAAGCGTCATAAAACATCACCTTTTGGCACCCCCTTTGCACTGGTAAAAATGACGAAGGCAGGCAAGAGGCCACAGAGAACTGCACTGCATGCTTCAGTCCTTTAGAGGGGACAAACAATTACAGTTATATTTATTTAGACTTTAGCAAACAGTTTCTACCTTTTGCTTCTCCTGCCAGAAAAGTCAGTATAATTAGATGCAAGCACGTGGCAAGCAGAGTTTGTGGAAGGCGTCTGAATGATAGTGAACAGGAGTACCTCAAGACAGTGCCTCCCTCCATGAACTGATGAAGGCTGTTATTAAAATGCATTTCCTCCATTATTACCCAAAAGGACGAATCTCCATGTAGCATGTTTTGCAGGTGGTGTTTCGAAGTCATCAAACATAACCCCACTCCTCACTTCTGACAGATGCCAAAGTCAGCTCCACCCTCACCTCCCATTCAAGCCCAGCTAACAAAAGTCGGCAAAGGTCAGTTCACAAATCTGACAAGTTAGTAGTTGTCAAAGTCCCGCCTGAAATCTCATTGTTGGAAAAGACACTTCTGGACTAAAGACTCTGCAAAGGAAATGCAAATTTTTAAAAGGTAAGATCCGTTCCAATCACTGGAAATAACTGAGACTGTATTTAAGAATGTCATTTCCATGATCCTGGCCTTCAGTCACTCGAAACAGGATTTTCTTGCATCATACTAAATTGAAAGAAATGGGCAAGCTCTGCCTGATACAAAATGATGTAATTTAAGGTATTTTCACTTTACTTAAAAATAGCTCTCAATGTCAGGAGAGAAAGGAAGTGTCAGCTCTTAGCAATAGCAACTTCCTCTCTCTGCTAACGTAGCGTTTGTTAACATAGGAAAAGGAGTTTGCAAAATCATATATTTGACAGAACTTGTCACAACCGAGCAAAAAGAGTTGACCTTTGAGTGTTAGCAAAGTGTAAGTAAATGTAATGCAACAGCTGAGGAGCGCTTCTACTCTGTATACTTTGAAAAAGCAGGCAAGTCAAGCAGAAAGGTGCTTAATGCCTTCCCCCCGCCATCATATCAAACCATTCGAATTTGATAATTTTGAAATTTTCTGAAGGCTTCCCCTGTCCTTCATTGTCAGTAGGCCAGGAACTGAAGAAGTGGGGAGAAGCAGAGAAACCGTAGACTTGAAGCCACGTTAGTTGTTGTGAGAGTTGCTCTCTCTTTTAAAAGGCACAGTAACAATATTCTGCTCTTAGGTATGCCAAAATGCCCAAACTAGGGAAATTATTTGTTATTAATTTCATCAAATGGATAAATTATCAGTTGCAACTCTGAATGATTTCCCCAGGCATTTGTTTCAAGCATGTTTCCTTGGAAACTGAGAAATGAAGAAACCAAAGGAACTCAAACTGCCATAGCGTATCACTCTCTTTTTGTCAGCATACACAATTCCTTCCTATGAAAAGTTGTGCTACAAAATTTCTGTTACGTGTGGCTTCTGAATATCTGTTAAGTCATCAAAATTGGCATTTTTAAAACCAAAAGATGCAGAGATAAAATGTTAAAAAACCCCAACTTCCTACTCTAAAATATACTGAGCTTGACAGAGAGCTTCCAGACAAATTGTGTGATATTTAAAAGTGCACAGGCCACTTCATTAAATGACAGCCCAGCTGCCAGCCCTTCAGCCAGCACGCACACCTTGTGAGTAATCATTTCAGGCTGGAAATTCAACTTTCAGCATCCTTGTAAGAGCGCAGGTATTCTAATTTGCTTGCAAGGGACTTAAGTATCATTACTTACTATTATGGAGAGCTGCCGCTGTCATTACATAAACAACAGAAAATAAGGACAAAAGAGTCCAGATACTCCATTCCCTTTTCTATTTCATGCAGTGACCTTTCTTGCAGAGATTCCAGTTCAGTATTTCCTCCACATCAGCTTGTCCTTCAGCTTTCCACTTTGTACCCCTTTTTGTCCTGGTGCCCACATTCAGCCATCCAACACTTTTTCCCATTATCTCCCCATAATCCCTTCTTCTTTACCTTCCTGCATTGTTTCTCCTTCAATACATTTTTATTCCTTTTCTTCCCCTGTACACTCTTTTTTCTCAGCCCATCTCCCTTCATTCTCCCTATCATTCCAATCCCTTTCCAAACCTGCCTCCTGTTCCCCTCTGTTTCAGTGCCCTGTTTCCTCACTTCTAACAGCCTCTTCCTGCCCTTCAACAGTCTTTCTCTTAATTTCACTTTCTTTCACTAAATGTATACATCAACACCCTATAGTCCTTCATCAGTACATACTCCTTCCACATCATGTTCCTGTTCATTTCCTTTTTCTCCTTCAGCTTAGATTGCTCTTGCCTTCTAGCAGCTTGTTCTAGCAAGGTTTTGGTCCACAGTTTACCAAATTACTGAATAGATTACCCGATAGCTGAAATGCTAAAATAATCACTCTTTAATTATATTTCTTGTGTTCATAAAAAGAGCTGATCATGTTTTATTGGCAGGATGGCAAAAAACCCACCCTGGATGATGCCCATCTGCAGTTGAGGAATGAGATTTCCTAATTAAGTGCACAATGAAAATAACAATACCTGAAATCAGATCATCCTAATCATTCTAACACAAAAAACAGAGCTAAACTCATGAACATCCAGCTATATCCTTCCAAAACCTTTTAAAACAATCTTGCTTTGAAAACGTCATGGTGGAGGGGCCCTCGAGTGACACACAATTAATGCTGACCCTTTTCCAGTCACCGTCTAACACACTGCAACTTGATAGTCAACTTTTGTGTCAAATATGGGACATGGGGACATAGGACATAATGGGTTTCAGGCTCTTTTTAATAAAGTCAAGTATTTCAAAGAGTAATAGATAAACAAAGCATTACATCGGCATAGCCCCCTCCTTCCGCACCCAAAGAACAGGTGGAATAGAGTCGCCTTCTCAGGAAGCCACTGGCTCTTAAAAACAATTTCTACAAACATCAGAAAAACAGATTTAGTCTAACCTGTGGCTTTAGGAGCAATCCTAGTTAAATGTAATTACAAATCTAGCTGCCCTGAGGACAAGGGGGCTTACCGAATCCTTTCTAAGTCACAGTTTCCCCTCTGCTCCTCTTTTTTCCCCAAAGGATAGTAATTTTCTCCCACAATCACAATCAGTCTCGTAGCAGCTCAGTTGCATCGGTTAGCGTACTCTAGGGAATCAGCCAAGATTTAACTTCTAGCCCACAGTACTCACTCTCTCTTGATGAATATTGCGTGCATAACCTTTAAATTCTTGGATGCCAGTAGCTTTTGAAAGTTGTATGTGTAGACATTTAATTGGGGTTCTCACTCAACCTTACAACACCCCTACAAACTTCCAAGATGCTTTTCAAGAGCTTAGTCTCAACTTATGAGATGGCACAGCTTGCAAAGACATCACAGGTGCTAGAGGTAATGAAAACACTTTTCCTGTATCTCCTCAGAATACCCTTCCGTTTCTGCTAATTATACCATACCTTCATTAATTAACTGCTATAAAGGTCAAAGTCTAAAATGAAGATGCTGATTTTTCTCATAAAATAATCCCTAAGATACAGGTCTAGGGAGATAAGATGGTTCCAGACTAAAACAAACAACTGACTTCCCATGCAGCGTGTAGGGATGGAATGAGGAACATCACAAAGCTGGTTAATTGGGAAAAGGGAACAGAAAACGCAAACACACAGTAACGGGAATAATGGTTCTCAGGTCTAAGTATCTATCATGCGGCTTTTCTACAGAATGTCAAAGGTGAGATTTTAGGGAAGGCTGAAGCCCTGAATTAGCTGACGGTGTGGCAAACACAGTCTCTTACCTCCTCAATCTGAACACTGAGCTGACTTTGAGCATATAACCCTCACGGGAAATGTATGATAAGGTTTTAACTGCTCTGGCATTGACCCAGAATATTTAAGAGCCTGCATCGCGAAACTCCGAGCAGCACCTAAAGGCAGCTGGAGGTCTATCACCCCACTCTCCCCTAATGGGTCTGTGCTGCCTGGCAGTAACACGCAGCACAGATGGCGTGTGGATGATGTATAGACAATACCTACTTTGTCATCAGCCCGTGACACCCTGTTCGATACATCCTTGTTGGATAAAGAATTCCCATCCATATTTACTCTCTGAGATTCAAGCATTTTAATTACAAAACTAATTGCTACAAGTTATATGAATACATGTTTTCTGTCACACAATAATTTAGTGCCACAGAGGTGTCTGTGGCGTCTAACTGTAATATACTATATGGTTTATAATGGATGACAAACGAACATGAGTCATATATGGTCCAGTTTCAGCCTGGAATCAATCTTCAACGACGTGGGGCTTGTGCGATTATTTTGTTATCCTGTCCTTTTTTCTGTCAGCACAGGCCCCTAACAAATTTTGAAGCCTTTGCCAGTTCGACACGTCAAGTGGAGAATCGCGATACAAGTCTCAAAGACAATATATTCTTTCAAATTTCATGACAATTCAGAGAGAAGTAGAAGAGACACCCCAATTAGTCTCTCCAGTAATTAATGTCGCCACTAATTTCACAGTTTTTCTTGAGCCTCTTATTAATTTGGAAAGATTAATGACACGTCTCTTGACTGGCGGCTCTGCACATGGATGCCAGCCCAACGTACACGCAGGAGGAAAAAACTACAGGTGCCTTGGGCAGGAGGGAGCGACACAGAAGACTCAGTGGAAGGATACAGGGAGAAAGAACATCCACCCCTTGGAAACCAGGCCCCATCAGCTACGCTGTTGAAGAAACTGCGTTTCTCGTAGGAAAAAAAGACACCAAGCTGCTTTTACAAGCCTGTTTTCCTAAAGCTGAGTAGAAACCTTACATCTGTAGTATCTTACATCCGACAAACTTTTTATTTCCCGAGCCAACACATTCACCCTTGTAAGAACAACCTTCTCGCAACCTGTCTGTATTCCCAGCGATATTCCTCAGCATTTTTTTTTTTTAAAAGATCTAGAACAACGTTTAAGTCTTTCCTGGTTGAGTCCTTTCATACACACTGTTACCTCTCAAGTTCCCTGACACACTTAAACCCCCATTCACCAGTCCCTGGCACAGCCAGCGGGTAAAGGAGGCGCACCCCGTCCCTGCTGCTGCCCCAGCACGGCACTCACTGCAGCGTCTCCTTTGCGATTCTCCTTAACCCTCCTGACTCAGGTTAGACGCGCACCCCAACTAGGATTTCAGCTGGAGACCTCCCTGCTGTCAGGTACTGCCGGTACTGCACGTTTCCCTGAAAACCCCGATTTTACAAACTTTGATGCTCCCTATTTCTCCGTTTCGCACGCCGAGCATCTCCCCTACGGAGCGGGGTTATCTGACCCGGACACTCGCTGCCTGCCCTCGCACAGAGCGGCGCTGGGATCGTGTAACGCATTTACAAGCCGTTTCCAAGCTCTCGCCCTTACAGTGGGAACCCTCCCGGGCCCGCCGCCGCTCCCGGCAGCCGGGCTCCGGAGCC